>JBAMYA010000017.1:5098418-5168442 GCA_037176975.1 Arrhamphus sclerolepis
GTGTGTGTGTGTGTGTGTGTGTGTGTGTGTGTGTGTGTGTGTGTGTGTGTGTGTGTGTGTGTGTGTGTGTGTGGGGGAGAGAGAGAGAGAGAGAGAGAGAGAGAGAGAGAGAGAGAGAGATGAACCAGAGGAGACCGGCAAATGTGAAAATGCTATATTATTCAGTAGTTTCCCAGCAGGACTGCTTTGTGCTTTTTAAAAAAGATTTTAAAAGAGATTTGCCAGACAAGGTCAACTCACACAAAACAGCATGTATGTATATAGAGCTTAGTAATGATAGTAATAATATACAACAAGAAACTGAGTGGATTATCTTTTGATAGTCCACTCAAACTCGAATATTGTTATAGGAAAAGAAATTTATAGCTATTGAAGGATTTTGATCAAAGCCACTACAGTAAAGATTTGCACAAAACAAAACTGAGGCTTTATTTTATTGGTATTAGCTGTTAACATCAAAGCGGGATAACTAAGCGAAACCTCTCAGAACCACACCCAGGGACCTCATAGGTCACTGTTAATACTTGTAGTGGGTAAATCAACCAAAAAGAGAAGGCACAATTATGTTGCAAGCTGGCTCAAAATTCTCAAAATTAACTCAACAAAGTTCCATAAAGTAACCAGTGATCAGAAAGAGCAGTAAAATGACCACACAAAACAATTGATATCCAAAATATAAATTAAATTAAATAACCCCTTATCATGCCAAAGAGGTGCAAAATGATCACAGACATACAAAACCGTTACTTGACTAGTGGACTAAACTTAATGCTGGATGAACACATATCAAGACAAATTTCCTGAAAAGAAGCAAACACCAAATGACCGGTTGTAAATGACCGACTTCCAGTCCCAGAACAGAAGGACACAAACACAACTACCAAAACTATTGATATGGTATAGCATAGACATTTTAATCAAAAACATCTATATTATAGCGTACAACATACATCAAACTTTATGTGTCAAGAGGTCAAAAAATGGATCATATTGCTACAACAACCAAGAAACAGAAAATATGTATGTCATCTTTGTAAAATCCATATGTCATACAAGAAAATCCACCAAATCCATTTCTTAAAAGTTTTCCCATCTCAAGTTTTGTTGTTGTTTTTTTTTACCCACAACTGTCCATAAATGAAACAGAAAACCATTCAATGTACACTACATGTCTGTTGTTGAGGCTTTGAAAGACAGGACATGCCCTGTGCTTTCCCAGTGAACGTTCAGCTGTTGCCCATAGTGACAATGACAGTAAACAGACAGGGATGACAGCAAGTGACAGCGAGGCTGGACCGCAGGAAATGCCTCTCTGTCAACTTCTATTTCACTTCCCTTTCTGGATGAGAACTGTGGTTTGTTGCTGGCTGTAATTGTGGGAATCCAGACCAGAGTGACAGCTCATGTTCTGTTTTCAGAACTCAATTTCAAGATACTGTTGCTCACGGAAAAGACACGTTTTTGCATTCTTATTTTGAGAGAACGTTTGAACAGATGAATGTCATTACCAGAAACCTTTTTTGTAAATGTATGTTCTGGTTTCTGCTGGTCATTTTGACCGAAGAGAAACCGTGAACCATCAATGCAGGCACTGAAACACAGTAGGAAA
This sequence comes from Arrhamphus sclerolepis, assembly GCA_037176975.1. Classification (NCBI taxonomy): domain Eukaryota; kingdom Metazoa; phylum Chordata; class Actinopteri; order Beloniformes; family Hemiramphidae; genus Arrhamphus; species Arrhamphus sclerolepis. Next base: position 5,100,028 of record JBAMYA010000017.1, read on the forward strand.
CCAGTACGACAGCAGCAGCAAGCACTGTGAATGGCTAAAAGAAAGGTATAAGGCATAAAGGTGTGATTTCACACTGAATGGAATACAGCTACAATACAGGCATTTGTTTGTTTGTTTTTTCGACTTGACTCTTCACCTCTTTTTAAGACGTCTAATGTAATCCCTGATCATAAACACATCTCTTAAAGGGAATGTTGCATTTTCAGTGAGAACAAACTGTTTAGGTACAGACTGTTTTCAGCAGATTTTGACTCCCTCCCCCTGTAGCTTGTACCATTCTTGCCTCATTCGTGGCATGTGCCTAAAGTTGACTCATCTCAAGGGAGTGTGAGGTTAAACTGGCTCCAGAGTTTTTACGATCTGTTGTGATTGGTTAAGTTTCTATCCTTTTAAGCTCTCTCTTCATCTCTCACACAACACGCCACAGTTTTCTTTGATCAAAGTAAAACAGAGAGGCAGTGGAGCACCACCCATGCTCAGGTTACAGTAGTGTTGAATCACATCATTGTCTATAAAGTGCCTTTTCGATGAATGTTTTTGAGGAAAAAGACAGTTTGAAAATTTTGAATATAGCAATGATATTGAGGCTTTGTTAGTTTAGATTAAACACTGAAGGGAAAAAAATGTTTGTTTTGTGTCTGTGTAGCAGAAAGCTAAATGGGATTCTAAATGTTGCATTCAATGGTGTTGCAACACTACCTGCTTTAAGATCCTCTTTGTAAACATTTATCTTGCAACAAAACATCCTTGGTGTGTCTGTGGTCATTAGTTTCAAGACACAAAGACTTTTATCTCGGCCTCTTGTCAACTGATGTCAGGTGTTAATCAATAAAGCTCAGAGTTATGAGTCAGCAGATTGGCCAGTCTGAGTCAGAGAAACAAATGAAAAGGGTTTCCCAGAGTGACTCCAATCATATTTATTTTATTTTTCTTTTCTATTCCAAGACTCTCATTTAAGACTCATTTTGATGAGGGCAGTATCATGAAACAAAACTAATAGCTCATGAGCACTCCATCTGCTTTTGTCCTTCTGGTAAACCAGTGTTTTGTTTTTCAGCATGTGGAAATTTACTGGACTTCAGATTTCTATACAGTGATTAACTTTTATGGTTAGCCTTTGCTCTCGGGGCATTGAACACTATGTACCACCGACTAATAAAAACAAATAATAAACTTTTATGGCAGCCATGACAGATATTTACTTATTATCATCTTATTTGTCAACTCTCAGTTGAAGAGGCAAAATAGGAATCTAATTAAACAATAACATCATGGAAAATTTGGCCAATTCAAAATGTGTTTATATATGTAAATATCATGTACACACACACACACAAACACACACACATACATACATGTATATATGTATATGTTTTTATACACATGCACACACAATGGATAAACGCATAAAAGCATCTGCCAGGGGTAAAATGCAAAATACATATCCCAATGCTTGGTAACAAGATAAGCACTTAATCTTTTTGATTTTTCTTCATCTTTATTGGAACTGAAACTGAATAAATATTGTTATTTTAATCATGATTAAAGTAATGAATAGGAAAATTAATAATTTATCAAATCATCAAGTTACTATTTAGCAGAGTAAATATAACTTTGTTTGACATGGAAATGTTATTACAGTCACTACAGTAACTAAGATACATCAGAACTTGTTTATTACATTTGAATTATCTCAGTATATTTTAATTATCTTAACTATTGTATTACGTTTAATATCTATCTATCTATCTTAATTACCAAATGCCTATGTTTTTATACAGATGAATGTTGATTACTTCAATAGTGGACCATCATTGTAGGTGTGCTGTTTCGACACACACCTACTTGTGTTGTGATGTAGCAATGAAACAAAAAAAATAACGTCATATGTTTTAATTTTAGTTCTAATGTCTAAAGTTCATGAAAACAACCAGGAGTTTGAGTAAAGGATAGAAAGGTGAGCACCGCGTGCCCGCGTACGTGCAGTACGCGTGTGTAGAAATGTCCCTCCTGTGCGCGTGCCCCGTCGCCGCTGTGCTGCTCTTCAGGACGGTCGTGATGACGTCAGCAGCGTTGGCAGGAAGCCAGCAGGGGCGGGGCTCTGACATCAGTTGACTCATTCACAAGCACGGTCGATATATAAATGCGACCGAGCGTCTCAGGCAGAAGTTACTTTCTGTGAAGTTGAATATTTTGAACTTTTAATTTTTATTTTTTGTTTTAAGGACCACAACTTTCGGATACACTAACGAAGAAAAAAAAGACCACTAGAGACAACCTCACAAGCTTTTCTTTTTTGTGAGCGTGACCGTATTACTTCTTATAACGTAAAAAAGCCACCCGGAACAAAGGACTCGCGGCTTCAAATATCTATTTGTAACGTCTGAGGACAGCTTTTGTTTCTGTTACAACTGCTTGAACTTGAATCTTTTCCGTCTTTGAATCTTTATGTATTTGGATTTAACACATATATCCCGCATTACTACTATGGTCATTATGGAGGTTCCCACCATCGACTGTGCGTCCCTCCGCGGCCTGCTGGAGGGCAACGTCCCGGGCTGCTTGGTGCTGGACTGTCGCTCCTTCCTGTCCTTCAACTCGTCCCACATATCGGGCTCCACCAATGTGCGCTTCAGCACCATAGTGCGAAGGAGAGCCAGGGGTGGCCTGGGGCTCGAACACATCGTCCCTAACGAGGACACCAGGAACCGGCTGCTATCCGGAGAGTACAAGTCCGTGGTGCTGTTGGACGACCGGAGCTCGGACTTGAGCCAGGTGAAGAAAGACGGCACACTGATGCTTGCTGTTGCAGCCCTGTATCGTGACCCCTGTGGAGCTACAGTCTTTATCCTTAAAGGTAAGAAAAGGTTATGTTAAACCGCCTTGACTGACCGTGTCCTAACAACAGGGCAACAGATGCTGATTACAGCTGTCAGCATAGCAGTTGGTCCTGGAGTAAACAAAGCTCCAAAATAGCACCATGAGCAGTTGTCACCTTTTAGGACACGCGTGTTTAAATGTGGTCATCTTTGTGGCGTCTTGTAATCTGATCTTGATGTATGTCTTTCTCTTTTTTCAGGTGGATTTGAAGCATTTTCTACAGAGTATCCAGATATGTGTACCAAACCCTCCCCGCCACAAGGACTCAGTTTGCCTCTGAGCTCCAGACATCCTGACAGTGCAGACTCGAACTGCAGTCCCTGTAATACACCTTTATATGACCAGGTTTGTGTTTTTATTTTTGTGTGTGTGAGTGTGTTTTTAAATTGTCAAATATATGACAAAATGAGCAAATATTTTCTTTCTATGTCACTTCTGGTTGCACTGTTTTGGAGATGACTGAGTTGGTTGTTTGGGCTTTTCCCTTCTGTATAGGGGGGTCCCGTGGAGATCCTGCCATTCTTGTACCTTGGCAGTGCTTACCATGCTTCCAGAAAAGACATGCTGGACATGCTGGGGATCACTGCACTTATCAATGTGTCTGCCAACTGCCCCAACCACTTTGAGGACTCCTTCGTCTACAAGAGCATCCCTGTGGAGGACAACCACAAAGCTGATATCAGCTCCTGGTTCAATGAGGCAATAGAATTTATTGGTGAGTACATCCACCAAACCCCACTGCATGCCCTCAACTTCTCAAGTGTGGGTCGCCTATCACAGCTGTTTCCCCTTAAGTCTGTTGATGGAAAGCAACACAAACACCCAACCCCCTCTTTCCTTGCTTTTCTGAGTCCTGGATTTAAATTTTTAAAAAGTTCCCTCCAAAACCCACCAGCTGGCTTGGCACAGGCTCCCCACTCAAGCACAATGGTGGTTACATCATCGCCACCTCTGAGGCGTAGAAACCCCCCCCCCTTTTTTTTTTTTTCTCTCTCTAAATGAATTGTGAGGCAGCAGCCCCAAACTAGTTTTGTAGTGGGTAGACTGGCTGTGCCTGAATAGCTCCCTCCATACTACTCTTTGTTCTGGCTGAACAAAAGGCAATTTCTCCTCACTCAATGTCGGCCTTCCTCCCAGATCAATACCCCCAGCAGGGGTCTGTTCCCTTTTGTTCATTCACTGTGTCTCCTTTGGGATTTACCCCCACAGGTTCACACCCTGCACAGCCATTAATTGTGTTCCTGTGTCCTAATGAGTGCATTTAAAGAGGAACTCAGAAGTGTCGCAGAGACTTTTGTGTGTGTTTCCTGTGACAGTTTTAAACCCCTATACAGGTATTTAATCGCCTCATAGATCTTTACACTGCTCTAACAGCTTTCACTTTTCTTTCTTCATCAGACTCTGTGAGAAATAAAGGAGGCCATGTGTTTGTGCACTGTCAAGCTGGTATCTCCCGATCCGCGACCATTTGCCTTGCCTACCTCATGCGCACTAACCGCGTGAAGCTAGATGAGGCTTTTGAGTTTGTCAAGCAGCGGCGCAGCATCATTTCCCCCAACTTCAGCTTCATGGGTCAGCTCCTCCAGTTCGAGTCCCAGGTCCTTGCCTCGTCCACTTGCTCCTCGGAGGCGGGCAGTCCGGCTATTGGCAACAGCAGCACCGTGTTCAATTTCCCTGTCTCCATCCCCGTGCACACCTCAGCCAGCCAGCTCTCGTTCCTCCACAGTCCCATCACCACCTCTCCCAGCTGCTGAGGAAAGTGTGAGCAATTCACATTTTTTGGACTTCAACTCATTAGTGGAAGGGAGCGTCACAAAACACGGTCCTGATCACAATTCTTTTGTCCATTTAGAGTGATGCTGGTGTCACTGAGACAGAATGGATACAACTATGTGGGGCCTGTTAACTTGACTCTGCCAGTCTGATCATTTCAAAGGGAGATTTGATATCTACCATTGGACAGTATTGATTAACTTTCTCAATGTGAAACACATTCACAGCTTTAACCTTGAAGGACTTGCCAGTTGGCTGAAAAAGGATGGTTAGTGCTGTAAAGCAAACTTAAGCATTGTCAATTTAAAGGACTGATTTTGATGAAATAATCAGTTTTTTTGATAATCACAATCATTTTAAACAAAAAGGAGATGATGATGTTGACTTAACCTCTCAGAGTCCTTTATACTTTCTGTATTTGTCAGAAAGCATTTTAAACCTAATGTCCAACATGGCCTGGAAGTTACTCAGTCATGTGATGATCAATGAATGTATTCCCCTTTCTTCAGAGCAGGTTCCTGTTCACTTGTAGAGCTAAATAGGTTGCAGATTCAAAGCCAAATATCTTGCCTTTCAGGACATCACTGACAATCCTGACATTTTGGGGAAACTAACCGTGAAATACCTCATGTTTGTGTACTGTGTACTGCAGCGCTGCGACAGACCCCAAAACTACTAAAATGGGGCAAAGGTGTCGTCTTTGACTGTATTCTGACATATTTATTAACTAAAGTAATATATTTCTTGACATCTATTTTTACACATATCTGTGGTTTTTATACATTTGAATAAATGTCATTTGATTTTTGTACTCAGATGAAGTTCTATTTATTGTTGTTATTTTTTTTACCCATGTGTATCCTGGGATGTGTCTCCCAAGTGGCCAAAAATGCACAAGCACATGAAACAAAAAATGGCAAACACACTTACAGCCTTTACCATTTTATATAGGTTTGAGCATGTGGCAACCAATTCACACATAGGGCAACAATTTACCATAAATATTGACTGGTCATAGAAAAATAAGGAGGAAAAAAGTGGCCCAGATATGTTTTAACCTCCCCCTGTTTTTTTTCTTTGATTTACTGAAGAAAAAAAAAACTGAAATTTGTCTCAGTTTGGGTAGTAAAAGTAAACTATATTGATAGCTATGAAGACTAGGAAGTATGCTCCCTCACATGCAATGGAATCCAATTATATATGTGCACAAGGATTTCACAAAACAAGCATGATGTCATGGTGTCAGCCATTGTTCAGGCCACACTCCCTGTCTGTGAACCCATATGAGGCCAGAGCAACAGCAGGAGGCTTGAAGGACTAGCTAAGGAGCCCTCCCATCCACGGTCACAATAGGAGCAGCTGCAAGGCGTTTGGGAAAAGTGTGACAACTAAAGAGCATTCAGGGCTCAGTGGAGCAGCGGCCTTGTGTCTTTCGCCTCAATGACCAATGAGGAGGCTGGGACAAAGATAGGCGTGAAAGGAAAAGGAGTGTGTTTTGGTTGTAAATAAGCCTAAACATTGGCTCTGACCTGTGGCAGAGTGTGACAGGGAAAAAAAAAAGGTAAACATTTCCTCAAGTGGTGACAAAGCCTTTGTCACAAAACAACTGTCAACTGTCCATGAAACTATGGTTTAGGGGGGGAGACCTCAGATTTTAATGACACATCAACCAACATCATAAACATATATACGAAAAGTTTCTCATCCACAAAGTATTTCTAAAACAAAAAACAAAACAAGACGTCAGGATGAAAAGTGTATTCACTAGCTCATCAGCTCCCCCAGACAAGCTGTGGTTGTGGTGACATATGTGTGACCCCCACCCCCTCACACCACTCTCCTTTGTGCCTTTAGATTTCCTGGTGTAAGAAAGGAAGTTGGCAGGAGTGTGTTTTCATCTGTATGCGTGTGAAAATTGATAGGAATCTTTGAAGAGCTGATGCTTGTCTCTAAAGTGTAAAAGATCACTGAGGGTTACCAGGTGACACAAATGAAAGCCTTGTGATTTATGTGTGAGGGAGGAGGAGCTTTGAAAAAGCAGGCTGGCTCCTGCAGCAAAGACTGCTCACTTTGACTGTCTCACATAAAGAAATGTTGGTAAATCTGTTCATCCTTGCTTCTTCTATTTTATTTCTGAAGTGAAATCAGCGCTTCATTTACTTTCATCAAAGTTCCAGTCAGTATTTGTCAGACAGAAATGGACATAATGTTGTTCTTAAGATTCATGAAATTTGAACTTCAAAGTGATTTACAGTTTCACAGTCCTGAGAAAACAATGGCCAGATAATGTTTCAGACACTGCTGTCATGACAGAAGAAAAAACCTTCACTTTGAACCACTGAATACACATAATATCTGTGGCAGCAAATGGCGTTATGTTAGTTTCAGTCATGTATGTGTGATAAAAAAAAGGGAATATGGAAACTGATTCTTTTCATAAAGGTCTATTTCCTTTTTCTCTGTTTAGAGAGCAACAAAGGAACTTAATATAGTAATTAACTGATTAGTATTACTAATACCATGTACAGTTTGCTAACCAGATGGTTTTCCTTGATCACTGAATGCACACATCTTACAACAGAAATGCTGTTTTTTATTCTGCCACAGATTAAAAAAAATACAGATAAAAAAAACAAAAAAAAACTTATTCTTGCACCATAAAAACTGAGACATCTCAACAACGTTTAGGTAGCTTGTGCTCTTTTCCAAGGCACTTTGAAAAAGGCATCTCTTCATGACAAGTAGGCTAACGAGGAATGTGTACCTGCATGATTCAACATCAACCCCCTTTTGGTTCATTGATTTGTTTGGCTGATCTACATGCTTGAGTCCCTGTGGCCCTGCCAAACAACATCCATCCTGAGTGGATGTTAATTTAATAACAGCCACTCAGGATGTTGTTAAATCAAATTAAGGATGATTATATTAAGTTTTAGTTTCAGGGGAGACATTTGACTTGTCAGTAGGAAAAAGTGCAGGTGAAACAAATACTCAAGTGGTTCAGCTCTATTAACCACCGTAGTGAGCCAGACCAGTCACCAACACTGAAAAACACAGTACAGTAATGCTTTATATTACTTGCCTGTTATTTAGTTGAATGGAATGCAGTGGTTCATAATTTAAAGCTTACGTCTGTTGTTTTTTTTTTCCTGCTATGGCATGACAAAAATGCCTGTATAACTACTATGATGTTATCAGTAAATAACACCCTGCATGTGCTCCTTCAAGAACTATGAAGTCAAAGTCTCTGAGGTGAAAAGGGCCAGCATAAAAGAGGCCATAGACAAACTCTAAATCACTTTCTTTTCATTAAGTCGAGAATTCAGTTATCCTAGGAGACATAATTTTTCAGGAATGCAACACATGTTTTGTCCTAACAAAAAGGGTATCAGGTATCAAATCCACGTCATCAGTTCTGGGTAACATGACACACTAAACATTTCCGCATCTGAATATGGAGATGTGACAGATGAAAAAAAGGCCAGAGCATTACTCACATCATTCTCGGTTTGAGTACAGTATGAATGCGGGTTTGATCGGTGGAGGATTGTGGGTAATGAGCTCTCTCATTTCGTCATAACCTTGAAACTGGATTAAGTCTTGCACTCATTCAAGATCCTGAGTGAGAAGATTTAGTTCACACATTGATGTCATTGTAGAATACATGCCTGGAGTAAACCTGTAAGAGGATTGCGCCTGTGGTGAAGAGGCCTGCGTAACATCCTGAGGCTGAGACATCTGAAGCATTGCAATGGCCTCGTTCTCATCTTTACATCAACACATGCTCCGCCTCTTGCTCCACATTTAAAGGAGGCCATTGTGTACAAATGCATCTCATCTTTTGTTGGGTAAATAAACCTGCCATTGTTGCAAAATAAAAATGTATTAACAGAACTCACAAAGAGAATGGCAGAGATGATAGTTTATGTTGAAGTACGTCTGTATCAGTAACATTCAAGACCTCAACATCATTCAGACCTAAAACTGTATTTTTTTTTAAATCATTCAAACTTGAGGGGTTTCTCAAAATCTTAAAACTATCTACTTATTAGACTGAAAAAAAAAATAGGAATATGAAATAAAACAAAACACTTTGGAGGTTAAATCTTGTTTTTGTTTAAGATGACTGACGTCACGCTCAGGTTTATCAGTACTGATAAAAGAAATAGCTTGTGTGCCTCGAAAATATTCCTGCATTGTTCTGGCAAGGTAAAAGCACACATGTCACATCAGGTCATCATGGGTTAAGCGGCCAGCAGTTGCGTGACAAGAGCAAAGATAAGGCCAGATCTGTGACATGATAACCAAACACTAGCCCCAGGAATGTCAGGACATGACGTATGGCTGGAGTGAAGTGGCCCCTTCCTTTCAAGCAGGTCTCCCCTTCCTTTCACAGCCTCGTCTGGAATGTCAGACGATGGTGGAGGAGAAACTATGTCTCAAAAGAAAAGGGCTGCTCTTATCATATTTGGTATTTTTTTTGACTAGGTAACTGTACCCTTCCAGATAAAACAACTTTGCTTTGTCTTTGTATAAAACATGGGGAAATCAGTGCTGTAGAAAAAAAGAAGAAAAGGAAAGCAGACCCTGCAGATGTAGCAACTTTAATTTGCTTAAAATTCTGAAGACTTGTCCAATCTTGATGAGAGAGCTTCTAGTCCAAATTTAATCTTTGGTGTATTCGAACTTTCCGAATGGCTGTTTACATTGTGTATTTCAATTGACAGTCCCATATTGTAGCTATGGTAACCTATGCATATAGAACTAATGTCAACAAAGCAAAATGAATGGTGGCAGATAGTTATGTAGAGCTGTAGTTCAGATTTTCTACAAGTTACAATTAAGAGCCAGAGATAAATCTTTGTTTCGGGCACCAGTCTGCACTGGTATGTCTGTACAGTGGGGTGCTTGGTCCAAGCAGGTTGCGATTAGAAACCAGAGAGCTAAGGTGAGCTGATGGAGGGGACCCCCAAACACTTTCTTGTCAGCTTGGTATATAGTCAATTGTGTTACATTACAACTGACAAAAAGAGCAACCAGACTGAGACACATCTGTGCAAAATTAGAATGCTTTGAATCCCCCCACTAAATAAATAAATAAATAAATAAATAAATGAATACCCATTTCATGTAGTTTTTGGCTGTTCAAACTGTCAGAATAAATAAGTAAGAATCTATCTGGCTTCCATGTGGATATGCTGAAAATTAGATTTGGGCTGCAGTGTGGATGTAGTCTTATTCAGTCAACACGCTGTGATGGGAGCCTGTACTTTTCCACTCACTGACGGGACTCGTTTGTGTTCACAAGCACAAGTGAGATCCTGTATGTAGCATTCAAGGAATGCCTGGCATCCTGCCTTCTATAGTGGCTGCACTCCATCTCGATGATGTCACACCCAAAGAGTAAACATATGAGCAGACATAAATCACGAAGATGTGATGGGCTTATACAAAAATCCCAAACTTTATCAATACTTTTGGTTTAGTTTTGAGACCAGTTTGTCTGGGATTTTCCAATAACAACCGGGAATCATTATAATTCTCATCAGAAAACCAAAATGTTGCACAGGCCTGCTTATATCAACAATTCTTGAAAATGGAGAAAATAGTGTGAAGTTTACAAACCATGTAGGGATTGCTAAGAGTTATGAGCAAAGAAAATACTTCAAGGAGAGAATCTGTTCTCTCTTTGTCCTTAAAAAGGTAATTATGTAATGATATTGAGAGCATAAATCCTGATAGAGAAAAGTGTCGTCCCTGAGCAAGACCACGGGACCTCCTGAATTTAAACCTTAACAAAGGCTGGCTTACAAGCTGCAGAGGATCCCTCATGACAGAATAATGGTGGTGTTGTGTTGCTTGGAGCAAAGCTACTTCAGTCGCTATGTATGTTATGAAAGAAAAGCTTTGAAAAACCAGTCATTACATTGATAAACAAATGAACAGCGTATATTTTCTTGTATTGGCAAAGACTAAGATCATTGTTGAGACTTCATCAAATGATTTTCCATGTCACACATTCAACATAGCATGTGCATGTTTAAAAATGTTAACATGACAGTTGTAGCGATATTAAGATTTTAAACCCCAAATCAGAAAAAAAATCAGTGATGATATCCCTAAATGGACAAAAACACTTCACAATTTACTTCCTTCACATACAGTATGAACTGAAGATACTGAATGTTTGTTTTCCTCATCACTTTTTTTTATTTAATAGTTAATATTCATACATATTTGCATTTTATGCCTATAACACATCCCAGAAAGGTTGAGATGGAATAACATTTACTACTTTTTTAAGTCTGACATTCCTTCTCAAAACATCTGAAACACATTCTGCCTCTGAGAGTACTGAGCAATGAAGCATCTTGTGATGCAGTATGGGGTTCGTCATTTTCTATTTTATTTTATTTTTCTAATTCTCTACACATTCTCTACTGAGGACAGGGGAAGACTGTAGGCAGGTCATTCCTTATCCTGTTTTTGTTGTCACCTATCCAGATAAGAAGGGTTTCACATACCTTTGACATATTTCAAGGGAACCCTCCATCTTCCTCAGAAACATCATCTGAAGGTGCACGTTTGACGTGTCACTTTTACCAGCTGGTGTAAAAACAAGCGTATGAAAATCTGAAGACATAATCAGCTTCACAGAACCATTCCATACCATCTTCTTCCTCAGCCATGCTTTTTCAGCTTATGCAGAATGTGGTTTTTGCTTTGTCATCTTGAAAAATGCATGGATGTCATCTTGAAGGTAGTATATGTTGCTCTAAATTTCCTTTGTAAATTCATACGTTAGTGTTGTCATCACGGAAGTGTAAATAATCTTTGCCATGGGCACTGATAGTACTGATACAACAACCCTGTACCACCACAGATCTCAGCTTTTATTGCTGATAACAGTCTGGATGATCCTTTTCTTCTTTAGATGACATAGCACTCATTTCTTCCAATAAAGATCTGGAATACTGATTTACACAGTGCAACTTTGTGTGAAGGTTCATCCCGAATCCAGAGTGGCTGACACCCACCTCTGTAGAAGGTTAATATCAGGCTTTTTTTTCTTCACAGTAAAGTTTTTAAGTGCTATAAAAAATTTAAGAGTAATTGATGAATGGTGCATTGACCTCTGAGGGTATCAGAGAACACAGGCGTCCAGTTTTTCTTGCAAACTTGCCCTTTGCACACAGAAATTCCTCCAGATTCCTTGAATTGTTTCATGGAATTATGCGCTGTAGAAGGACAAATATGCAAATCTTTTTCAATCTTTCAATGAGAGACATTGTTTTCATCGACTTTCTCATGCTTTCCTTTACAAATCAACGATCATCTACCTATCTTTGCTCCAGAAGGACTGACTTTCGCATATACTGTTTTTGTACCAAATCATCATTATAATCATCTGTCTGAAATTATTTTTTTCCCTTCACTTCCTCACAAGCACTAAATTGCCCACGTCAACTTTTGTAGTAGTGCTATGTTGTAGGTCTGGCATGCAGAAATGGATGTAAATTAACAAATGAAATCAAGTTGATCCATCCTTCCATCCATTGTCTATACAGGACCAAGAAAATATTTCTTATCATCTGAATAACTTTCAGGGGTTTCTCTTGAGAAAGGAGAGCTGTGAGGTCCTCATATAGAAAAGCTCCAAACATTTCATTATTCTACTCTACAAAGCGAGGATTGCCACACAAATGAAAGACTCTACTTTGGTGGATTGTTATCTTTTCAGTTCATTGTGTGTGACTGCCACCTCATGGAGAAAAATGTAAATTTCATGAACAAGAAGTGTTGCCTTGAAAAGCAAATATGCCATGTTCAAAAACCACTGTAGACACAATCAAAAACAAAACCAAAAACCCAAAAATTTATGCAGAGCAATTGTTCTGGTTTACTTAACCGTTCCCCCCTACTGACCCTCAAGTGATAATAGCTAATGTGGTCCAGTTTCCCAAGACTGCTCTCAGCTATGAATGTGAACAGCGTATGGTCAAACACAGATGAACCTCTCATCTGTCTCACCAAGGGCTTTACATTATAACATATTCCTAAGGTATCCATTTTATTGTCGGTCACATTTAAAGCTCAATTCAGCAAACACCCCCTCCAAGCCACCTTGGTAATAACTGCTGAAGTGAGCAGGATAAGCTGAAAGACGTTATAGGGCAGCTGTGAAATTCTGACTCAGACAGCTGACTTTTGACCAGCGTTGTTAATGAGTAACACCGCTGCAAACAACAACTGTGGCCACTTTATTCAGTTTGCTTCAGCCAAGGTAAATGATCAAACCACTGCTGCAATATGTTTGAAATAAGCAAGAATACAGCTGTCAAAGTTATTGTCAGCTTTTATGGATTGAAACCTAATGTGCTTAATGGAACTGTGGGTGGTTATTGTTGTTTTCTTTGTGTAAGATATTAAAAACAAAAACAACCAAACGAAAAAACAACCAACCAACCAAACAAACAAACAAAAAAAAACCCATGTTAACAGAAATTGTGTGTAATATTTACATTGAAATCACCGAAATGCTTAAACGACAGATCTTTTACTAGTATGAGAGATGGGAGTTGGAAAACGCAGGTAGGCTATTACTAATTTACCATTAAGAACTGGCCAGAACCAGGAAGCCGAGTTAAACATGTAAAATTGCTTTAGTGTAAACTTCCCACGGCTCTATTGAGCTATTGTTTGAGTAGGACCTTTGTTCTTATAAAATGTTTTAATCGTTTAAGTTAATTTTCCACTCGAACATCAAAGCCGCCGACTTCCGCTCCCCTCTCAAATGTAGCGCAACAGTTCACGCACTCTCCAGCTCGTGCCCGTTAGCTTCACTTGATTCTGTCTGTCTGTCACGTGAACGTTCAACGGTCCGAGGTGTTCACATAGCGCGCGCACGCCCTGCCCACGTGCTGTCGTCCGTCCCCTGCTCGGGTCTGATTTTCATTGGACGAACTGAAAAGATAACTGTGGCCACGTGCTGATGTTTACACATCTTTCAAATTTCAGGCGGGATTTGACGTTATTATAAAAATAACAGTGTTATAACAGATGAACAGACTCAGAAACTTCACACTAGAAGACACAAGGCTCCCAGAGTAGAGGTTTATTTTTGTCTGATTTTTTTTTTCCTACAAGACATAGGCTGCAATGGGAACGACTCAGTCCTCAAACTTGTCCTCTGACTTGTGCAATCTCCCTCTCCGCATGAAGGAAAAGAAACTTAACCGCAGCACAGATGGTAAGCTGAATTTTATTTGTCTTTTCTCACTTCTTCCCCCCCTTGTGGATTCTATTATTTCACCATAGGTCATTGGTGGGAGACGGATAAAGATTTACTCTGTAGTTTCATGTACACAAGTACAGTAAGTCAAGTTCAAATACAGAAGTCTGAAATCACCATAATGAAAGTCCAGTGTGACTTACATGAAACGGTTTAATATTCAAGAACAAGACAATTAACAACCACAATTCCTAAGCATCACATAAATATTATAGAGACTCCCTGTTTTACATCTTTTCAAAATGAAAACCTTAGAGAAGTTTGGAGAAGAAAAAAAAAACTGAGATACATAAATAAATGAAATATGACTCTGACCATTCATTTTCCAAGACTTAAGAAGACACAATCATTGGAAGCAGCTGGTTTTAACCTCAACTGCTTCACTTTACATCACATATTATATCCCATAATTCAGTTCCTCACATATTGTCCACCATAAAGTTACTTCCTATTCTTCTTTTCTATTTTCAAACAGTTTCAGTCTATTTTCCTTCACATACATAACAGTTTCAGGGATATAAAGCCAATCCAGCCATCTGTCCTGTGGCTCCAAATGGTGGTAAGACAGGGACTGGTCATCCAGGTCTGAACTTTATTTATTTATTTATTTATTTTAATTGCTGTGGCTTTCTGGCTTTCTTTGGGGAGTTTCTCTCGTTTCTGAAAAACAAATTACAGAGTTGTTTTCTGTGGTTCCACTGTCTTCACCTTTCATTTTATAAACCCCTCTTGCTTTTTAACCCGATGGCTCCTTAAATCCCTCGTAAGGTCACTTGTTGTAAGCTTAATGACATTTGTGCTGCCTTGTGAGGCAGTATTGCGTAACGCACAGCGTCAAAAAAGAATTGGTTTGTAAAAATTTCATGGTATCTGAGGTGTAAATAGGCTACTCACAGATGCCAGCGTCCTTAATCTTTTGGCAGGATTGTTTGGCCTGGATTTTTCTGGTGTACCCTTACACCATCTGAAAGACAGGCCTGCTTGAAACACTACTTAGAACTTCATTTGTAGTGTGAGATGTGGTACAGATGGAAACCCATCCTATGAACATCATGATTTAGTGACTCCATGTCAGACTCTTTCAGTGCAAAACTAGTGAGCACTCTGAATAACTTTACACTTTTGTGTGGATTTGAAGCTCCCTACTGATGTTAAAGTTAAAGCGTGTTTCACGTAGCCTTTATCTCGTCTCTGTCCTGTATCAGAGCTGTTTTACCTCCTCTTACATGAATGATTCCAACTTTGTTTTTCTACTTTAAGACAGGGAGGAAATGCCTGTCGCTCATATGCTGCTGTACTGAGCGCCAGCCATGTGGCTGAGTGAGGTTCACAGAGGCAATGTCAAAACTTTCCCAGACTCCTGCAGAGTGATGAGAAAAAAGCAAAATGGTTGTGAGAATACCCAAGGAAGTGACTTGTCGAGAACCAAAATAATCTAGAGGAGGGTAAAATAAACAAGCCGAGTCATATTTTCAAACTTTTGGAAGTCCCTTTTTACTATCTATTTCTCTTACTTTTCTCTGTTTGTTTATTCCTGTATACATATACATTGTTGTGGGTGCCCATTAGAAGCTTCTCCTCCTCCTTTTCTGAGGTCACCAACTCAGAAATCATTATAAGTGCTGGAGTGTGGTGGAAACCAACTTTACATTGCGGTCAGAAGACAATGTGATGACGTCTTCTCTTTCAGTATATAAGCGAAATCATGTTTGTATACTATCTTTGATAACTTACGATAACAATAAGCCGTTTACATATTCTGTAATGTGGTACATAACGCTTCTTTAGCAAGTTACCACGCGTCACTCAAGGACACTTGTAGCATACAGCTTAAGCAAAAATGTGACTGCATTAATTGCTCTGGTGCAATGAAGGTGAAGTGTGGAAACCAACCTTTTTAGGGTAGTATTGGTCACTAGGTGGTGCCAGTGTATCACATTAACATCGCATATTGAGGTTCAGCACTTCAGGACATGATTTGGCAAAGAAAAGGATGAGTTCATTGTATTATTGTTGCCTTTCTGTGCAGATGATCACTGCAAAAGACAGCAAGCATTGTCTGTATTGAAACATCTGTTGTCCAAATGTAAACTCTCAAATAGAGATGTAGCATCATTAGGAGACTGGATCATGTAGAAGAAGCTCTCTGACGTTCAGTGTGACCATTGTATGTTTGGGCTCTGATTAGTGTGCTGTGGTCCACTTAAATAAAGCCATAATGTTGGTAAAACACCTGATATGATCAGCCACACTGAGTAGAGGTAGAGCTGTTGTTTTCGGATCACATATGCACTTAGGTTGAATCATACTATGCATGTCATCTGTAGTGGATGTGTGAATATAGATAAAAGAAAAGTGGCATATGTGGATTGGTAGTGCTTTCATTATTTCTCTCACATGAGATAAAAGGAGGAAATTAAACATTAAATAGCCCCATCCTAATAATTTATGATGCTTGAGTGTGTATGTGTGTGTGCACATGTAAGACTGACATGTCATAATTAGCCCTGATTATTATTCTTGGTCTTAAATTAGTTAGTCAAACCCCACCCTCTCATCAATGTGATGCGGTGCAAGAAAATGCTCCATTAAGTGTAGAGAGTAGAGGTTCAGAGTCGCTCAACTGATCAGTGTTCTTTGTAAAATGCTGATGGAAAACCCAGACCTGGTGAACCACCTTGATTCATTTTCTCTTTATCACAAAGAATTAGCCTGGTTTCTCTGGATTTTTTTTTTTTTTTTTTAATAAAAAAAAAAATTGTTTTGAGGGTAGTACCAATGGACACAGAAGAAGCTGCCTCTGATACCACTGGGAAGGTATACAGCCAGTCAGTAATACTAAACATGCAACGTAGGCAGAGGAACAACCACTCAAGTATCAATAAAAGACATCTTAAATGGCTCGCAGTGGAGTAGGAACGCCAGCGAAAGACATGTCGGCTCTGCAGTAAAAACTTGCCTTTTGAAGAATTAGTAATTCAATCAATCAATCAATCAACTTTATTTCTAAAGCACTTATCACAGACAGGAATCACAAAGTGCTTTACAATAAAATGCGGAGCGGGATAAAAAGAAAATCTAATCAAATTAATTATTCATCCATTTTGGTTGTTTTGAAAGCTGGACCTAGAACCATCCTGGTTCAGTTGTCATTGTTTTGGTACATTCTGTATTGGTGGAAATGGCTGTGAATAGAAGGGTTAATGAAAGGCAATTTTCCCAAAGTGAGTAGGTATGGCTGGTCAAGCTAGGAGAGGCCTGGTCACTCTCATCACAATCCTACCTTCCTCCTCCTAAGAAGCTCCACTTCAATAACAGCTATAAATCAACTCGGCAGGTGACTCAAAAATGATGAATTTTCTGTCCTGTGACCTCCGTTTCTAAAACATACACATGGAAAGTAAAACCTATGTGACTGTGCCTTGTCATTTATCAGTTCCAAGAGGAAAGGACGTTGTACTAAAAGTGATAACGTACTGGATTTTTACCACTATATTGCTTCTTGCTGCTGCTAATAATCCTCTGGGATATTAGATATACTTTAGGAAAGGAAGTTCTCATATTTACAAGTTCCTAAAATAGCTCCATCACCCAGCACTCTCAGTATATCAGTGTCCTGTCTGAAGCAGGGGCCCCACAGAACTTTCCCACACGTGTCACAGGCCGATGTCATGACAAGAGAGCCGCTGAGGGAAGAAGAGGGTCAGGGAATGGGAGGGAGCCAAAGATTAGCTTCAAGGAGGGGGAAAGAAAATAATGAGTGAGCTCACAAACTATGAAGGAGGCATGAGTTATGAAAAAAACAAAAAAAAAACAGCCTGGATGGTGATTGAAGTGATGGGAGCAGAGGGAGGCGCAGAGCAGGAAAAGGGGTGCAGATGGACGGAAGCACTCAGTAGTGTGGAAGTGTTAAAAGTGAACCGAGTGTCTGTGTAATTGACCCCTCTGCTTCCAAAGGTTATTCAAGGGGGTATTTACAGCACCCATGACTTTGTCTTTCATCTCACTGATAAATGAGAGTCAAATCCAGAACTGGAATCCCTACCTGTTACCGGGGATCAGAGTTGTTTACCTGTTTGAACCTGTTAGCTGCATACTGTACATTTTAACATGTCACGGGGCCCTGAGCTCATCTTACAGAGCTGTCTGTGGCTCAGGTCCTGCCACAGCCGTTGCCTTTGATGTCTGATATGCCGCTTGTCTATGCAGTGAGCCTGCGGACCGTAGATAACGTGTGGATAATGTCCAATCCAACACAATCCAACTTTGTCAGATTTTGTCAGAGCAGCAATTAACACTAACAGTTTAACATCAAATGATGCACCTCATCTGTAGCATGTGATTAAAGGAAAGAACAAATACAATAGAGTCAGAAATCTATTACTTTGTTCTAATCCATCAAACCACAAGTAATGAGTAGTAATTATGCACCAAAATTTCATCTTTTTCATCGGTTATTTTTATTCAAAGCTTATTCTGAGTATTCATATCCAGTCTGAATGATTAACACTCTAATTTATGGACCTCATCATCTGTTTCTTTTTACAATCAGAGGAAAGCCATAAGGGAAAAAAAAGCATTTTCCATAGTATAATTTTATGTCCTTCAATTTCGATCAAGGAAAATATATACAATTGTGTTTGTATTGGTGCTGCTCTGCGAATGGCTTTGCCAAAACAAACTGGTTTGAATCACAAGGAAAACAAAGGGAGCTTTGCGGCTGATCTGAGTGAGCTTCGATTTCAGTCACACAACTTCAGATCAGACAAGATGAAAAATAGTTTTATCACGATTCATGATGAAAAGATTATCTTGATCTATTTGGAGAACGTACTTATATCAGTAACAATAATGACTAGAAGATCAAAGAGTAAATGGTTCACATGCACATAGCACCTTTCAGCCTTAGCAAGACTCTATAGTGTTAAATATTGTATTTTTTCTTCATCCATTTGTTCAAATATTCACACAGAGCTTCTTACTGTCTACATGCACTCCACATGTAGTATAGCACATTTGTCTGTGTAATCATCCATCAATCATCTTGTTAGAGGAAATGTGGGTTTGAGTTTCTTGCTCAAGGACACTTCCACACATGGAGCAGCTGGGGATCAAACAACTGATGACAAAAACTCTTTACCCAGAGCCAACTTGTCTGTGATGTTTTGCTGCATTTGACGGTTTATATTTGGTATTTTTCTGATGGGTTAACACCCCACCCCGCAAAATGTTATCTCGTACTGTCTTGTCTGAGTAGGTGACATGATAAGTGATGTTGCAGCGATAGCTCTGGTAATAGTGAAGAAAAAAGCTTGAATATGCTCAATGACGTGCATCCATTCAGGAGAGAGCAATGCTGCAGAAGGAGTCATTACGCACCTCAGCATCAAGCTGCTCCATGGGAGCTCAGGATAGATGGCAGCTGTTTCCCTGGAGACCTGGACTAACAGGTCCTACTCTTAAATTACCTACGCCCACCCACTCAAGTCACCAGCAAAGCAAGAAGTATGTCTCAGCTCAAGACCCTTAGTGCATTAATTATATAGCTGAATTGAAACACATGTATTGGGGCAAAAGGGTAACATCCAGGGACATGGAAGCTGCACAGGAAGCCACGCAGGCATGTGGGATATGCTGCTGGCACAGACATAAAACTACAGGTAGGCCTTTGAAAACAATGCTGAAATAACTCCTCTGATTCTCCATCCTGCTTGATAGATCTTGATTTGTTAACACAGGTTATTAAGCGCTGGATGTGCGAGTGAGATTACATTTGCTAATTAAGCTTCATTGCTGCTATGTGCAGCAGGCCAACCCCGTTCGCCTTCATTAATGTATGAGCAAAAAAAGCTGCCGGCCTTTAAATTGCCCTTGACACCAAAAAGAAAGGCACGTTATAACTGGACCGCCCAGCACAGCATTGCCGTTGCCTTATGACAGTTGACGAGTGACTCATACACCCAGAGCGCTGGAACGAGAAGCTTGACTTATGCCCCCGATCCCCCTATAGTGACAGTTGTACATCCTTCATGATGCACAGTGAAGTAAATAACAAAAGATGCTTTTTGCTGCAGCGTCTGTTCTGCTTTGCTTCCATGTTTTTGATCTGAGGTTCTGATTTTGGCAGTGAGTCATGGTTAGAGCGCACGGTCACTGAAAGTCCTTCGGTCGATCCAATACGCTGCAGCCAGACAGCTGACTGATGTCGCCAAGAGAGATCACATTTCTGCTGTTATGGCCGCCCTAAAAAAACCTAGATTAGAATTTCAAATCCTTCAAATCCTGTGTAGACACTTGAATGGCAGAGCTCCATCCAGCCATCATTGTTTCCTATCATCGCACAAGAGCTGTTTAAAGCACTGCATAGCTTACTGTTGGTTCTTTCTTATGTTTTTTTTTCTTTGCTATTGTCTTTTGTTAAATTAAGTGTACATTGAAGCATGTTCTGAATTTTCTTTGCTTTTATTTCTTTTTAAAAAAAATAGCTTTGAAGTACTGAGTCCTTCTTGTTTTCTTGTGCACGGCACTTTTGGTTTCACTTTTTCTTAGAATAAAGTTGAAAGTTGATGTTATCATTAGAATAATAACCTTTCATCTGCCACTAGGTAAAAACCAAAGGGAATCGTTATTTTGATAATATTCAAGTTCTAATAAGTTCAGGCACCAAAAAGTCTGTGCTGACCGGACCAACAATGTGACTTCCCTGACATGTGCAGATGAGTATTGTCTGAATTTTGAGCCTTTTATGGGAAATTTGGAGCTGAGCAGACTGTGTTTCATTTCTGTTTCCCAAGAGAAGGACAGAGAGGGGTCAAGTAATACGAAAACATTTGGAAGCACGACTACACAGGCAGGTTACCCTGTTCTTCTGCAACTGCATACTGAAGAGGAATGGAGAGAAGGCCCGACCAGAAGGAAGTATATTATATAATATGGTACCTGGAGCTCTGTGCTATCCATGTTGGGGGTGAGGTGTGGGGGGAAAAAAAAGCACTGATGGTACAACATGAAATATGGGAACCATTTGGTGTTGCTCTTGAACTTCATTCGCTTTGTGGAAACATTGGAGGCTCAGACATAGACCTTGTCCGTGCCTGAAAGTGGGCTTACATGGCCTTTTTTAGCTTTACATAGTGATAGTACAGGGTAATAATAGCAAAGGCATTTTGTGTCATAACCCCTGGGACCTCACGGGGCAATGAATCCCTTTGCAGCGTTCTCCTCAGTCGAGGTCTACATAACCACAGGTTGCGGTTTGTAAATGTTTTGCTACCTCGAGCAACATGTAGGAAATAATATTTGATTCTGCAAACAAACCAAATGAGGCTTTATTTTGTTTTAATTTCACTCATGTTGTCACCCTCACATGACAGTTTGATGCACGGCACAAGACTGAAAGTTCAGTTTTACTTTTCTGGAACATTAACTTTAAATTGTTGCCTTTGCTTTAGTGAGAATTTATAATCCGCGATCAACGCTTAAGAGTGGAGCAACATAAAGAAATCGATGAAAATGGTCAGATGCTTATAACTGAAAAGCCCCAAACCAGGCTGCTCAGCACTTCCCACCAAACCACTTGAATTTCCCTAATGAGATTTTGGATTCTTTTCTCCTGAATATTTGAGAGTGAACCAATTTAGAGGTTACAACTTGGGAGCCTGAAGGCAAATTCTGACAAGCTTCAACTGCTTGGGAAGTAATTTCCTTTTGAACTATTCCATAAATTCTCATGATGTTAACAAGCTTAATTGGGATTTTCTTAACTATAGGTTTGTTGTTTAATATATACCGCAAGTATTCACTGCTTTCCTGCCGTACGCCTGACTGGATTAATGTGAATATGGCACAAGATGTTTTACAACTGTGGTGCAGCAGTGAAAGGCTGTGGGTCAATAACATCCATCCTGCCTTCATAATATTATCCCATGAAAATACTTTCATACTGTTACACACACGCACACATTAAACTCTCTCCGGGTTTAAGGGCACTGCTCTAGCATTGTTTACCTCTCATCTTTGAAAGCTTACCTTTATTTTTATACTTTTGTTTTTCAAGAGCGATTAAATATATATAGCTACACCTTGTAAATTTTAATGCTGAACCAAAATGTCTATTTCAGGAGTGTGCCTGACAAGCTGCTCCAAGTGAGCCTCCCTCTGTTTGCGAGGAGTCACGTTAAACATGACAAAGACCTTGACATGGGCACTGGTAATCCTTCCTCCCGGTCTTTACCCTGATCAGTCGTCTAACACTTACGAAAGACTGCTCCATGTCATAAGCACCAGATAATTCGGAAATAATTTATGCAATAGGGAACGCCTGCAATTGAGTAACACTTAAGGCTGTTCAGAAAAGAGTAGAAGAAGGTGGCCGCGTTGCTCTGAGCCAAGAGTATTTCCTGCATCTCTTTCGGTGGTGCATCCGTTCCTCATCCCAGAGAACACTGAGACAATAGAACAGATGGAGGAAGAGCACTGTCCGTGCATCTGGTTAAACGCACTGAAGGGACATTTTTAGCACGTCTCCCACTGACAGAGAGGCCTAAAACAACATTTGAATGGAGCCGTGCCATTTTTCAAGTTCCACTACCAGAAAGTGAGAATTTAGTTCATTACAGCAAAATGCTACATTCATTTAGTTATTCAATGACTGAGTGTGTGTTTTTTTCTCCAACTCCATCCCCAGATTTCTTCTATTGTTTATAACGTAGCAGAGACCCTTTAATGTGAGGCTCCGTCATACTACGTAATATCATGATTTAGGCTCTTTCAATGGAAAACCAATGTGAAAGGTTCACACGGCTGTACATGAAAATGACCATTACTGAGGAAATATGTTGCTTTTGTTTTTTTCCTGGATGCACTCATCCAACATTAGCACTATGACTATACAGCTCAAAATATATGATAATCAGCAGAGCTTTGAAAATCATATTGTAGTACAAGCAAAAAAAAAGGGCTAATTGAGCAATATTTAACAACTGGTTGACTTGTGCAATGATGTTTCCAGTAATTCTTTAACTTAATGTTCAGGTCCCAACTAAAGATTTAAAATGGGAAAGTCCTACCAAAACACAAACTGATAGAAGTCTCTTCCTTGATGTTTTCTGTTTTTCACAAAAGATTATCACAAAACATGCAGCATGGCTTCGCTGCCAACATCGTCTGCCTCTTCTACCATGTACATGAAAAGAAAAAAAGAGCAAAAATAGCAGTGGAGCACTGGAGCAGTGCTGACTGAAGTGTGCACAAACTAAGTTCAGCGATTCTTTAAGGTGTTATCATTTCATGATCACAACTATAAGGCATGAATTTGAGTCCGTTCAGTTCATGGTACTGATGGTGGCAAAGTCATTTATCAGATATGACCATTATCACAGGTTTCCTGTTTTAAATAAACAATAAAAACAGAATTGTCATCATGTACTCTCATCTGTATATATTTTACCCCCTTTATTACCATGGAAATGGTCTGCCACAAAGACAAAATTCTGACTCAAGAGTAACTTGAGTTGTGGCTCAGATGTGATGCAACTCCCTGACAAGTGAGTAATCTCCATTCACTGAAGCAAGCTTCACAATGGAAGCTGCATTTTTAATAAACTGATGTAAGGACAGTTTTTTTTGCTCAGCAATTCTGTCATTTCTTATGCATAAATAAAAATTTAATTATAGTGTGAAATCTTGTCAGATGTATGATGACTTGCTGAGAGAACAAAATCAATAGCCTTAAATATTAGAATTTGTTATGATTGTAGTACCAATGAATGGTTATATGTCTTCATGTGGCCCTGCGATGGACTGGCGACCTATCCAGGGTGTACCCAGGGTGTACCCATGCCTTTCGCCCGAAGTGAGCTGGGATAGGCTCCAGGAGACCCCGTGACCCTGCACAGGAAATAGCGGGTATAGATAATGGATGGATTGATGGATGGATGGATGGATGGATGGTATTTTCTCTGTGTCGTCTTTTGTCATCTGGTCTGAGAAATACATACTTCTCTTGAGCAATGTGTTTTCCTTAAAATAAATTTAAAAATTACTTGATTGAAGATATGCACAGGGAATGGCACAGGTGCCTTTGTGTGTTCCTGTTCACCATGGAGACCCACAGTGACATCCCCTCAACTCCTGTTTAATTTTGACTTTAATTATTTTTCAATACTGGTCCTTAAACATGCTACCCCTTCAAGCAAAGAGTTTTGTCTTAAAAATTAAATAAAAATGTTGCCTTGTTTTTTGATGTTTGATGACATCCATTATTTTTTGCACTGCATTCTGCCTACCAGCGCCTTTTGACCTTTGACACCACATTCTTCAGATTACTCAAAGTAAAAAATAAAGGACGGCTTTTGCAGCTTTGTCTCGCCTCTTTGCAACATGGTGCCTGGCAGTTTGAGGTAAACTGGGCTTCAAAAGCTCTCTGTAGAAACCAATGGGCAGGCTGCACCCATAGTTATATACAATTATTGGTGCTGCTCCCTTGCATGTCATGGTCTGAGGTACTTGGGTAGCTTCTAGGGGCTACCAGCTTCTCTTACTTTCTGTTTAATAGGGCGTTGGCATGAAGGCGTCTAAAACGAAACTTCTCAAGGGAAGTTTTGTAAGGCAACAGTGGTGAAAGGTATTGGCTTAATTTGCACCCGCAATAAGTAATGCAGTCACACAGATATTGTTTCTCATTGGACCAACATAGATGAGATGTTAGCAACTGCAGCTCCAGCAAATAATGACTTCCAGTGCACAAACTGTCCCCCTTTTCCAAGTGACCATGTAAAATCATTGGAATTAAAACTAATTTACATAGTTTTCCCAGCACATAAAACAAGCAGTACACAAGTAGCATGACTATACAGGAACTTCTTCTGTTTTACACTTTTTACCTAAGGCAATCACATCTGACCAATAAGTGTTGAAGACATTTTTGCAAGAATACATTTAGGTCCTCCTGGATTTTTGTCTGAGTGAAAAAAGAAAGAAACCAAATCAGGAGGAGAATTCTACAAGCTTACAGAGTTATCCAGAGTAAATGAACCAAAGTGTGAAAGCACCCCGAGTCAGTCATGTACTAATTTGTGTATGAATTAAACTCTTTATTAATACAGCATTTTGAAGGAAAAAAAATACTTTAAAACTAACCAAATCAAAGGCAGAGTCTCTTGTGAAGACAAGTTGCATTTATTTGAAAGGAGAAAGGCAGTCTCGTGTAGCCAGCGGTAGATAATTCTCTCCTACTGAAAACAGGCCTGAAAATGGATTTTAGATGGAGGGTAATAAAACACAAGAAGGATTTTCTCTTTGAAATATAAATCCATTTTCTTTTTGTCATACTGATTTCATTAAAATCTCCCAGTACTGTAAAAAAAAAAAACAAGAAACACACACAATACAAACTAGTAAGAAGGTCAGAGCCAAACTCTGAACATTATGGATGCTGTTGATAGAACTTTTATTTTTATTTTTTTAACTGACAATTTTTTTTTTTCAAAGTGTTTGATTACTTTGGACAGCCATTAAATCGTGCAGCTTGAAGTCCAGCAATTGCCTCGGATCAGCTCCAGAATAAATACATCTGCTGTACTTACTGTATATACACTTCGCCATTTTAAATATTTTAAAGTTATTACATTTCATCGGGTCACATGTTGTTCAGACTGCAAAACCAGGTATCACTCAAGTGCCTCATAAAGTAGAGAGGATGAGAAACCGGTTGTTTGAAAAGGAGCCATGCTGCCAGAAACAAAGTCAACACAGACATAGAATTCAGCATGCAAAACTTTATAGTACAATAACAAAGTCCATCATATGAAACTTGATTTATGTTGTGCAAAAAATAACTGACATATAGAGTCAAAATGAAACACCATATATTTACCAACTACACCTTTATGTTTGTCATCTGTGTCTGCTTTGACTTGCGTATTTAATGGGCCAAAGGATTATCTATCAAAAAGAAGAAATGTAATTTCAATTCACTTTTCTGTAATTTTCTATAGGGCCTCTTTCATATTAAGAGTTCATGTCAGGCATGAATTCTGGTGCCAATCATAATGTTTCTGTTGGTAATATGAAGGGTGCAAGCAGCAGCATGTGCAGACCTAAAAATAACATGACTTCAATCTCAGGGGAACTAGTATGTAATACATAATGCTGTGGTTGCAGGACTATGCAAACAAATGCACTGCATGCTCATATCTGACTCCATGGGTCTATATGAAGAGGAATGGCAGGTAATAATCACGAGCTTCACTCTTTTCAGCAGAATACTGATATAAGTACGACTCACTCGCTATGTCCATCCATCCTTCTATTCAGCCATCCATCCTTACATCAGCTGCACCTATCCAGGCAGGTCTGCTGCCTATCCCAGCACTCTGCAGATGAAAGTTAGGGTATTCTCTGACCATGCTGTCTGTTCAACGCAGGGCCACAAACGGATGATTCAAAAGCAAAAAAAAAAAAAAAAACAACCAAAAGAAAACAAAAAAAACACCCACAAATAAATGAAAACTAATATCCATTTGAATCCCGTCTTTCGCCTGATGAAAGCTGGGATTCCCTCCAGCAGACTACTGAAACCCTGAACAGAAAGAATTAGGTACAGAGAATGAGCACATGGTTGATTTAATAACTGTACAGTGAAAAAAACTACGATTTAACATTTGGACTCCCTGTAAGCTTTTTCATGCTGTAACCTTGTATGGTTTCTGACCTTAAGCTAGTGGGGCAATATGTGGGGCTGCAATCATAACTTGTAGGGTTGGTTATAAAGTATGTGTGTTGTGCTCAGTTTTGAGTATCTGAATATATTTACGGTCATTTTATTTGCTTCCATTTCTAGCGAAAGCCTTTGATCAGAACCATTACATGATACACTGATTTTAGTTTTAATTTTTATTTTTTTTAAGTTTTACAGTTATCTGCTGAAAATCCAGAGGTTTTGGACTGCTATGCCCCAATATTTCAAGACCCTAACAATGCCTCTGTTGAAAACCCTACAGAATGCTAAAATAAAAGGATAACTTAAGTTTCCCACAACCATGTATTGCTGATAGTTAATGTGAAAATGTACTCATTTAGAACATTTAGTTTTATTAGATGGAACTGAGAAAAATGCAGTTACTTGCTTATACAGTAGTTGTTTTTTTTTCTGCGCCTGCAACTCTTTATCAAATGTTAAAAATTATCTTCTTTCTTTTTTTTTTTCACCATGTGGAAATCTTATAGAGACAAACACCCCCAAACATTCCTCTAAGGTGAATCACAGGGCTAAACCTCAGTAAATCAAACTGGGAAGATTGTTTAAAAAAGCAGCATATTCACAGAAACAGGATAAACAGGTTAAGTTAATTCACGGGCAGAAATGTAATTTCATTGTTCTGAGGGACAATAAACAGAAATATTTCTCAAGCACAAATGCTGAGGGGTACTGGGGGTTCACATTTGCTGGAATAGTTACAGTCCAGTACTGTCCCTTTGTGTTGTCATTTGTCTCAGACTTTCGCCTTCAGTTCCCTGTTATTAGTACTTTGCAGCAGATGTTTTTCTTATGTTGCCATTTTCATGTATTATTTATGTCACATTAGAAGCAAAAATTAAATTCCTCTCACAACTGAAACACTGCACACAGCTGTGCAGTAGCAGATTTCACTTTCTTTGTACAAACACTTAGTAAAATGAAAATATGTGTGTGGGTTCACAAATAGGCTACTTTTGTGCACCCTGCCCAAGTTTTATTATCATTATGTGGGAAACCCTGTAATTCAACCAAGCTCCCAGTATCATAAACACAAGTCTGGCTTTTATAATAAAGCACATTGTTCAAAAATAAGTCAAAAAGTAAACAAGATGTGATGATTTTAGTTGCAAAAAACACACCATGTCTCTAAACAGAGATCACGGGAGAGTGTGGACCAAATCACATTTATGAATTTTAGGGATGGTGGCCCAATCTTTGGGAACTTGACCCTTTTCTGCATCTATTTTGAAGCAGCCTGGGTACATCAAATGCACTTATTTAATTGGGTTACAAAAAAGTAATAAAGTCAAGTTTATAATGATACACCGTGGTATGCTGATTGTTTTCTTTCCATGATAGTGCAATCCCTGTCCATTGTATAATTTCTGCTAATGGGATTTCTTTTCCTTTGTTTTTGTCATTTTTCCAGTACATTGACCAACACCATGTCTCAGTACGAGTGTCTTTAGAGAATGCCTGTTCATTTCGGGCTGCTTGCCATCTTTTCATCATTAATTCTAATAAATTATATCTGTAATCAACGACTAAGCAAAGGCGCCAGGCTAAAGACACCAGGGATAATGAGTTAATTCTTTACAGGAAGCAAATGGATAGGCTAAAAAATAGGTACAGCTGCTATGAAGTCATGACACTGTTCAGTTTCAAGTCTCCTTTGATCTGTTGTCAGTACAGCTGAGATTACATGCTGTGTTTTTGTTTCTTTTTTCACATTGAGAAGTTTTATTTCTTTGTTCTCTGCGTCTTCCTCTGCCTTTCTGCAGTTTCTGGCTATGAATTTAAGGCCAGAGTTTGGTTTTAGATGTTTGCATGTGGCATCGTTCTTAGATCTGTCCATGAGCATTGCTGGGATGTGGCGGTTTTTTATTTTTTCATTTAAAGAGTGGTAGCATTTCTTATGACTTTTTCTTCTTTTCTTTTTAGTTGTTGTTTTCACTTTTATGTTCATACTTTAATCAATGCAAGGAAATATCTGAGTGTGCGGAGAGTTGGTTTATTTTTATATAGTTCAATACATTCTGCTAAAGGGTGGCTAGATCGAGTTAGTCGAGTTTCTGCTCCTCCACATTAAGAGGAGCCAGCTGATGTGGTTTGTGTATCTGGTAAAGATGCCTCTTAGATGCCTCCTTGGGGAAAAGTTTCAGGCTTGTCCAACCATGAGGAGGCTCCAATGGTGATACAGGACATGCAAGACTTTGTCTCTCAGATGCCCTGATAACTTCTTGGTGCTTTGGATGGATTTCATGATGATAACCAGCTCATTAAGCCTCCAATATACACAGTATTTACCAATAAATCAAAGGGAATAAAACTGTTAATGGCTCTGCAATGGAATGATGCATGATGCGGAGAGAGGGATGGCGAGTGAAGAGGACTATTGACTTGGGAGCTTTGCTGAATTGAGATGAGAAAGACAGAGGTAAGAGTGAGGTGAACTAAAGTCACAAGGTATTGATCAAAATGTAATACTGAAGAAATGGGAAAAAAGAGTTATAGAGGCTGGAAACAGGACTGGCAGCTTGAACAGAGTCTGCAGTCTGGCAAAGTGGAAGTGTCGAGGCTTGCAGAACTGGCTGCAGCTGGGATCGTGCTCTCACTCCAGCACACCTGTCTCCACTCCTGCAATTAGACACACAAACAGAAAGAGAAACAGATCAGAAACACAAGATGGTGGTAGTGGTGGGGGTCGTAAGAAGCTGGCGCAACAGTCATGGCTCTGACAAATTTCCATGTCTATAAAAAAAAAAAAAAAACTGTTAAAGGCCGGTGGGCCAGATTTGCATATGTTTCAGATTATCACAAATTTATACTTTCCTGCCTGGTGGTGCAACAGGGTATTGGGGAAGAGCTTGATGCAACATGAAGACATGAGGTTTCCCTCTTCCCACCTCCCAAGAAGTGCCAGTGACAGGAATTTGCCATTCTTAAAGTGATTGTTTTATTTTAACTTCAGGGTGAGATAATGGCAGACAATTTCTGAAAGTCATGAATTTACATACTCAAATTTAGAGTTAAAATATGGGCAAAGAAGAAGAAAAATGCTCATGCCAAATTAGAATCCCCAAAGAGAGGGAGAGAATTATCCCAACACGATGTAGAAGAGGTTAAAGTATACATGACTAATAATAATCATACGGCCCCAGAGTAACACTGGAAAAAAACATTACTGTATTATCTAAGGTTTGATTGAACAAGTCATTGTTACTACTCAGTTGCTTTTTTTTTTTTTTTTTTTTTTTTTTTAAAAAAAAGTTGTTTTACAGACTCTTATTTTCTTGACTATAATGGTAGAATGCAATCATCTAATTACAATCAGATGCTGGAGCGGGGTGGGGCCTATATAAAATAACAAGCTCTTGTGATGATGGATCTTAAAAAAGATCTGAAATGATGATCAGATCAATAAAATGAAATGAAATGAACATGGACCCAGAGAGTGCATGTTCTCGCTCTCTTTTTCTCTCTTTTTTTTTCAATGCTTCAGAGTACAATTTTGTGGGGGAAGAAATGTGATGTAACTTCAGATTGATCACTGACTACGACAGGAAATCAGTCAGGACTTTTCGGTCACGTCAAAGCAGAGTGGATATTCTCAGAATTATTGACATTAATAAACGGATAATAAGAATAATTCTATGGGATATGATCATGTCAGGGGCATCTCATAGTTACCTTCAATTACTGATTGAGCTACGCAACATTATCATCACCATCATCATCATGTTTCCCACTTGGCACATGCCTGGCCTTGGGGCGCTCCTAGTGGGGATAATCTTGCATCCACCAGTTGCATTAAGCTTGTTTTTGACATCATTGTCCGTCTCGCTTGAGTCCTGTCCACACCAAGCACCATCTCTATTTTACTCCACACTTTATTGGGCGTCCGGATATCAAATAGCACTTGTTTTTGCATTGCCCAGCTCTGTAGTCTACAGACATGTCCGAGATATTTAATATGGTGTCGCTGGCAGAAGGTGCGGATGGGAAGTGTATTTGTAATCTCTCTCAACTTATGAGAGATCTTGTATCTCCAGTCCACCTCACTGTCAGTCTCCATTTGCTTTTCCTTGCTTGTGGTGCATTTATGCGTTGGTACCCACCCTTCACCCTTCTCCTCAGATACCCATTCCATATTACCTCGATGGAATCCAGCTCTGTCTCGGTTAAAGAGCATGCCTGTATGCTATAAAGGAGGCGAGATCGCACACAGATCGTCAGAAATCTAACTCGGGTTGGCAGGTTTATTCATCGATCGGTGAGGACATGTTTGAGCTGATTCCACTTTTGGTAAGCCGCTCCAATCCTTGCATACAGGAAGTGTGATGTTTTCGTTTTGTCATTAGTAACGGTGTACCCAAGATATTTGGACTTTCGTACATTCTTGATCTTATTATTACCAATGGTTATTAGACTTTCCTGGCTCTTTATTTCGTAATCAACATTAAAGGCCATGGTTTCAGTTTTATTATAGGCCATCTTCAAACCAAAACGTGTGAATGTTTGATCATAAATCTCAAGAATGGTCTTTAATTCTTCTACAGAGTTTGCAAAGATTGCCACATCATCAGCGTATATATAGTTCCGTGATCTGGATTGTCCCCTGTGGTGGGGCCTCTGAACAATATTCCCGTGGTGATACTTCACTAGGAATACAGTATTCAACGTTCATACCAGCATCTGGGAGTTCCGTCAGTATTTCATGACATGCTACTCTGACGACAAAGTCCATGTAGATGTTAAAGAGGACAGGGGATTCCAGTGCACCCTGGCGGCATCCTACCAGTGTATTGAAGAGATGTTTGCTTCCTTTCACGCACGCCTTCCTACCAGTATAAATTCTGCGCAGTATGGATACAAAATGCGGGGACTTTCATCTGATCTCTAAACATTTAAACAAGCCATCTCTCGGTATCCAATCATAGGCAGCTTTAAGATCCACAAATGCGATATACACTGGTCCTTTTGATCGTTTTGCATTCTCTAGCAGTTGACGTAGTATATATATGGCGCCAGTCGTCGACCTGTTTGCTCGGAAACCAAATTGTGACTGTAGAAGGATGTATTCTTACACTTTCCTGAATCTCTCAACAACTATACCAGACAGCACTTTGGATATCGTGGCTATAATACTTAGCCCTCTGTAGTTCTCTGCCACTGATTTTAGGCCCTTCTTGTGTAGGCATGTAATGCTAGCTATTAACCATCTTGTTGGTACTTGGGCGCACAAACAAATCAGATGAGTAGTACTATGTAATTAAGTAGACCTGATGACTGAGAATATTTCAGTTGTTCTGCATATATCTTGTCTGTCCCTTGGCATCTGCCATTCTTCAGTTTCTTTATACTGCTTTCTATTTTTCTGCGTCCTGGCACTGAGTCATCTATTGTTGGAGCATCGTCTGGTGGTAGTACATGT
This sequence comes from Arrhamphus sclerolepis, assembly GCA_037176975.1. Taxonomy (NCBI): domain Eukaryota; kingdom Metazoa; phylum Chordata; class Actinopteri; order Beloniformes; family Hemiramphidae; genus Arrhamphus; species Arrhamphus sclerolepis. The sequence goes on from JBAMYA010000017.1 coordinate 5,132,146, forward strand.
GGGTAGCATTCTGGTTGTTCTAGTTCTGGTTGTGGTTGATATTTGTGGTTGCTGAAGTGCATAGAGAAATGTTCCACCAGTTTCTGAGTTGACAGCACTAATGGTCTGTTTAACCGTGGATTCGACGTATACTCTCTCATCAGACGGAACTCTTGTTCTGTGTCTCTTTGCTCACTTTCAAAATTCAGTTGGTCTGCCTTGGTTTTAAAGTAGGTATTCTTTAATTCTGTCTGGATTTTTCTTGTCTCATGATACAGTGTCTTTCTCTTAATGGAGTCCTTCTCCGACAGGAGTCTCTGTGTAAGTTCTTGATAAGCTTGGTTTGTCCATGGCTTATCCAACTTTTTTTTGTTTCTCGATGGTATTGTTTCTTGGGATGCCTGTAGAATTGCCTCCGTCATTTGTTCCTCTACTGCATCCAGTTCCCTACTATTTCCTTTGTTTCCCAGTAGCAGAGCATCTAGCTTTGCACTATACTTTCCTTAAATCTCAAGGTCATCTCTTAACTTTGTAATATCTAGTCGTGCGGGAGGAGGTCTGGATCTTTGAAAGATCTTACGCACTTCTTTTCAAGTTGGAAACGCAGCAGTCATGACCGCAATGCGATGGTCAGAGTCAAATATTTGGCTTTGCATCGGGTAAACTTGGCAGTTCGTAGTGGCGTGTTTCACATACCAGTCAGCCAAAATATAATCCAGCCTGCGCTTATATCCAAGGTTAGAGTGAAATGACCATCTATGTTCATTTGATCTGGTCGCAAACATGGTGTTTAAGATATAAAGCTTGTTACATTCAGCGGTCTCAAGGAGTTTTGTGCCATTGAAGTTGGTGGGGTCTTCGTCATAGTAGGGTCTGACTCCTCTTCACATGTCATGGTTACAGTCCTGCCTGATGGTTGCATTGAAATCCCCAGCTGCGATGATCTTAAACGAGGGGTGTTCTTTCCTCATCTTCTGAATGGCTCTCTGTAATTTGTGGTAGAATTCTTCTGTTGAAGAGGTGCTATGTTCTTCAGTCGGACAGCAGCAAGAGTATATCACCAGCTTTACTCCATTCACCTTCACTCTGAGCATAGTTAACCTGCCCTCCATTATATGCTCAATATCCAGGAGTCGAACATGTGGTGCCATGATGATGGCCACTCCTGCACATTATATTCCTCCCATTGTAAACAACATGCTATCCACTTAGTACCGGATCATCAAAATGTATCTCACCCTCGCCTCTTATATAGGTCTCCTGCATACATACTACATCTTGCTCTAGTTTCTTACATTGTGTCACACAGTCCGCTAACTTACTCTCGCATTTGCAGGTGCGGACATTAATTGTTCCCAAAGGGAAAAAATTATGATCTTGTTTTGGACTCATAGTAAAATGAGAGGTGTATCAAACGGTAACAAAAGTCTCAAAAAACAGCAAAAAAGCCTTTTAATCAATCTCCAGCCTTTAAGAGGCTACTTCACAACCTGGTGCCAGTGCTCCGTTTGCTCACCCAGTCGCAAGACAGGGATCCCCAGGGTGCACCTCTCCAAATGACGGAGGTGGAGCTGGCTTAAGTGTGAGAGAGACGATTAGACCTACAATGGGCTTATAAATGCCCTGTAAGCCTAGCAGTAAACTGAAAGTTGCACGTCACACAATTTGCACCCCATCACAAATGCTACATACACAGAAGCTTCAAGATGTTCCTGAGGGTCTCTTTCGCTGAATATAGAAATCTCCCCCTTTATCGAACTCATATCACTTTTCTTTTATTGACAGATGAATCTGAGGCACTTGTGGAATCAACATTACACCTAGCTATTAAATGCTGAGAGCTGTTACTTTTTTATGTTCCTGTTGTACAAAACCACAAAATCACTCAATCAAACTGGAGATTTAAAAACAAAAATACAAAACAGACGTGATGTATATGGTACTTTCTAATTACATTCCTCAGTGCAATTCATTTGTCCATTCATTTTCCATACCCACTTAGTTTTTTGTTTCCTTCTGTGCAGGATCATCAAATGGTTAGAGATCACCTATCAGTGGGTAAAAAGGCACGCTGGACAGATCCCCAATCCACTGCAGAGCCACACATGACACAAATGTGCAGACGTTTTTTCTTTTCTTTTTTTTTTTTTTTTTGCTTGACTACACACACAATTCTAAGTGAGATTGTGTTATATAGCTGTGATGACTCAGACTCAGCTTTATTGTCATCGTGCTACATACATGGCATGCAGTTGAATGAAACGTCTTTCCGTATGGACCCTAAGTGTATGTAAACACAACATTTAGTAAACAAACAGAACCAAACTATGATGTTTAATTACTACACAGTGATAGTGTGGGTAGATAAATACACACACACCCACACACACAGAAAAAAAAGCATAGTGAGGTAGATCCAGGGTAATGGTTAAGGTGCAGGCAACAAAATTATAATTTCTGTAGCTTCTATAACAATTAGATTCTGGGTATAGGGTTGTGGAATTTAAATAACAATTAAGGTGACAGTGTAGTTTATGTAAATTTGATCTCAAACCTTCAAGAAAATCACTGCAACTCATGGAACTCATGGAAGACCTTGAATATACGAATAAATAAATAAATAAATAAATGTGTGTGTGTGTGTGTGTGTGTGTAGATAGGTTGGAAAGGTTGCAGACCATTGATGTAAAGATTTACTTTACTGCCTCATTTTGTTCAGGCAGTAGTTTGGTCTCCTTGCTTCCGACGTTTAGGACCCATACAGGCAACATGGCGGGCACCAGCAAGTCGGTTTTGTTCGTTTGTCTGGGTAAGAAGAGACTTTTGAAACATTACAACTCTGACATTTGTAACAGACTCGAGACACTGATAGTATGACAGTTTTTAATCTTTGGTGTTTCGTATAATTACTATTATTTAGCTGTATTAGCCGTAGCTCGTGAGTTTTAGCTGTCTTGAGTTCTGTTTTCTACGACCTCTCGTTCAGTTTCAACTGCTTTAACAACCGACGTGTGACGTAAAGTTCCTCTAGATCATATTAGATACCAACAGGGAGTTTTAAAAATACAGGATCCAGGAAGTAAAATGCTAATAAGTGACTTTACGTAAGAGTCCGGCATAAAAACTGCTTGTTCAGTGCGACTGCGCGTTGAGACTCTGTCGTCATTGTCCAGGCACAATGATTGTAGAAACCAATGGACGAACCCTGTCCGTTGGTTTCTACAGAGAACTGTTGGAGCCCAGTTTTCCTCAAACTGGACTGTGCCACGTTGCACAGAGGTGGGACAAAGCTGTCAAAGCCATCAGCACAGTCGATGGCTACCTCTCATTCAAGTACTTCAAATGAATCCTTCATCAAATTGGTCTAAGCTTTATTGCTGAATCAAAATCAGTTGTCATGGATATAACATCTAACTATAGAGAACCGAATTTTGTACCAGACTGTAAATACCTTTCATTCGGCTGCAAAGTTGGTCATTTTTTAACATGGGAGTCATGGAAATTTGAGCTGAGCCAGCACCTATTGGTCAGTGGAGGAACTGCAACAAGCCGTACTTCCTGGTTGGGCTTTAACCCAAAAGTAGGATGATCGCTGGTTGTTCAGGCACTGATCAGAGCTTGAACACACACCTTGCTCTCACGACTCACTTCTTCATCTCTGTCAGTACGGCTAAAGCCAGAGATTTGGAATGACATCCAGAGCGCTACAGCTTGCATTTAAGTTTACAAATATCAGCCAGCAACTTCGTGAAAAAACGTTTTGGTCGCCTAGCAACTGGTGTTAAAGAAGGGTGTGATTTGAATGTGTGTGTTGATTTTACATATGTCATCTGATGAAATCTCCATACAGAGCTACGCAGTGTCAGCTTGTCATAAACATAAGTCAGAGCAAAAGGTGATTCACGTGCAGCACGCTGTCCCATAGTTAGCTGAATCTGCTGTAGAGCAGGCCTGTTGTAATTGATTAACTGAGTACATAAAGTCACAAGAGGAAAATCATTATGTTTGCCGTGCTGTTTTGGTGACTCTCTAAGTGATAGTGATGTACAAAAAGTATGTAAATTTGTCACTAGTTACTTTTTACCAAAGCATAAAAAAATAACTCATGTAATAACTCTTTAAATGATCAACTTACAGTTTATTATATAGCTTTTAAGAATAATCTGTATTTTTAAACGTGAACGTTTTTGGTTTTGGACAGGGAATATTTGTAGGTCTCCCATTGCGGAAGCTGTCTTCAGGAAGATGGCAACAGATGCTGGTGTTGTTGATAAGGTAAAGTCATTATCCATTCATTTCTCTGATACATTGTATTTAAAACTGTGAAAAAATACACCCATATTTATAGTTATATGTGTTTTACTGTAGTTCTGAAACATAAACTATAATGACATGTTAAACATTTACATTTGTATTTTTCCTTCTTCCCTAAGTCAGTGTCTACTGGATGATGTGATCTGAGATAAATATAGAATAAAATGTGTCAGTACTAGGTCAGTAAGATTTCCAAAGTAAGGTTTAAAGGAGGTTAAGTACTACATAAATTAGATTTATTTAATTAAACATGATTAAGTCTGTGATATCTAAAAGAAATATTAATTACACCTGATCTGATCTTTTGTTGTGACTTCACTATTCTGTCTTCAATAGTCCACCAGTGTGGAGCAAATGCTGACCCACTTACAGCTTCTTTCTATGTTAGAATATGAATCAATTTTGCTGTGTTATTGTTCTCCACACCCTGCTCTGCCTAGTGGAGGATAGACAGTGCTGCCACTTCCACCTATGAGATAGGAAACCCTCCAGACCATCGCGGTCAAGCCTGCATGAAGAAGCATGATGTGCCCATGAGGCATGTGGCTAGGCAGGTACGACTCCCCACTTCTACACCTCTCCTAGCAGTGGTTAGTGTCCCCTTTTTGTTCTCTGTTGTTGCAGTGGGTCATAGACAGTGGTGCTACATCTGATTGGAATATAGGCAGCTCACCGGATGCCCGCGGTCTGGCCTGCCTCACGAAGCATGGCATTGAGATGAGCCACAGGGCCCGACAGGTACAACCAGATGTCCCGTGGCTCTTCTCGATTCACTCATGTTTTCATGTGTGTGCTTGAGAGTGACTGGTTCATTTTTATTTTGACCAGCTTTAACCAGTCATACAGTATTAGGAGGTTCAATGAGTTCAAAATTTAAATGTGTTACAATACACACACGGGTACAAATATTTTTGAAGAACTGATATCAACTACATACAATATTATAATCAACCATTGCAAGATAACAGAGGCTGCAGGCTGTTCTGTCCTACTTTTTTTTTTCTTTACTTTTGTATCCTTTGTGTGTTTGGTAGTGGCATTCATCATTTGCTGTCGTTAAACATTTTGGTTTTTCTTCTTCAGTAGGTTAGATTTACCTTACAGGCTCGACACACTGATCATATCAAGCTGGCAACTATGGACTGATAGTGCCTTTAAAAAAAGTAAATACACATGTAAATATGCACAGAAAGAAATGTGAAAATGTAAATACTAATTTGAAGAAAAAAAAACATAAGAGAAAATCTCTTTTTTTCATAATGTTATTTATCTTAATCACTTTTTTTCTCTTTTAGTTGTCTTATTCCTGTTCTGTTTGTCCTTTCCGTGAACCAGTTGTGTTTGAAAATAACTGTTTCCTCTGTGAACCGTGCTGCTTTCAGCCACATAATAAATATAATGAGACCACGTAATATTTTGGGTCATCTTAAACCATCCTCCAAAATCTGCTTCAGAAGAAATTTGATTTGAGGAATGAGCACCCTTTTTTGTTGTTGTTGAAGAATCATCATTCAAGTTACATCTACAAGGCCACCAATTGCACATTTCTTTCATACATTTAAAAGACGTGCTCCACTGCACATTTGGTATAACGGCAATGTGTCCCAAGAAGGAAGTTCAGCTGTGTCTAACATGAGTCATTACAAATCTTTCTAACCCGACTGGCTCAGTGTAAAAGCTAGAGGGAAGAGCAAAGTCGAAACAGGAAAAAGAAATTTAAAAAAAAAAGAGAAAAAATAAAGAAAAGAGAATATTCAAGTCAAATAAAATTTATTTTAATATTTTATTTGCATGCTCATTTCCACACATTCTTTTTGTTTTTTTAGAGTTCATTCCTCTCCTAATTCTATAACACAACTTTTTTGGCACTCCACACACCTTTATAATCTGATTCTACAAATTTAACTCTGATTGATAGACGAGGCCAGAATCACACACAGTAAAAGGTGAGACATTTTGGGGAAAAAGGAGCCTGAGTGCAACTTTTTTTTTTTTTTAATTCCCCAGGTGGCTATATACACTTTCTGTATATTGGGAACAGCTGAAAAAAGATGGTGGCATGTAGGGGGAGACATATCAGTGTGGATGCTGCGTCTGAACCTCTCCTTTTTCTCTTTTTCATATTCTAAAATATGTACCCCAAAATAAATCACCTAGTTTGTAATTCATGTTTTATCTTGAACTTCTTGTGTTAAAGCCATGGGAGGCCAGTTCATCTCCTCCTAGCTTACCTCATCACAGAAGCAGAATAGTTTTGACCTATTTTTTTTTCTTTTCTTTTTCTTTGCATTCCTCTGTGTCCTTCAACATATTTCGGAGTTGGTTGTTTCCTGGAAAACAAAAGAACGATGTTTATGACTCATCCTGCTCTCTTGGGTGTATACCAGTTTAATCACTTCCTAAAAATTGCATGTTCCAACTGCTTAACTATGAATTAAAATAAAAAACGGGCAGATCTGACGTGGTGGTGGTAGTGGTGGTGGTGGGGGGGCTTCCTGATTTAAGGAAGGGGGCAACTTCCTTAGCTTCTGTTTTTGCAGGAAACAAGAAAATGTGAGTTATTCAGCCTACACTTAAATTCCTGCATCCATAATCACAAAAATGTATGAGCCTTCCTAACATCTGCACATGACTTACAACACATCATTTTACAACGCATAATCTTTTTTTTGTCTTATTTATCTGCTCCAACCTTCAAGCTATTAAAATGCACCTTTAAAAATACTAATAATATATTTAATTGAAGAGACCTTCCTTATGGCTCAATGTGAATCATATAAAAAATTCAGCACTTTAAATAGCCTTCTGACCAGGTCTCTGAAAGCTCAAACTTAAGCATTTATGGTGTTTATGAAATATTGATGAAGCCAGTACGTCAGTCATCATATCACATGTTTCAGATCCTGAAACAGGCCTGAAATTACACCAAGATGTTTGTTCATTTAGGGCTTTCATGCTCTTTGCTGTGCTGGCTCATCCTCAGAGCAACTCCTACTCCCTAGTGCACTTAAAGCACTCTTCTTTTTTCTTCATGGTGGAGCTCCAGGGCTTCACCCTGTGCTTGAGATCTGACACCTCTTTGGTTTGTCATACAGCAAACCTATTCCGTCAGATCCACGTCTAATCTCCTTAAATCAGGTATGGGGAGGGTAGACTTTTGGCTTAAACCCAGTCAAATCCACACAATGAGTTTAGACAAGCCTCTGGCTTTTTCCCCCCTTCCTTTTTTAAATGTTTTTTTTGTTTGTTTTTTTGTTTCTTAATCCCACCCTCCCCTTTTGCTGAACTTCTGGTACGGCCAGTATCCAAGCAGACAAGCAGAGCAGCCAAGTGGGATATCGTTTGGAGACTGCTTTGTCCCCAAATAAACAAGTGTGTTTGTTTAATAAAACAAACATTACAGAAGTATTCCATAACAGCTAACGTGGAATGTTTTTCTCTTATCAACAACTTCCAACCAGACATTTGATTTAAGAGAGATGACATTTTGATTCGGTGCTCGTCAATAAGTTATCGTTGAATCAACATTCGAGGAATGAACATCACTTTTAGCCAAAAAAAACATCGTCTTGCTATAATCAGAGTAATTTTGCCTGTCATCATTTTAGTCTTGATGCTGCACAGTAGGGTTTTCAAACTGAGCTTTTATTTGACCGTAATACCAGAAGAAAAACAAATAAAACTCAGTTATTCTTTATTAATTAATCTATAAACTGTGTTTTTGTAATAAAAAGCATAGGCTCCATTTCAAAACATCTATTAAATGTTTTATTTGTAGGTAGATTGTTTGAGCAAATATTGAGTCAGGGCCTGAACACCAAAGGGTGCTACAGACCCTATAAAAGCTGTAATCTTAGCTTTATGAGTTTCCCATGCTTGAAAACTCGTAAAACGTTGGAATATGCATTTTGACATGTGAAAACGTATGTTTCATGAGTTTCACACATAGGAACAATCCTAAAGTGCTCAATAATGCCTTGAAGTGAAGTCCAACAGCTGGAGTCACCAGCTGGTATGAAATTTGTTTATGCAATTTCCCAAGATCCCCCAAATCTTATTAACACCCATAAGCCCAAGCTAAAAGGAAGTTGGCCACTTTGTATTCAATTTAGAATTTTTTTTTTAATTTAAAATTCCCCCCCCCCCCCGATATATTATTATTGATCACCGTGGGGGAAATTCTTCCTCCGCATTTGACCCATCTGGGCTGCTGGACCCAGAGCAGTGGGCTGCCGCAGTGTTGCGCCCGGGGAGCGGGTGGGGGTGTCGGATGCCTTGCTCAGGTGCACCTCATCCATGGATGTGGACGTGGGGAAGCACTTGTTCAGCACTCCGCCCGCCCATATCATTGGTACCGGCCGGGGATTGAACTGGGTTGCCAGCCCAGTTCTCTAGCCGGTACACCACGGTGAAGTTAAATTATTCACCATGGCAAACCTACCTAGTGATGGGTGGGACTTGTCTACTACTTCATTTGTTTCAGCTACTTAAAACTTGGTCAGAAAATATTTATGTCTTGAAGAAAAACTAGGTGGAAATATGAAAACTGAGTTTTCACCTTGTTACGCTACCCTGGTGGCATATAAACGTTCAGAATCTCATGCCAAATGGCTTTGTCCTGGTCGTGTGGCAAATCTCTAACATCTCACTGTGAAACAGGAAGTATTTGTTGAGGGGTGTGACATACTTAAAGGTGATGCTTTTGTGTTTGATCTGTCAATTTGGCTTTATAGTACCCCTCCAGAAGATTTCAAAGGGGCACGTTTATGCTTTAATGTGTCACCAATGCATACAAAATCCTCTCCATGTAAAATATTGCATAGAAGTTACAATAAAGTCTCATAGACTCAATCCAAAATCCAACAGGAAGGACGCCATCTTGAGTTTACTCTTCATTCATAGTAATTTTTTATTTTTAATCTAATATCAGCTAAAAATTTTATAATTGTTTCATTAATAATAAAAATACATCGAATTCATAATGCACTTTACATCTGAAAAAAAATCTCAAAGTGCAACAATGAGAAAATAAAAGAACACAAATGGGGATCAAACAATAAAAGGAGAATAAAACATAATCTAAAAACTTTGAGGGACAGTCTAATTTGAATAAACTTTACAAAGGATAAGAAACTATTAAACATTTTCATTGAATTATTTTTTTATTAATATGGCGTTTCTCTGTCGGCATTTTGAATTTTCATGTTTCTCCATGACAGAGAAGGATACGGGCAGTATATTTTCTGTATGCATATAAGGGTCAGTACTCAGACTTTACATCGTAAGCATTTACAAGGTGTTGCAAAGATGATATACAGCAACCTGACATGTATTTAGTGTGCATTCCTTATCGCCTCACGACAGACTTGGGAAGTGATGTGTGATTGCTTTAAGCAGTAATAGAGAATAGTCTGGCCAAGATGACTTCCATATGTTTGTGGAAAACTCTTGACTTTGGAACTCCCCTATGTGCCTGGATACACGAGTGCACAGTATCAACCCTTGCAGCTTTAATTGACAGCTATAACCCCGCCCACAGGCAACCGGAAGTGGTTAATTAACGATAAGCGCACAACTTTATAGGCCATGCAGAGTACATATATCCTCAGAAGAGATTGATAAATATGTAAGATTCAAATAGTTTTAATCATAACATTTGTTTTTCTTTCTTCACCTTGCTCCTCATCTGTTTCCAACAAATGCCAAATAAACCAAATGTCTTTTAGCTGCAGGATCATAACTCTGGCCTGACACATATCATGTTCACATGCATACATATAGACACCTTGTTTTTAGGGCTTTTAGATCCTTTTTTCCTCGTGTATCTTTGATCTAGACTTCTTTTCTTTGATTTAGTGATTGTTTCTTCTGTTTTATGCTGAGACGCTCTGCTTGCCTGATTTATTTTTATTCTGGTACTGTTGAGTCAGACGGCAGTCAGGCTGCATGGGCTGTTAGTTACTGTGTATAAATTAATTACTAAACATGTTTACATCTGCATTGTTTTGTTGTAATCTATTTATAAATGGTAAATGTGGAGCCTTTTGTTATTTGCAACATTAATAAGTGCAACATAAAAGCATGATGTCCATGAACTAGCAGGTACAAAACTATGTCTTACACTAAAGCTGTTTTTTGTTTTTTTTTCTTTCGATGCTGATATGTGAAAAAGGTGCACTGGATTATTTTTGCATAGTTTTACTGGACCATCCCTTCATGAGCTCATTAGGGGTTTATCTTTAAGGTTTTTATCTGAGCTCGAACCTGCATCTCCCTGCTCATTCCTCATTTGCAATAAAAGCCTCCCTGCTCATTCTCAGCCCAAGACCTCTGTCAGTCTTGTGAAGACGGCTTGCATGAGGCTTTTTTTTTTTTTTTTTTTCAGAAATGGAGGCTTATTACCGCTTCATTTAAATTGAAGGTCAGCAGGAGCAGAGAGATCAACAGACACTGTGATCAACACAGATTATCACTGTGTGGAAGGGGGATGTGAGAAATAGATAACACTGTTACTAATACTAGAGTGGCAATTGTGGAATATTTGAGACAGTTGTTACATAAATGACAAATGCATTAATAAAAGCAAATCAGGACTTTGCTTTTTTTTTCCGCCTACAGTTGACCCTATGAAAATATTCGGGGTGTTTTTAATGCTTTGCTTCGAGATGTGCAGCTGTTTTGCTGTTTTGTGCAGGATGTTGATTCTCCAGAAAGAGCTGCCTCTTGTTTTTTTGTTTCTTCTGTAGATATCTTCTTAAAGAATGTTTCCTGTCAGAGGAATGTTGTATGATAAATATCTTAAACTTCCTGAAATCACTCTAACTGTACAGCCAAAGTAAATGCAGGTTTAAATGAGCAGTATGTGATGCACTGATATAACATTTGAAAAAGCAAAAATGTGAATGTTGTCAGCAGCACTGCATTACACACGTGCATCGTTTGTTTTCCATGCACGTGTGCTACAATGAAGCTTCTGTTTAAAAAAGAAAAGTAGAATAGATTACCACTGCTCAAAAGTATCAAACGTTGGGTCTTATAAAGTCTGATTTCCCATGTTCTTGTGGTTTTAGAATTGTAGCTTAAAGAGTGAACAAAAGGGAGAAGACAGTCTTTGTTTGATAACCATTAACGTTTACTGCCTCGGACCCCCCCCCTCTCTGAAGGACCAGAGGGAGTCTCTGCTGTCCGTACTGTGTTTCCACTCAAAGCCAAAAGTAATATTTGCTTTCTTCTACATTTCTATCCCACTTCCAGGTGACCAAAGAAGACTTCATGAGCTTTGAATACATTCTTTGCATGGATGAGAGCAATTTGAGGTATGGTTATTTCAGCACACAGCAAAAGGGTTTTTGATTATTTATTTCATTCATCTGTGGATTGCAGTTAGATAAATGTAGTCACTAAAATTGCTGATGTTATATGTAAAGTGTCCGGTCTTAATCATTAATGGTTGCTTGGTGGCAACAGTTTCCCTTGAAAGGGGTCATATGAGGTTGTCAACGGTCTTGACAGAGATCTGTGCCATTCATTCACATTCACATGGTTACGTTGAGCTATAACTAACTTGTTGGTGAATGCCTCCCTTTAATGAGCAATATCCTTTCTTAAGCTCTGACCAAAGGTTAGGGGGAGGGATATTTTTTGCTACTTTGAACGTTTAGGGATCATTTTGAGATCACATGCCTATGGCAGATCTGATCTGTAAGCAGCTTACTGAGTTCTTTGGATGCCTCGTCTTTGCTCTTTAGGCAGATTTTCTTCCCACCGTATTTTTTATTTTTTTTTTCCAGACAGAGAATTCCTTAATTGTTTGACCTCCCGTTCGGCACCTTTTTACTTTTACACAGACTTGAATAGGTTTTGTGTTAACGTCTATTGTGTGTACTCTGCACGTCACCATACCTTACTTTAACATAAGTGTCACTTAATTATTATTTCTTTTTCTTTGTAGGAGTAACTTCAATAATTGCTTATCAGTGAATTGAGATAACACTTAGCACATGTAAAGCGGTTATATGACATGGCAGGAGTGCATAAAGGACAAGATAATAGGTCACACCTCATGTACACACGGTATTCTCAATAACATTACCTAAATTCCATCACAAGGGTTCGCATGCTGATCCAAAGGTCACATGCTGAAACCTTGAAGTGTTGTTTCCTGCTCTGTTCTCCTGGCGTTACATATTTTCTCTCATCTTCACAGTGACTTGAACAGGAAAGCAAAGTCGGTGAAAAACTACAGTGCAAAGATTGAGCTTCTCGGTTCATATGACCCTCAGAAGCAGCTGATCATCAAAGACCCGTATTATGTAAGTATTCAAACAAACTTGGATTTAGTATTTCCCGGCTTTAGAAAGCGATTTTTATTTATTTATTTAAGTCCCAAAATTAAGAATGTATGTTTGCTGTGCCCACAAGGCTTTCTTCAAGTATGAAGATTTTACTTAAAGCTGATGTGTAAAAAAAAAACACATCAAAGTCAGTGAGACAGGAGCAGAATTCTGTATTTTTCAGTGTTTACTCAAGATAAACATGTTAACTAGCAGTGCAACAAATCCACCTGTAGGTCCTATATGTACAAAAAATGCAAAATACTATCAGCTTATATAAATAAAGTAGCCTACATTTATTATTTTCAATACGTTGCCTTCTTTATGCTTTGGGTGCCTGTTTACAAGTACTACTTCTTCAGGAGACAAAATAAAGAATGAGTCCGTTTAATGTTTATGAATGAAAGAAATGTAAAAAAAAATAATAATTTACAGAAATAATCTGTTCAGGAATTTTAAAAGATAAATCGATTTGAAAAGTAATTATAAATTAGACTATTTTGGGAATAAATAATAGACTGAAGTAAGATTTATTAATTTATTTGCAGTCACATTTAACAGTTTATTTTATTTCCCAGTTAATTACTGATTATTAAAATGCTTTATGACTATTCCTTGGTCTCCCCGGTCCATAATGGATTTTATTAAATAATGGTTTATGGCTACTGGCTGTTTCTCACACGCATTGTACTCTCATTGTCATGAGACTGCATGTTGTCTCATATTTTATAACCATAATGCCTGAAAAAAAAAAGCACCATTGCATAAATCCAGAACATCTGCTCAGCTGTGGTCTTTGATATATTTATATGTACATTGATCATGCAGAGATAAAGTAGATTAATCTGTACAGTTCACTGGCATCTTTACAGTGGAAACACTTATATAGTCCAAAGTCAACCAATATTTTTCAAAGTCTGATTGTCTGATCTTACGTATTGTAGTTTAAAAAAAAGAAAAGAAACTTGCTTGTTTCTTGGATTAAATTCAAAATAAGTATATTTACTTTTTTCCAACAAGCAACATAATTGCTCAGTTTTAGCATTTCATACGTAGCCTTTGTACTATTTGTAATTATATACAGGGGTTAAATCATTTAAAAAAAATTACATTTTAGATATGATTTTAAACTATCTTAGTTCTTTAAAATGTTATCTAATGTTATTGCTCCTCGTGTGGTATATGGTTTTATTGTGGGGTTTTCAAGCTGGTAGCAAAATTACACAAAAACCAGCACCGTAGAATTTAATCAATCTCAGCGGTGAACAAGGAGAATAGACAAAGGAAGGCTTTATCACATTTTGGATCCACAAAACTTCCTCTAAAATTGTTTAAAAAAAGAAATAAAAATCAAAAGACCTTCACAGAGGTGGTGCTCTGTCCTGTAGTTTATCAACAGCTTAACATCCAAACAAACACATCCAAACAGCCATTTCCATACTACCTCTTTTACTATTCTTTGTCTGAAATTTAACTAAATTCTGATTTAAACAAGAAGATTTTTTTCTCAATCGTTTTCACTTCAAACCAGAAGGATGTGAACAGACTAAACAAAAACACCAAATCTCTAATGTGAGTTAACCAAAATAGTGGAGGAGAGTCAGCAGAACAGTTTTTGTTTATATAAAGTCCCTTCACTCGGAACAAAATCGAGGAAAAATGGTTTTCAGGGTCTTTTGAAACTAAACAAAAAATGGTTTGGTAATGAATTATGGATATGACATAAAAAGGTCTGAGCCTGCCTTTCCTTTTATGGCTGGACTTCTCTTAAATATATTACATAGGATATCATGAGAAGAGCTTAATAAATATGATAAAAAGCAGGAAACATTATACAGGTTAATAATTTGTTCATATTTATGGGCTTGAGTGGAGTACGTGAGTCCTCAGGTGCATTGTGGTAGATGTGAAAGACTTCACCGTCTACAGGGAGATACGGGGTTTTGTCTAGTCGTGTTTCATAAAATAAACAGCTCCAAAACAAAACAATGTGATCATAAAACCGAAGAAATAATGCCCTGACAAGATTTGGATACAAACTTTCCAAGCTAGCACACATGGCAATACATTACTTTTACAGAACTGTTATTTAATTGGACATCAGCATTAGAAAATATTTCCTAGTTCTGATTGGTTTGGCTTCATATACCCCGTGGCTCAAGCAGCCCTTTTGTTCTTTACATGCTCTCCCCGCATTTGAAAGCACTGCCAGATGATTTGGACATTTCTTGGCTGCTTTTTATCTTCTCGAGGGTTGTGAGTGAAAAAGGGCAGGAGCTGGAAAAGTGCAGAAAGAAAAGAAGTGGATAGGCTTAAACTTTTTAGCAGGAGCGATAACTCTTAAACATACTGTCGCATGCTTGTTCTGACATTTTATGTGGTGTTTATTTAAAAAGTAAAGTATCTCTGAAGTAATAATTTTCATGTGTGGTCTTGATGACCAGAGCTCTGTTGGACTAATCATTCCGATGACGATCTTATCTTCATTGCTCTATTATGTTTTGGAATCTGAGTCCCAAATAAAGCAGTCATCATGCTGTAAGAGATCTGGCTGGAATAAGGCCCGTGGCTCCCTAATGTTTACACGACTGTGGACAGTTATATTAGGTTCTCATTTGGACATTGCATTTCTGTGTGTAGCGACCAGAATTAGTGTGTTTTTGTTGGCCTCCTTACCAGAGCTGTTGATGAGCAGTATGCATTCGGAGGCTTTAAGCACTTTAGACATTTAACAGTACAGGGCTGTGGTCCCTTGCTAGCAAACGCATGTCTTGATGGCAAAAAGCCTCCAAACGGTCGCTGTCACTGTGTCAGGAAAAATGCAAGCATACGTTTCTCTTCTCTTCAGCGTGCATTTAATGGTGAATTTATAGCACGACTGAATGCCTCACTTCTGTTCTTTTATTTTTCAGTTTTTTTAACAAAATTGACATACTAACTACCCGTGCGGTTTTGCCTATAAACAAACCATAAAGATGGCTTCACAGTATTTAATTACTGAAATGTTAAATATAAATCTTTTTGATTACACCTAATGTTTTTAAAAACTCACCTCCATGGGAATTTTAAGCTGTACTAGCAGCCTCTTATCAACATGTTTATGCATTTCAAACATTTAAATGGGTTTATCAGGCAACTGCTGGCAAATGCACAGTGAATTTTATTTAGAAAATCGGAAAAAAAATGTAGAATTTGATGCCAGCAACACTCACAAAGAAGAGCTGGATAAGAAGCAAAGAGACAGTAAATATAATTTAAGAGTACTACAGTTCTAGAAGATTCAGTAATCTGAAACTTAGTTGGTGTTTGGTGAGCATGTTAGGATTAGGTGTAAAAGAAGTAGCTACTAGAAACTGTATTTGTCTTGAAACCACACTTGTCTTTCTAAGCCAGGATGGGCCATGACTCACTTCATCTCTATGACATAATAATTGATCGGTTAGGGAAAAAATGTCAAGGAAACCTGCTAATAACTTGGGTCCTTTCAGCTTCTACAGTGCGTAATTTTGGAAAATCTATACACATAAAGGCCAAGGTCAGAAAACACTGCCAGTTGCATGTCATGTTACTGTGATTAAAACCACAAGGGCTCAGGGAGTGCCTTACAAAAATTGTTGTCACTCAACACAGTCCACCACCTATTGTAGAAATATTAACTGAAACTGTATTACTCAAGGAGGAAGTTATAAATCAAGTGTGGAGGAAAGCCACTGAGATCTTCATAGCACAAGCTCAACTTAAAAGGACGGTGGACATGTTTGTGGTTTGATGAGCTCACATTTTAGCTTTTTTGGGGAGAAACATTCATCAAGTAGTGTTCAAATGAATAGAAAGACCATCTAGGCTGTTATTGGTGATGTTAGTGGAGTGCATCAGTGTGCATATACTGTATGTTAAGGACCTATTGATGTAGATGCGTATATTGTAGAGGCACATGCTTCCTTAACGGCAGGGCCTTTCCCCAGGAGGTCCATTCTTAATTCAGCAGCTGCACAATGCTAGACCTCGTTCTGCACACCCTGCAGCCGTGCAGCTTCATAGACACAGTGTGTGTGTGTGTGTGTGTGTGTGTGTGTGTGTGTGTGCTTGAATGGCCTGCCTGTAGTCCATATCTTCCTTCTATTAAAAATGTATGGGAAAATATGAAGAGTAGAATCAGAGAACAAACATGGACTGTTAAGCTTGAGCCTGAAGTCTTGTATTAAACAAATCTTGCCAATAGTTAGCATCCGCAGTTCCCAAATGATTAAAGAATAATTAAAAAGTGTGTTTAAATAACAGAATGATTATTATGCTTTTTTTCTTTATCATTTTTTGATTGTGTTACTGTCATTAAATTCTAGATTTGTGGACATTGTATGTATTAAAAGTCAGTCAGTAGAGTTGCAATATAATTTCCTTTCTGCTGGAGTCTGAAGTTCAAACAAATTACACTACTAAAAAAGTTAAGCATATTTGGCTTTTGGGTGAAATGTATGGAAAATGTAAAAGGTTCACACTATACTGATATTATATCATTAAAGCAGGGCATTTAAGTAGAAGGATGCAATGATGATTTCCTCATCTCAAACAATTGAAACAAAAGCCAACAATGGTGATGGGTATACCCCAACAAATAAATCTCAATATCTCAGTAATTTGTCATGTGACCTTGAGCCTCAATTACAGCTTGACAACGATGTCAAGCTGTCCACAAGTCGACTTATTGTGTGCTCTCACTCTTCATGAAGGGTGGCCCCTTAGGTCCTTGAGGTTCCAGTGTTATGGAGTTACAAGCCTCTGCATGGCACCACAGCTGATCCCACAGGTTTCCTATGGGATTGAGGTCTGGAGAAAGTGCAGGCCGCTCCATTTGAGGTACCCCAGTCTCCAGCAGCTGATCCAATGACTGGATTAATGATGTTTTTCAAGTAGTGTGGGCTTGTCACAGTAACATTCACGCAGTGTAGAGAAGTTCTGTATTGACTAAACATACCTGCCCACACTGTAACACCACCAGCACCAAAGGCTTGTTTGGTGACAACAGTGGCTGATGCTTAGCGCTTTCCTTGACATCTCCAACGTTGTTGGTGGCCATCATTTCTGCTCAGCGTAAATCAACTTTCATCAGTGAACAGCACTGATCCCTAGGTCCAGCGTAAGTGCTCCCATGCAAGATGACGACGCCTGTGGCTGGTGGTATGGTCAGGTACCCTTGCAGGTCTTCTAGCATGCAAACTCGCTGATGTAAACGATTTCAAATGATCTGATGTGACACTTCCGTGCCTCTCACATGCCTGGAGTTGTGTGCCGTTCATCATCCGGTTCTGCAGGGCACTGTTCACAAAGAAGCAGTCACCAGTGTGGGACGTGGCTAAAGGACGTCCACTTCTATGCCTTTCTGTGACTCTTCCAGTCTATCTGGTGTGAATTTTGACATTAAGCTCCTTGTTAGAGAACAGCAAGTTGTGCAAAAAATGCTGAAACTATTGAACAGTTGGACATTTGCATTCAAAAGTTCATCCTGAAATTTCATCCGAAAGCCAAATATCCCTAAGTTTTGTGAGTAGCATATTTGGTAATGAGGGTTATATGTTTCAAAAGGGGAAAAAAAAAAAAACTCTTTAAGGCAACAAATCATAGTTAATGGAGGGAAAAAATACACCTTTTCCTTTGGTATTATGTGGCTCCGTGACAAACGTAAGTCAAAATCTCTTGGCCTCCGTCTTGACAATTTGCTCAGAATGAAAATTTTATTTCCTGACTAAGAAGGAAATTGACATTTTATCATCTTTAAAAAACTGTCATAGAACAGCTATACTCGTATGACATTTCTTCAACTATTCAACATTCTTTGCTACTGCTAGTAAATGTCAGTAACAATTTATTATGAGTGCTTGGCTAAAACATTTCCATTTTTCTTTTCTTTAATGTTTTGTCTCTTAGGGAAGTGATCAAGACTTTGAAAACGTGTACGAACAGTGCATACGTTGCTGCAAAGCTTTTCTGGAGAAAAACTCCTAACCACGTCTGACCTTGGAGCATCTTTCCTGAGTCTGAGGATGACAGTAAAATTCATTAAAGTAAAAAAAAAATATGAAGCTTATGTTTTGATATTTGTCAAACAAGCCAGTTATCAGTAAAATTCCATTGTGACAGAAATGCAATACTTGTTTGATTATTGTACTGTAAATGTTATACAGGCTACATATTGTGTACATTTAGAACAGTGCTGCAACTGAAGGTTTAGGTGATTAATAAATTAAATAAAGATAGCTTGGACAATGTTTGTTTTCCTCACAAATCATTCCTCTTTTTCTTTGGGAAGTTGATAAACCACCGAGTCGACTGAACATTTTAATGAAAAAAGTGAGAGTGAAAGTTGTTCTTTCTTTCACCAGGGTTCTGTGTTAACTAGTTCTAGGTTTAGCATTAGTTGTTGTTCAACTAAACTATTGAAGCTTTTGAAACGAGAAAGAAAACCTAACAAAAGCTCCCTAAAGACTGAGGTCATTCAGTTTAATTATGGCATTAATCTTAAAATATTTAGAATTTTATAACTTCAGTAAAGACCTCGCCCTTGTTTTATGCTGACCTTAAAATACCTTGACTGCACAGCAATGTTGGCCGTTCTTGGGTGCTGCTGATCACTTCTGTCAGTGACTTAACAGCTTAAAAGCAGAGCTGTGCCATAATCCAGTTGCTAAATTTGATTTTGGGTTCTTTGTTTAGGGATGGAAAAAAAAAAAAGTTTGGGATGCTGTGTGAAATGTGATGGATTATTCTCCATGTTTAGTCCTGTCATCTTTTCTGCTATTTCTGTTATTGAACTGGGATCAGTGGGTGTAGTGAAAGCAAACATGAAGTTAGTTGGTGTGAGAGAAGAGGATGCAGAAGAGACGTTTAGATGGAGGCAGGTGAGGACAAGAGGAAGATTTAACCTGCTCGGTTGTGAAATATTCTGCCAGGTGTAGATGTTTCCACATCATAATGCGGGTAATATTTCTCCATCCTAAAAAAATAAGTATCCCAGCTTCAAATTAAATAATTAATTAATTAAAATCGAAAAAGTTGATCTATATAGTTGAACCCTAAGGCTCAAACTTCACCTTACAAGACCCTTGTAGCCCGAAGTGGACTCCCACATTTTTCAGTATCAAGAAATAAGAAAATATGATCTGTTCTTTATCATTTATAGACACAGCAATTATTCTGCTCTGAGCCAGTCACCACTTATTTCTGAAGTGGTAATACTCCCACAAGGCTGGTCTTCCCACAACCAAAACAAATGACCACTCAGCGTGATTTGTCTCCTCATAGTAGAGTTGTGATTTCACCACAGTGGGAGATGGGAAAACGGCTATAAATCACTGAGACAGGGCTGTTAAAGAATGTATCTTTAGAGCTGTTGGAGTTGTCTGAGAGTGCACTTTACGGCCAACTGGCTACTCGGCATTGTAAAATGACATTCCTAAACAAGTGCATGCTCCCAGAATGTTCTTTCGTTTATCTAAAAAAAAAAGAAGAGATGGAGGAAGAAAAAATGGTCAGATTAACAAGAATTTACACATTTACTTAAGTGATAATAAAAGTGTTGAAAATGGCTGTGTCAAAAGATGGCAAGTGCAAAAGGAAGCCAAAAGATAAAGCTGAGGAAAGAATAGTAGCAGATAGTCTATCCCAGGACCTGCAGATTTAATATGACCCTTCATTGGGAGTTTAACTTTGCCTGGACGTTTTCTACTCCAAAACTGTTGACATCATTCCATGCAGATTAACCAGAGTAACATGGATGCTCATGAGAGGAGGTGCCGCTGTTTCCCCGGCAACAATGGGGGCTCTTGTTCGCTGAGCAACACCACGTTGCAAACGCGTGGAACGAGCAGGCATGCAAAAGAGACACTAAATAATATCATTTTACATCAAACAAATTTGGCCAAACATTCTCACTTCAAATGTCCCAACCCAAGCAAGTGCTGACAGCCCACAGTCAGCAGGCCGAGTGATGACGGGTCCCAGTGGACCTCTGCTAGTCCTTGCTTCAGCTCTGCCTGCACTCACCTCGAATGTCTTTGGATAGAGACATAGCTTGGGTCCTGAAATAATCCAAGATGCAACCAGTGTACCCAGCTCCTGCAAGTAAGGGAGAATCCAATGAGCTATACAAACAGTCCAGCACGTGAGCTCTGTGTGCTTGGATTGGGTAAATTAAACAAAGCACACTGCTATGTGATTATGCATTTTGATTTTTATTCACAGCTCAGAAGTCGTGCCAAAACGGTGCTAAGCGCTGCATAGCTAAAGTGATGAAAGCAAGCCCGTAATTATATGTAAATGTGTGGCTTTGCATAATTTTACCTGGTGTGGTACAAATCAGTTAACCCCCATACAGTTACCATGGATGTGAAATCTAGGTATGGAGAACAAAGCTATTTTTGGAACCAGTATGTTAATTTATGCTCCAAAGTTGGACGTCTTTACATGGAGGTCAAAGGAGATTGACTTGAATTTGGAGCCTTGCTCCCAACATTCATTCAAGGAGCTGCAATCTTTCTTACATCTGTGAAGAACTCAACCCACAAAAGTAATTGTAGCCTCTGAAAGCAGCTGTTATTTTTTTTTTTGTTTGTTTTGTTTTTTTAAAAGGGGGTCAGATACTCCACTCTAGACCCTCTTTGTTCGGTTGGGCCTCTTTTTTTGTAAGAAAAACAAAAACTGGTGTTACAACTTACAAATCCTGCAAATTTGAACAGCTCCCTGAGCAACATCTCATCAGACCTTTAGAGAAGCAGGTATTGGGCACTGGGCAGCAGACTTACTGTCACTGGGACGCTTAAAGAAATTAGTGAGAAGATCCGCTCAAAACTCAACCTGTGCTGATGCTTTCATTTTGGGCTTGGAGTCTAACAAAAATAGGTTAATATTCCAGATTTGTGCCCTTCATTACAGTCTGTTACCAATCCAAGAAGTTCCAGCAATGACTGTTCCCACTGAGGTCTGGAGTGTGTCATCACCCTCCTTTAATCTTTAATCTTTAATCTAAGCCCCCCCCTTTCACACACACACACATAGACAAGCAAAGTAAAGCTTACCAAATTCGAGTGGTAGCAGAAATTTCAAAACTTTTGCAACTACAACAGAAACCATCTGCTGTGGATAAATACCAATAGAGATAAAAAAGAAAATCTGTTTTGTGAATTAGGAGCCCTTTAAGAGGAACTTCTTTCTCAGTGTGAGTGTAATAAAACAAGAGAAATATGCTGACTTACAAATCTGGAAAGTGATCACATACAAAGCGATTTTGCAACAACATTTATTTCAAACAAAGAAATACTTTGCTCTCTCGGAGTTTGACCTTTAATGGCCCCGTCTGAAGCAGCAGTGGGGAAGTTCACCGGATATGCGGTCCCAGGACTCAGTCCAGTCATGTGTTCATTCGGGACGCATTCTTTATTTCAAAATGGAAATGTAAAAGAAAATACTGTGCAAATCAACAAAAACAAGTCATTTTTCTACCAATCTCATAATTTATTTAAATATATATCATTTTTAAATATATATGTATGTATGTATATATATATATATATATATATATATATTTTATAACACCCATTTGCTATATGCCATTCATATTAATTTATGGTATCTAGGTAGTATCTTCATATGCTTTGCCTTATAGTATGTACATAAAACTTGTTAAATTGATTGTGGCTTAAAGTCACTTAGAAAAAGAAACATCCTTTTTTGATTTAAGGCTTTTTGTACAGGAACATAATAAAATCACCTCCTCCTTACTGAGTCTAAAAAAATTTGGTAAATACAGGCTCACATGAAGCATATTACACCTTGACATTATTTAGGGAGCCAAAGATTTGCCCAAGTACAGAAGCAGTGTTTGACCAACAATTACACCCCATAATGCAAAAGCATGAAGACCTACCTTTTGCAGAAATAATTGTCAAATCATTCTCTCTCTATTTGTCTTTTTATTTTACAAACGTACTTCGGTTCCTTGAGGTTTCCAGGTATTTGCTCTCACGCAGCCCCAGAACTATTTCAGTTGGCCTGTTTTGGGGTTTTTTTTTGACTGGATTTGCTGATGTGCTTGGGAACATCATGCTTCTGCATAGCCAGTTTCACCCAAACTTCAACTGACAGATGGCCTCACAGTGACTCTAGACTCTGTTTTTTGGTATATGGAGGGGATTCGTAATTCACTCAGTCACCACAAGCTGAGCAGGTCTGGTTGATGCAAAAAACAACCTCCCCACCGCCATGCTTGACTGTTGGTTTGAGGTTGTTTTGTGCTGACGTGATGGGTTTGGGTTTTGAATTA
The DNA here is from genome assembly GCA_037176975.1 of Arrhamphus sclerolepis. NCBI lineage: Eukaryota > Metazoa > Chordata > Actinopteri > Beloniformes > Hemiramphidae > Arrhamphus > Arrhamphus sclerolepis. Next base: position 5,155,087 of record JBAMYA010000017.1, read on the forward strand.
TAGCCAAACACCTGCACTTTAGAGTCGTTTGTTAAAGGACAACTGTTCAAGAAGCCCCACTATCATATTCTACATCCTTTCACATGCTTGTGCAGTTTTCATAAACGTCTATGTGCTAACTAAATCGCATATCTGACATGTCACTTTTGATTACTTTGCCTTTTCTGTAAACATTGCAATGGTCTGACTATGTGGTTAGCTTGTTGGGACATCCACTCCTGGGAAGACTGGCAATTGCATTCAATGATCTCCACTAATCTTACTATAGAAAGATGAACTCTATATGGTTTCAAAATTGCCTTATAACACTTCCTAGATTGATTGGCAGCGACAGTAGCTATTTTAAGATCATTTCTGTCTTTCCTCATATACATTGTATTAACACACTTGAAAACTGATTAAACCCCTGCTTTCGTCTGCACGTTGACAACCAGTTAAGCACATTAGATCAGCAGGACCTACATAGTACGTACCATCTTAATTTTAATAACAGCACTAAAGACCTGCTTACATTTCCACACACTGCTTCTGATCTGTGGCATGTTTGATTAAATTTGACCTAATCTAATTTTAGGCTCCAAATGATTTTTATTTTGTGTCAGAAAGCCTTAAGTCTTTTTCACATGACCGCATGTACAGTTGAACTTCATGTAGACTCAAATACAAGCTTTACCAGGCTCTTCCAAAGATTCACAGGAGGGCCGCGACTTACGAATTTGTGTCAAACAAGGATGCAGAAAAATGTTCTTGCAATGAATTATTTAATCTCAGTTGAAACAATGCTGTGACTGCTGGCTGGGGCTCTGTGAGAGCTTCTTTTTAAAAGAAAAAAAAATCTTGGTAGTGCAGGAGAAGAGGTGGACTGAAACCTGAAATACTAAAGCAGGGAAAACAACCATCAAAGGCAGGTAATTTGAAAAGAAAAAAAAGTTTTTCTTTTCTTTCTTTCTTTGTTTCAGTGATGTCTTCGGATTCCTGCAGGAAAAAAAAGGACCATAGTTTGTTTGTTTGTTTGTTTTTTAAGCAACTTTTTCTTTTCTTGCTCTTCTCCACTCTTCACTTTCACCATCTTTATACTGGTCTGGTTTTTGTTGCCTGGGTGCTCCCATGTGGGTGACAGCTAACCTTCGAGGCCCAGCCAGAGTGGTGACTGGTAGCAATCCACGTCTTAGCAGAAGGGACCTGAGTGAAGGACAATACTGTGCCTAATGTCAGTCGGGCTGGTTAGATTTAAGCTTCCCTTTTACTGTCCAAGGCACTTTTTCCTCTCCAAAGTATTTTTTTCTTTATTCAGGAGTACTTGTTTTCGATGCAAACCTGCAATGGGAAAAAAAAAAAGGCAGCAACATTCAGCACTCTCTCCAACTTGGCAACATCAGAAAGAATCACAAATGATAAATCAAGAAACGTGATTTGCCACAGATCTGTTGCTCTTGCTGTGGAGAACAGTGTCACATCACAAGGGCCTGAGCGTATTGACAAAGCAAGCATATCACCACTGAGAACAAATGGCTGAGTGTCTCCTGAACAGCATGAGCCACTCTGTAAATGTAAGTCCATACTTGCAGAGATTTCTGAGCCAGCAATGATGATCGTTCATTCTGTATTTAAATTTTCTGATGCAACGGTGGGAAATGGAACTAGAATCTTTTTTAGTTTAAAAATGTTGAACCTTTTTACTTTAGTAAAAAGAAAAAAAAAATGCAGTTGTAATTACTGATGACTAGGAAAAGCTTGGAATGAACATCATTCGATCATTATCACAGGTCCATGAGGCCTGTCCTACTTTTGCAGATGTTCAAGTCGTCTTAAACTCTTTTTTGTACAGCTGAGCTTAATCTTCTGTATTAGAAAATGCTTGTATTAGTATCTGAAGTCCTAATCAATCAGTGGTTGTAGTATTAATCATATGGTGACGGGTGCAAAAAGAATAAAAAAATTTGCAACTGAAATTGAATTTTTTTAAAATCACTTTTTGAGTATATGCTCTAACTACTTTTGTGCTGTGCTTTGAGCTGCACATTCAGAATGAAGCCCTAACTATTGAGCAGTAAACATACCATGAACCTGCATACCTCCAGACCGTCAAAGCAGTTAAAATGAGCTACAACGTGCTGGAGTAGAATCTCTTTAGTCCAGTTAATGATATTCCTCAAAGGCTTGAATCAAAGGCAACTGGACTTCTTTTTCTTTCTCCATTGGAACAGAGAAACAGTTCACCCGGATGGAAGGTGAAATGTCTTCAAGAACCAAGAAAAAGAAGCCTAGTTGCCATGGATTCAATCTTGGAGGACGATAACAGTATACCACTGGCACACGATATATCAGCAGTTATGTTTTAGTCGTAAAAACAGACTCAGTTTTACCAGTCTGTTGTCTCAATAAGTGATTCATTTTGCATCTATGGTATTGTGTGGCTCAATTTCCTCCTTGTCATGTGCATCTGAAACTAAACTGTGCACAGTGGCACATGCACGGACTAAGCAAGACACAAAAGCACCCTGGTAAATTGCTCTGTGTAGACATTGTATCTGCTAAACAGTTGTGGATGTGTCATAATACCTTTTGTGTGCTACCCCTCTGTGCACATTGGGCTGCCAGCAAGCCGAGTGAGAAGTCGCGCGCACCTTTTGAAGTCTGAGAAGAGAAAACAAAGTGGAGGGACAGTGAGCAGCTTCTTTTCAATCAGCTTGTTGATTTTGGACTAAGAAGTCATTAATCCATGGTGCTCATGCGCAGCTTACATGCAGGTATCGTGCAGTCTCTGGTGTGGTGGTAAAGTCTGTACACATCCTTCCTGCACTTGGGGCTGAAGTAGAGCGGACCTGACAGAAGGAAAAGAGAGCACATTTTAAGCTCTGCAGGCACCTGCGTCAACATCTGTTTTACGGTTTTTATCTAAGGCTATAATTCACTCGCATGTACGCTGGGCTGCCTCGGTCGCTGTCCGCATAAAGTGTGAGCTCATCGGTTCATAAAGCCTCTTTGACTTTCACACACTTTGACACAAGGGTAGCTTTCAAGGAAGCCTTACCTGTTAAATGTATTATGATTTTCCCCTTATGTTTGGGACACAGACCTGTTGGAAAAGAGAAGAGTGTCACAACTCATCTGCATTTCTATGAGAGGGCCTGTCTCAGACTATCCAACCACAGCAATTAGATCAAGGGATGCACTTGAATAAATCTATAAAAAGATTAAAGGATCCTCTAACTAGGATAACCAGAAAAATTCATACAGATACAGTTATATTACATTTGGCTGACCTCATACAACATCTGCACATCTAGGAACCATGAAAAAAGACAATGTTTTGGGTAATTTGAGTGTAACTTTCATCCACTTTCATTGTACCCCTTTAAATCCCATCCCATCTTAAAATGCTGGAAAGCATATAGCCTATTGAATTCTCTCAAGTGACTACTAAATTAAAAACTGGTTGTGTTATAAGGGGAGGAATGACTCTGTAACCCCTAAACTGGCTACTATAAACATAGATGTAAATACAGGGCTGAAAATGGAATTTTTTTGTTGTGTAAGCCTGTCCAAACTATGTTTCTGACTTTCAGTTAAGACCATAGGGAACTGTGTCAGCGTTTGAAAAAGTAAAAGAAAAAAAGGGGGTATAATATATCTCCTTTAAGGCCAAGAGGGCACGAGGCCATGCACTCACCAGGAGCATGATTCCCTTTTTCTGGCTTGTGGCGGACATCACTCTGCTCCACCGAGGAGCTCTCCGCCCGTGAGGTTGACGGGGCTTCAGTTTTCATGCCGTGCCGTCCCCGGCTGTTCATGTGTCTCACGATCTCTGTCATCCGCCTCAAGTCCCGCTGCGCGCTCCCGCCGGCCGCTGATGCGCGCGCCGTGGGGCCAGTCAGGGGCGCGCTCTCGCCGCTGTGCTCGGTCAGCGTGCACATCAGTAACACCAGTCCAAATATGACGTTTCTGCGGGGTCCCCTCATAGCTCCAGTGTTGTGATGGAGAGGAGGAGAGGTGGAGGTGGTGGGAGAAAGCTTTTTTTTTTCCCCTCACCGGACACCTGCAAGACAATTAGAGAAGAAAATCTGAGCGTGTGCACTTATTACTTCTCACCTTCTAATGACCAGAATTTCATGACATCCACGAAGAAAAACTATTTAATTCTGACAGCATCCTCTAATGTTGCCCACTAAGCTCAAATCCATTTGTAATTCTGGTATAGTTGATAATTCATCAGGCTGTTGACTATAAACCTTTGTTGCATGTGTGCCCTGATGACCCAAATGAAACTTCACTTTGGTCACCAAAGTTTGATTTTTACTCAGCGAGTCAGAGTTGTAAAAAGTTAGATCACATTGAGGCAATTCCCTCTCAGATGAGGAAATGTTTAGCCCTTCAAATTAAATCATTTCCAATTCGAAGCGGTGTAGTAAAAAAAATGCCATTACCTTTTTAAAGTCCTCGGATATGGTGATTGTGTCCCGGTGCGTTCTAATCAAAGGAAAACGTGGGCTACTTTAATGATATTTAGTTGTCCTGGCCGGTCTGTTTTCGGATGTACCCTCCTAAAACTTCTCAAGTCATATGAGCAGTCGCTGAGCATCCGCGGTCATCCTCTGAACACCGACGGAGTGCAAAGAGAGAGTGCGCAAACAGCTGAAGGGATCCGGCGCTCCAAGTCCCTTGTGCGTCCTCCCCGAAGTCGCAGGTTTGTCTCCCTGAAGTGGCGCTCACTTTTTATTCTGCCTCGCAGACGCGCTGACCTGTCCCTCGTGGGCTATTCCGCCACATATGTGGTAAAAATAGGACTCATTGGAGGCGCACCTGAAGAGGAAAGTCCACATGTGTTGACTGACCATCACTTGAGCGCTGTGTCAAGTTTTCTGCGCCCCCCTCTGCCTCCTCCTCTCCCTTACTCCATTTATCTGTGTGATACGCTTACAGGAAGCGTTTTCCTCCGCTAATACTTCCACTGAAATTTGCAATCAGCCCAGTGTACAAAGCAGATACCCGAATCTCAGTGGAAATTCTCCCATATCCTTCTTCTGATCCTCATAACCTCATTTAGAGCCAATGTGCGTTTTACATCCATCATGGAAATTGAAGTCCAATTATGCACCTTTTAAAGATAATTCTTGAAAATGAATAATGTTTTAAAAAACTAACTGGTCAGGGCAGCCCAGTAAAGTGCATGCAGCCTATTGAGGTTTCTCCTCGCTAGAGATTAGTCTGCACTAGTCTGCTGGGGTTGGAACAGCTTTCTAAAAGTCAGGGCGTGCAAGAGGCTCCCATGCATGCCCAGCCCCTCAAATCTCCCTGACTTGTGGAGGTTTACTATAAAATTAAGACTTACGTGGGGCAGACAGTTTAATTCCTATCCGTAAAGCTCTTCCATCTTCACAACTCCCAAACTCTAATTGTTTATTTTAGTAAAAACCAGGATTGAAATAGTTTATTACTAGCAGACTTTATGAAAGCCACCCAAATGTGTTGCGCATAGTTTTCTATTTTTGGTATAATCGGATTATTGTAGGGTATTTGTAGTGACAGGTGGGTTATTCCACTACATGGCTGAGTAAAGTCAGGATGTTGTGGCCGTGCGGGGAAAGTTTGGTGCTGAAAGGACAGCGCGCACTGTCACCCCCACTCCAAACCTCCTCTCTGAACGAGGACAGACTCTCTGCATGCAGATGATGACTTCCAGTGTAAAAGGGTGTCAGATTTGCTTCGTGAGAACACCAAGATGAGTAACTCCACTACGGAAAGTGACGACAAGAAAGTGTCTGGTTTCCAAGGTGATCCATACCACCTTGAGTTCTGATAGTTCGAAAAACGATTTTGATTCTATTGTCAACATTATTCTAGCTGTTATTCTTTAAGGTACTTACGGATCCAATGACACTCTCTGCACATCTCAAATAAGCAAAAACCTGTGTATCAATGACCATAGTTTGAGTTCAGGTGGGTGCGACACAGGAAGAGGGAGGGAGATGATTGCTTGACAGCACGAATCCTGATCCAGTTTATGACATCATCATTCAATCTTAATGATGTGTGAAACAGGAAGAAACATCTGCAGTGGAGCATTGACCCAGAGGACCAATGTGAATATCCCTTTTTTTCTACTTTTTCTTTTTCTTTTGGACAAAAGGATTAGTCATTAGTAAAACTTGTAATAACCTTTTGAATGCAGAAATTAAAAACGAGAAAATCCCAAGACTCTGAGCAGATTCAGCAGGGGGCGTCATTCTGCAGTCGCTGGACATCACTGCTTGTCCCCCTGTGGTTCACATTTGTGCAGTCTGAGTAACACACTCAGCAAGCAGCGTTGGCTGGATTTGACCCGTGAAATATTTCCATGAAAATGGATAATTAAAGTGCCATCATGGAAGGCACCATGGATCTCACATCTAATTTCACTTATAAGATTGACAAGTCCAATAAGTTGTATAGATGCTGCAAAAATAGGACGTGTTTTAGTTAGAAAAGTTGTAAACTTGGCCTGACCTTTGGAAAAAGAAAGAAAATCAGTGATTAGATTTAGATGGCCGGAAAAGAAAAAGGAGGGTTGATTCCTTTTTCATATTGTCAGTTTTCTTGAAAATGGTCTGGCAAGCAGGTGAGCGAAGACAGCAGAAAAGCTGAACTGTGCACTTTGGCATTTGTGCTAGCTGTTGCTTCTGTGTTTTGTTTTCAAACATTTCTCTGCGGCTGGAAATGTTCGGAAATCCCTTCTGTGTCTCATTTTTGTCAACATGTCTTCGATCAAATTTTTTCGAACAGCAGAAATGATCACATAATTTGTTTTAATCTCTATTTGGAAGGCTAAATAACCTCATTTGACCCCGTTTCTATTCCTGTGCTCTAACATGATCATTCTAAACTTCAGCATGGTCACATGTGAACATAGATCCAAGTCGGTGACTCAAGTTCATGTGATTTTTTTTTTAAAGTAAACCTCACAGCTACAACGTGGTGGTCACTTATTTCAACATACTGATTATCTCACTCTCCCTTCTCTCCTGAACTCTTTGTGACCATTTTCTTCAAATTAATTAATTAATCATAACAGGACCTGGCCATCTTCCCGTGGATATGACTTTTCCTCCTGATTTCTTGGCTAAGTTAAAAATTTTACTCCCTAAAGGTGCTCCTCTTAAATCTGTCATAGTCTGAACACTGACACTTTCTCTCATTTTGGCCAAAGCGAAAGAGCTCACTTCTGCAATCAAGGATGATCATCAAATAAACTGACATCACTGATGGCCACGACTTTTTTTTGAGTGTGTTACATGTAGTAAACATGTAGAATCATCTCCAATAGAGATCCAGCTGAGCACAAATAAAAGAAGACCATATATACTTTTATATAAAGCCACTGGACTGCTTGAAAAGCAAATAAAATTCCCAGTTCGACTGTAAAACACTTTCATGATGATTTATAGGGGCAGTGGTGTACTGTTCTACTATCCAGCAGCACCTGCACAAATATGACGTCCATGGTGGAGGCAGTAAAAGAAAACTTCTTTGTTCGATACAAGCGAGTATCTTGTCTGTGTAAAAAACGGCTGACGGTGAAAAGAAGATGGCTCCTAGAATAGGTTTCTGATCCAAGTAGAAGCTGAAAGTGACTTCAAGAGGTATAAACAGAAGGTTCTGCCATTATTCTTAAAATCCTGTGATCGAAACATGATGGAAACTCCACTTATTTTGCATGTTGTTAGCTCATTACATGGCTGTTATATCTTGGCATCCCTCCACAGAGAGCAGGAGGTGCTCTCCTCCACCTCCCAGAAGGTCGTTTTTTTTTTCTTCTTCAAAGCTCTATGAGAAAATTTTCTTTTCGATGCAGTTAATGTGATAGAAACATAAATCTGATGTAAGACTTTTCTTAGACTCAATTTACAGCGTTTTTGTTGTTTTTTGCGCTGCAATTCTTTTTGAGCTTTGCCGTGTTTGAATTTTACTTCAGTGTTTCATATATCTGTGGAAGTGAGTGCACTTTTTTTTTTTTTTTGCTGCGCTGTCAGGGCAGCGCCTTTAGACTCAGTTAGTCAAAGAAACTGAAACTGGTATAAACTGAAACTGGTCCGAGAGCGCTGAGTGCTGATAAAGGAATGTTGTATAAGCTTCTCAACATAATGGAAAAAGCAAACGGGTGAAATGAGTCTGCCTTCCTGTGGGCCTACAACCAGCAGAAGAACTCATATGAGCTCCAATTAAGGCAACACAATGGAACCCGAGCATAGGAGCCTGTCAAGGTCTTGGCTTCTTCAAAAGGGAGAGCAAGCTCACACGTGTGACTGATAAAAGGCTAAACTAACTGTAAATATTCAAGACCTTTAAGAAGTAGTGCACAAACAGAATAATCCTCTTTTTTTTTTTTTTTTAAATGCTGTGAAAGAGTACCTGGCCTCACTGATGCTGAGCATCTTTACCCAACAACACTGACACGTGGTGCTAGACTGAACTGATCAAAGAGTAAGATGAATCAAATGAACCAGCAGAAGCACCAAAGCCTGTCACACAAATGTATGTAATATCCTAAAAATGAGCGGCCAAATCCACTGCCACTCGCTTAGCAGAGGTTAGACAGCTGTATTTTGAACTTTGTCACTCTATTTGCTGCAGTAGCTATTCAGTCAACCCTGCCGCCATGCTTGGCAGCTTGCGTTAACGTCACAATGCCCATCAGCAATGGGACACTGACGTCAGCACACACAACTTGGTGCGTCTCAAGAGTACAACCAGGTAAAATCTCTATTTTTACTTCACATTTTTCCAGCTCTGTGTTTTATTAAACACCGACTGGATAAAGCAACAACTAGGGTTATCAGACTTGTTGGCGAGTGTGTTCTGCAAAGAAAGGAGATGGGCCGTCTTTCAAATGCATGCATTCAAATGAATGGCAGAAAGAGGAGGGAATATTGTGCTTTCACTGGGATCAGTGTGAATGCACATATGGAGAGCGGAGGCGGAATGAAGAGGGAATCTCCACTTCATCTTTTCAGCATATTTTCTGTGTAAAAGACACTGTCGAAACTATACGGATGTCCCTTCGTATCTTGTCAGTCTTTGCAACTTAAAGTTCCCCTTAACCCTTTGATGCACCTTCAAAAAAAGTTACATTAAGGTCAGCTTGCATATAAATGTGCTTATAACAAAAACAGGCTATAAAACTAGCATCAGTCACAATCATACATATCAAATATTCATGAGTTTTTATTTTTAAAATCTATTTTAACTCCTAATTTGCCAAATTTTTTATCACGATGCAACCAAATTTTATGGACTAAAAAGCACAATAATTGATCTATTTTCAGTATACTTACAAAAACAACATAATTGGGTAAAGTAAATCCCTCAGAACACAAACATAAAACTTCAGGCCTCAAATGAAGTGGAGAAATGAGAAGATGCACATTTTATACTTTTTATTAGAGTAGATCAAAAATAGTAATTTGAATGGATTTCCATGTGCATGTTTTTTATGCGTAGGGTATTAAATGTGAGCATTGTAGTCCAAATTATCTTAAAATTAAAATTACATTAAAAAAAAATTAAGAACATTAAAAAAAAAATGCACATCCTTGCATGTATCATCAATGTTATGCCATGCAAACAAGCATAAAATATACCATAAATTGCAAGCCAAAAGCACAAAAATGTGTTTGGTTGCATCAAAGAGTTCAAATTAAAGTGTCAGTGCAAATCAACAATCACAAATCAAGCACAACACAGACTAATCGCTTGTTTAGATGGTTGAGATTAAACCATCGCATCAACGCCCTTTCAAACACTCGAGTGATGAAAAGATTCAACAGATGTTTGTTAGTAAATGTGAGATTCATAAATCAAAGATATGTTTCATGTCGACTATACTGACCCCACAGCGCTGATATTCACAGCATTGCAAACTGGTTTCCATCCAGTTTGACTGTGTCCCATGCTTACTGCAATGTTGCAATCATGTTTAGTTTTCAGCACCACCTTGGATTTAGAAGGCTTGATGGAAATGGCAAGATAAAAACCAGACTCTCAGTTTTCTGTTTGCATGAGGTGGCTTTTGCCTTTTGTGAATAATCGTTTGCCCTCGTAAGGAGAAATGGAAACATTTCCAAATTGAGTTAATGTTCAGCTCACATGACTGATCAGCTGTTTCCCCCTTTTTTAGTGTGTGACAAAACACGGCCAATACTTGCTGACACGAAAGAATAATTACAACAGTCCGGGTCTGTTCTTTTCTCAGTGAAATTACTAAGGTGACTGCTGTCATTTGTTTTCTTCTTCGACATTATAATTAGCTTGACAATCATGATGGAAAAAGCTCTTGCCTTTCTTCGTGAGTGGAGAACATTCTGCTGATAGATGTAGCTCTGTTGTTACCATTTAAAAAGCAATACATCAAATGCAAACGTATACCTTTAGACAGAAGAAATGAACTCACTTGCTCCTTTTTGATGATCTTGACTCTTTCTTTGCCAAAGCTGTGTGTTTTAATGCTGCGTTAAAACAGTCTCTTGTTACACGTCTATTTTAGATGTCAAATAAAGCTTTAAGCTAAAATCAAATGCAGACTGGGGAATGTGTGGAATCATATATGTTTCCTGTGTAATAATCAGAATGTGTGATTTTATCTTTTTTAATTTAATTTAATTTTTTTTTTAGATTGGTTGAATAGGGTAAGGAACAAGTTGTTAAAATCTCTTACTTCCACACTTGTGTTTTCAATTATCCTGGCTAATTTGACCTCTTACAGTGACCGTGCAGGCATGTAGAGACTATGCTTGATTGACAGCTTCCCAAAAGATGTAAAGGATGCAAGTAGGGGGTCCCAGTTAGGGTCAAGCAGTTTGTATTTTCTGCCAACTTTAAACCCACAAAACAGAACAGACGACAGAGTAATGTAATATCTGACGGTTATAAAAGTCTGCCTCACAAATAATTGGCTTCTTCCTGATTACTTCCTTTACTTGCAGATATTCATTCTTCTTGTCAAACACTCATTTCAAATACGTTTGCAGTGTTGTTCACATTCAGTAAACCTTAAATTGTCATTGTCTTTTGTTGTCAAAATGAAAAATGAGTTCATCTTTCCTGATTGCAAAATTGCAGTTTTTTTGGATGCAAATTTGGCACGCAGGATGGAGGCAATGTGTTAGTGCTTGACACCAGAATGAAGGTGAAGCGAAAAACAGGAGAAACAGCCTCATGCAGCAGCTCATTCTAGAGCAAGTATGGTTGGAATAGTCTTTTTTTTCCCAGTCCAATTTCCTGGGTTTGAATAAGCATTTTTTTTTTTTTTTAACAAAAAGACATATCTGTAGTCTGCGATGAAAAGAAAGGGTCAATGAGAAATACAACTGTGCTGGGCTCACTGATGGTGACTCCCTGGCGTCCACTCAAGTGGCACATAAACCATCCAAACCCATGCATATACTAGAAAATGGCTCGCTATGCATGAAACGGTTAAAGACGTGTAATTTGTCCCTTGAAATTAAAGTTAAGTCTTCAGTTAAAGCTTTTATTCGTTATGTAACTTTAACTTGTTTTGGTAAGTAACAGAAATAACGAAACTTTGTCTAAATATTTCCCAAGCCTGGCATTCAGATGCAGCTCAGTACATACAACAGCGGTGATTGTATCATCGTTCACATGACTGAAAGATCTGCGCTGATTCTTTTTCAGTCTTCAATTCAGCTGCTTGTTCGCTTGGTCCATAGAAAACAGGCGCTGCTGCACAGAAGGTCAGCCGCTCAGTGTCCCATTTTTAAAACCTCCTGATTAGAAATTTTTGTGCGGCTTTCACCCTCTTTACTTGTTCATTCTGTAAAAGTGAACATTTTATTTAACTCCATTTCAGTTTTGTTGATAGCGATATGTTGACACCATTTGCACTGACAATCATGGAATGAGTCTCTGTAATTTTGTGAATATCTGAAGTTTAACCTGTCAGATGCCATACTTTGTTCGCTGCAGAGTCAATGTGTTTATTAGCAAAAACAGAAAAACAACTGATCAATAATGCACATGTTAACAACAAGTTATTAGTATTTATTTTGTTTCTTTTGTTTGTTTTTTTGCTCCATGATAAGCCATTGGGGTTGTCTCTATGATGTTAAAATGTCCTAATTTAGAGCATAAATAAATATATTTACAGCCTATTTTTTAATGTGATTGCCTATATATATGACAACTGTATAGGGTAATTTTTTTAAATTTTATTTTATTTTTTTGCACATTTGATAAAATGATGGGACTGGCAGCCTATCCAGGGTGAACCCCTGCCTTTCGCCTGCAGAGAGCTGGGCTAGGCTCCAGCAGACCCCTGTGACCCTGCATAGGACTGAATGGGTATAGATAATGGATGGATGGATAAAATGATGCAAAGCAACAAATGTATGCATAATTAGGGTCATGGTCACGGCAGCAATAGCCAGTGACAGGCTGTCATCACTTTAGTTACTTAGTGCTTAGCACTTCTGAGCTATAATTAATCATTTATGGCTGCATAATCATTCAGTCTCTGGCATGTTGCAACATGACACTGCATATTACCATGAAGAAAGAAGCTTCAGTTTTCCTCTTCAGAAGACCGGTAGGTGATATCACAGGAGGTTTGTGTAGTTCTTTTTTCTTTCTTTTTACAGTCTATGGGTATATCCTGCCTCATGCCTGTTGACAGCTGTACTCTAGTCCTCCTGAAGCGGTCGGGAATTCAACTCTCTGTCCACAACCCCTTGCTGCATGTCTTCCCCATTCTCTGCCCTATTTCCTGTCTCTCTCTGTTGTAAATAAAGGCCACTAGAGCCACAAAAATAAAAACCAAAAATCCAAAATCTATCTTAATAGGAATTCATAACCACAGGTTATTTCTTCTCCCAATACTGAACAGAATCAACAAGTAAAACTTATTTTCCTCAGTGTAAGCTACAGATGTTTGTTATTTGATGCTGAAGTCCAGAAAATTCAGGTTACAGTTGAAGTAATTGGGAACAGGCAACAAAGCTGGTACACACCCACAGTGTTTCGACCTGTCTGCATCTTACATGTGGTGGTCCGTTTTGAGTTATGTGTGGTCCGTTTGAGTTATGCGGTGGCCGTTACAACTGTATAGTAAAAAGATTTGAGAATTGACACATTTGGAGGTAGTTTCCCTATTCTTTTGCCCAAGTTGCAGGTCTGCATTTCAAGCACTATAGCCCAACCAGTGTATGGATAAGCTTTGTTGAGTTCAAAGGGCTCTTTAACATCGATTTCCTCCTCCATATAATATTGTCTGCTTCTTGTGCTGAAAAGTTGTGTGTGTGTGTGTGTGTGTGTGTGTGTGTGTGTGTGTGTGTGTGTGTGTGTGTGTGTGTGTTGGGGGGGGGGGGG
>JBAMYA010000017.1:5168542-5180564 GCA_037176975.1 Arrhamphus sclerolepis
TATATATATATGTATGTATATATATTCACACACATATTGTTACTTAATTATTGCCCAACCCTATAAACAATAATAGAGCTGAATGTGATGAACATACTGTATAAAACAATACGCTAATGGAAATGCTGAGTTTACTGTTTGAAGACTCTTGTGAAGACTTGAATCAAACTATGAGCAGTAACCTATTTACACTCTTAATTATAACCAAACTATCCTTCCATGCAAATTGTTATTGTTGAATATTCTCTCAGACAGTCCACATAAGGAGGTGTACCTACTTCCATTGTTGCCAACAACAAAGTTGACATTTGAACCAAAAGCAAAAGGACCAAGGTTTGAGTGGCACATGAAGTTCTTCAGTGTGATGCTCTCCAGAATCCCTGCATCACTAACCACATCACCAGCACACTGTAACTAAACACAAGCGATGCCAATAACTGCAACAAATATCTGAGTGAAATACCATTTGATGCATAATCTAAATTTACCAAGATGTGATATGAGACAAAAGCAGATGCAATGTATTTCGATTTTAGAAAGAAAGAAATTCAGCATGTTTTGTTTTTGTTCTTTGCATATGGCAGTGACATTACGTACCTGTCGAGCAAGATCGGAGTCTTCCTCGCCAGATTTATTGCCCCCCTCTTCACTCTCTGGCTCAGATCTGATCCGTTTATTTGAGGTTTCCCTGACCGGGGTACTTCTTCGTTTAGACATCTTGGTGACCCAACGCTACTTTCTGGGTGAAAATGAAACTGAAAGAAAAGTTACACTTGTGCCATCCGTAGCGAACCCAAATAGTTTACCGGAACCCACAAAATAGTTCTTTCAACAGTTTCGGCCACCAAGTCTTTCATCTTTCTGGCTGCAGGATACGTTTTTTTTTGTTTGTTTTTACTGCACATCAGATAAAACAGTTGCTATAATTTAAATATAAACGTATGGTCCGCGAGAAGTCTGGCGTTAACACATCGTTTCCATAGCCTAGCTAGCTAACTAACGCTACATACTCAATATAAAGTCAGGAACTACCAGTTCAGAAAGCAGTCGAATTTGTTTTGGTTTCATGATATCTTTAGTAACTTTAGGAACAACTAGCAGTGTGAGTACTTACCGACGTCTGGTGAAGCCGTTCATAAACAGAGACCACCAGACCCGTTATCGAATTCGCGCTCTTCAATCAAACTCTCGCGTGAATAAACGATAATTTAAACAAAACAAATACAAACGCTTGACGACTGTAATGAAGAACTGCAGAGCAGGATGGAACTAATTTACTTGAAAGAAAAGTCCTTTAATGACATAAAATGTCTTAAAGAGTCATTTATTTTTGTGTGAAGATGAACTGTGGCAAACCAATACCTGGCATTAAACTATATTGACAGATTCCTGTCTAACATGTATAGCATTTAGTGCATAAACATTTTGAGAACAATAATCTTTTCTTGAATGTGTTTATCTGAATGTACAGCTAAGCTACAAAAAAGTGAAGTTCAATAATGATCCATTCTTTGTCTATATGTGGCCCTGCAATTTACTGGCAACCTGTCCAGAGTGTACTCCTGCTTTTATTGCTCAAAAAGACCTGGAATAGGCTCCAGCAGACCCCCATGATCTGGAATGAGAAGATTTGCATTTTTGATAATGGATGGATAAACAACACACACAACACAACAGAACACAAACAAAACACATTTTTAGTTCTTATAATGAATCATGCTTTATTACAGAATACACACTTTTATAATAACTATATATTCCATTTCTAATATACACATTCTTACACTGTGACAAGCTGTACTCAAAAGTGTAAAATAGGAGGTTACAGAACAACACTAGTTCCTGAGTCTCTCAGTTCCAGGAATCTGTACAGTTTGAAATCAAAATCAATGGGGCGTTCACTAGGAGGAATGCAGTTCTCTCTCATTACAGAGTTCAGGTAGGGAATGAGCGCACAGTTCTCTTCAAATGAAGCAAGCTTCCTTTTATAATACTGGCGGGTGTAGTCTGTGCTCTTGTGGTTGAAAGCTATAAAGAGTCATAAGAAAAGAATAAAGCCAAGGAAATAACATGTTAAAAGATGAAGAACAAATCTTAAAATTTCTGCCATTATTGTGTTTGACTCAAATTTTAAAAACTGTATTTTATTTTGGCCTGTAGCAAACGTGACACTTTTCTTACCTTTCAAATAGAGGGCCACATAGAGGAGAGCTGACCTTTCTACACTCAGAAAGGGATATTTTGGTTTGAGACACCCAACAGCAGTCAAGGCTTTGATTACTGCTACTGCCACTCCCTAAAAGACACAAAGGTTTAACTCAAAGCAGAGTCAATAACTCAGAGCGACACAGTGAAATTATCTATTGTAAACAACAATTGCCAGTTGGGTTTGTGTGTCTCACCTGTTCCAAGTAGCCCAATGTTGGAAGGGAGGTGAGGAGCACAGGCTCACATATAGGAGGGATTTTACTGGGCAGCTTTTGGTCCCAGTAGGTTTCAGGAGTCCTTAATAATCAACATGTCAACCCAAAGTTTCAGTCAATAGTCCAAAATTTTTCATATGATGTGAGAGGAAAATTTATAAACCAGGTCCAAAATAAACAAAGTACTAACTTCAAAAACATGTCCTGTTTCTGCTTTGACTGAAGAAAGTAGATTTGTTTTCTGTATTCTACAGCATATTCCATCTTTCCTTGAAGTAGAGCTTCGTATCTGTGGACAAGCAAGCCTCTTGTAAATAAACAGAGATTGAAAGAAAGCAGTTTGAGTCCTCTTTACATATTTTGCTGACATGTCATTTTGACACTGAAAATACATTTTTTTTCTCACAATAATATCAAAGCAAATAGTTACTAATAACGTTTGTATCATTGTATTTATCTATAATATTGAAATATGCTTTTTGGGAAGAGGAAATGATGTAGTACCTCTGCTTCCCATCCCAGTAAGTAACAGGACAAAAGCCCTTCATCTCAGCCTGCTGTGGGAACTTGTTCTTCACCTGAATCTCAGTCAGCTTTCTGGGCAGCAGGTGAGGTTGTGGAAGGGTGTGTGGGCAGCCAGGTGTCACAAACTGATCGGGAATTGATAGGAACTTCTATTGTTGAGAAGATAGTAAAAAGTAATAATTGACAAAAATCGGTTTAATTGCTTCCCAATATTTATTAATTTTGGCATTTGACCACTTATCTATTACTTAACATCCAGGACACTGACCTCTAAATGGTCTCCACTACACAACCTGTAATACTGTCCTCTGTATTCAGCTGCATGAGTCAAGGAAGCAGTTTCTGAGCAGTCCACCAGGTGGTGTTGTAGAGCCAGGCAGACAGGGCAGTATTGGCCAAACGTCCCCATGTGATGCTCCAGCTCCTTGGGTGTGATGCACAGCCTGTTGATGCATGCTGCTTTGCCTGTAAAATACATGTGCACAAGGTCAGATGGCTGCTAATGTAAAATGTCTAGCCAATGAGTTGGAGCAGTTTCATTTTCACACATTTTACACAGTCCTTGTGTGTCAAAGCACATTAATTTATTCTCTTTTAAGCACATACCCATTTGCTTCCTCTCCAGATAAGTGTGGATATATTTCATGCTGATGCTGACCTCCTTTAGTATGCTATCCCAGATCCACCATTTGTTCTTTAAACCATCAAGGACAAACCAGTTCTGATATTGCTGCTGAAAGTAATGCCTTATGTGCTCCAACTCCTTTTTGTAACACAAATTACGAATGTGGAGGATCTCAGAGCTGTCAGGCATTAGATGAGGCCTATAATGATAAAGATAGTTTATTTGGTGATTTCAGTCAACTATAAACCAACACAGCATTAATATTTCAGAAAACATTGTGTGGTAATTGTGATTAATCATGATTAAATTTGTTCTCTGACTTGTTGGCCTTCATCTTGTTTATAAGGCCTCTCCTCAGCACCTCTACTGCGTCCAGTTCAAGTTCAACTACTATCATGGGGATGATGCTTCGAGATGCCATTAGTTCTGCCTGCTTAAGAGTCACTGGAAAGCCATCCAGCACATATCTGGACCATCAGTAAAATAAGAAATATCTTAGTCAAGTAAAGACAACAAAGAGTAAATCATGTAATCATTTCATAACTTTTATAAGAACATGGGGTCTTCTTGCCGAATCACCAAAGTGCATGGTAGTGGTTTTATAGTGATGTTATGATTGTTTTAAGTTGCAACAGTTCTAAACATGAAAATGAAGAAAACATCTTGTCTTACCCTCGAGTGTTGCACTCTGAGCTCATGAGCGCCACCTCCAGACACTGAATGGCCAGCTCATCAGGTACAACAAGACCCTGGGTGAGATAGCTTTTCATCTGGATCGCCAGATCAGTGTGCCCCTTATTATTAAGGACCATACGCATAGCACCACCAATGGAAAGGTGAGCCATGCCATATTTTTGAGCTAACGTCTGTGCTGCTAAAGATATAAACACAGAACAAAGAGCTGTGAATAATAGAATGGATTATCTAGCATAATTTTCAGTGGTTTGTCTTACCAGTTGTTTTTCCAGATTTGGGAGGCCCAATGACTGCTATTTTGATACGGAGTGGAGAGATGGGCTTTGGCTGCCGAAGATACTTTAATGGGTTGAGCATAAATGTGTTGCGGTTCTCCTTGGATGCAAAGAAGTAGATATGCCGATTAAGTAGGAGAGGATATGTGGTGTTCAGAGGCCACAGTAGAGGCTGAATCTTGTCTCTCTCTTTGTATTGCTGCACATCAGGGTTATACATGGACAAAGAAATATGTTATAATGTCTGCAGACAGTTTGCATGAACATGCTAACACAAAACAAAAGATACGTGTAAGAGTATTTCAGATCTTTCCAAAAATGTTCAGAAAAAAGTAGTTACCATTACTAAATTATGCAAACCTGAATTGGGTCCCAGAAGCCAAAGGCACTGTGGAACTTATAGGTGGAGAGCAGCAGCTCATGTGCCAGGCTGTGTGAGATGAGTTGGCATGATTGGAAGAGTGACTCCCTGTTGGTCAGCAGTGGCTGGATTCTTTGGAGCAGCTGATGTTGAATGATTTGGAGCTTGCTGGATGCATTGATTTCAAATATGGGTATATGTTGTTCAGTCAGAAGTTCCTGATACAACAGTACAAATCAACCCCCATGAGTGTACACACATATGCACACACACACGTGCATGCACACACACACACACACACACACACAAATAATTAAGTAAAACTAAATAAGTATCAAAGCATGGAATTTAACTGTGAACAGTGTAGTAGGTGCATTAATGGACATGTTTGTGTACCGTCACAATTTGAAGGTTGCACTCATCTGTTGCAAACTGGCCTTCTATTTTCGTCTCCATCCTCTGAGTGGCAGCATCCTCTGTTTCCATATTATTCATCTCTTGATCTTCTTCTAAAGGAAATTCTTCCTCCAGTATTGCCTCTATCTTATCTTCAATGTTGTTCGGATCTTCATCTTCTTCATCCGAATCCTCTCCATTTCCATGCCTAAACTGGTTTGCAAATAATGATAGTTATCAATGATGCAGATGGGGTAACAGTGTTTGTGGGGAGTCTGCTTACCTTTGTTTCATCCTCCTTAAGATCTTTCCCTGTCATGAGTTCAGTCCTTCTCTTAGAGATGCTCTCCTCCTATATCAAAAATAAATGTGTAGGATACTAAAATATTGAACAATTATATCACTGTTTCAGAATAAATGTGGCACAAAAAATTACATCAAATCAAAAAACTATAAAGAAGTTATCCCTTTTTTACCCGTTTTTTCCTGCGCAGATCACAAAGGAGTTTCAACTGCGCTTCACGGTGGTTGCAGAGCTCTCGCCACTTCTCAATGCAGTTTGGCAAAAGCCGTTTCTTAATATCCAAAACATCCGCTTTCATCACTACAACAACATCAGGGAAAAGCTGTTGCTGCAACATGTACTGTACCTCCTTGGAATCATCAGGGAAACTCTCCAAAATGAAACCTGTGGATCTAAGGTACAAAGTAGATTATCTTATGGCAAAAACTACCTCTCATTTTCAGATTTTTATTTTTATTTTTTTTAGAAAAACGTAAAGATGCTATTCTACTGTTTGTGTATTCAAGACTAGGCGTGTAAAATGTATGTAGATTATTGTAATTCAAAATATCTCAACTAGAAATGGATGACGCCATTTATAGAAACAACTGAAGCAAACAGATGCGGAGCAGAAGAGACATATAGAGGTTTATGGTCATTTGTTAAATGAAATGTGCCTTAAGATTCACTACACCAACCAGCTACAACATATGAAGTACAAATAGTTACTATCTTGCCACAAATGTACAATGGTATCTGTGTGGTATAAGTGTGGTTTAAAGAAAGTAGGCCAGCATAACTAATTAAGCAATTTCATATAGGATCCATATTGTAATGGCTAAAGGAGGTCAGATCATCTCACACATGAAAGTCACATTGACTCATACTAACTAACAAAGCATTTCAGACCACCTTTGTGCATCAGTTTAATGTGGCTTAAATTAATTTTATTCCCTGTGGACACAGTGAGGCTAGTTGTTTCTCAGTGTCTTTGTCTAGCACTAAAGCAACTGTTTTCAGATGGTATATAAACCATCTAATATAATTTAAGTTTAATCTGTCAAACACAAAACTTATTTATATTTCCTCAGAAGTCAAGGTTACAAGGGTACAAGCTAAGGCAGGAAGTATCGCATGTTTGCTTATAATTACCTGTATGGTTCCTGGTTCCAGTAAGGTGCGATAACCATATCCAGAATCTGTGGACTTAAGGGATTTCCATCTGACAGGTAAGCTTTGACGGCCATTTCTACGTCAGTCAGTACCACTTCCTGTTGTAGACACATGGGAACAAATCCACAGAAAAGTACAAAAAAGGAAAAATAAGTTTCTCACCAAAAACTAAATTTAAGTAATTTAATAATGAAAATCATGTAGAGAAAATATTATTGAAGCTGACCTCTGGGACATTCTCTGCTGACCCCGCGCCTTCCCCCCTGGCCTCTTTTATTAGGGCCTCCAAGTCACCAGAATCTTCTAGAGAGACTATCTCCTCAGCATAAGGTCCCTGCTTCAATGTCTTGGCCATGATAAACATTTGGAGTTGCTTCTTGAACTGTATGTGAAAGAGTCCAAGTTTTTGTGCCAGCCATTCACCTTGAGTTGACTTGCCTGATCCTCTGGGGCCCAGCAAAAATATTCGTAAGGCAGGAGGCTAGAATAGATGAAAAACAGGATCATGTGAGGTTTTATGTACTCATATAACCACTGTATGTCTGTTTACTTTCTATTCTTATGTCAGCTTGTACTTTGAGAGGCTCAGTCTGTGCAACAAATTGTGAAGGGGTTTGAAGAAAGGACTCTTTGGCATCCTCGCTAGAGAAGTAGAAGGTCCTCTCACGGTACTTGGCGGCAATTTCATCAGTACATGGCCATAGAACGTTGTGGGTCTTTAAGGCAACAGGGCAGAAATGCTTGGTATCTCCTAACAGTCTTTTGACTGTGGCGTCCCCCTGCATTCATCCAGAAGTAGAACATGCTGTCTGAGGTTGGCTGATATTGGCAATATTTGTTAAAATAAAAAATAAATGCCTACATCTTTAGTTTGTTCAACTATTAGTAGCATGAAAGGAATTACTTAAAAAAAACAAAACAACATAAATATACAAACATTGTCCTCGTCCTCTGCTGCATAACTGTCACTGTTGTTGTCCTCTAATTTTCCAAGCTCCATTAGGGCAATAGTATCTTCTTCCTCCTCCTCCAGATCCAACACAGATAATTCAGAGGGCACATACTGGAAGGCTTCTGACGAACCACAAGTAAAACCAAAGGTAAGACATTTTTTCAACCAAGTGTGACCGTTATTTGAAATCACTGTATCACAGCAATCAGCAACTACAACAATCACTTCAAAAACACTTATCAATCAATGAAAACAATATAAAACAAATAAAAGCAGTCAATATAAATTTCATGCATGCTATATAGTATATGAATGAACCTTTTTCCTCCGTTTCTTATGTGATTAATTAACTATTAACCATTTTAAAATATGCATAAAAAATAAATAAAAATAAAAATAAGATTGTTTTGATCAATGAAAATCAATGTTTTCAATGACTGTATTTATACTGACTCTCCATCTGTTGCAGTATCTCTTGAAGCAGAGTCTCAGGGTTTTTGCTGCCAATTTCCAGTACACAGTTAGTGACTATTAAAGCAGACTGCATTTTCTCCCATTCCCTCTCAAACTGCTGGATTTGAAACTTATCCTCATTTATCCCTCTGCTGTCCTGATTGCCGTTTTCCAAATCATCCTGCTGGGCCAAAGCTTGAGCTACATAGAGAAAGAGAGAGATGGATTAATAGACTCTTACTGCTTAATTCATTCTGATGTTTCTTTAGGGATTGTATTAACCTGCAGAACATATTTTAACTGATAGTCGTATTCTTGTCCACCAAAGTTCAATTTAATGGCCTTACTAAGGAAAGTCCTCATATTCACCAATTTACGGCAATGTGTTTCTATCTATAAGTATGCAACATAAATTAGCATTTCTGTTTTCAGAAATAAAGTCACAATGTTACTAAGTCAAAATTTCTCATCCTGTTTTATTGTCAAGATCGGCAGGACTGATGGCAGCAGTTTGTTCTCTGAATGAAAAGAACACATTCATAGTAGAACTGATTTTGTCATCTCATCAACTCCAAAACAGCTTAACAACAGCAACAAATACAGCGGCCCAAAAGAGATTTCCAAGTTAAAATAGCACTTCAATTTCACTTGGAATAATGATTATTTTCAGGAACCATCATACAACTTTTGAAGTTCGCTATCCCTACTATTGGCAAAAAAAAAAGCTGTCAAGGTAACTTTGGACTACCTGTCCTGCTTGTCTCTGACTGATCCACAGAGCTACACTTGATATCATGGTAGAACTGATTAGGAGATTCAGTTAAGGCCATCTAATCAGTTGCTTTCAGAGGTGCCAAAAAAGATTCAAAAAGAGGGATGCAGCACCTTAAATGTGGAACAGGCTTCCACTGCACATCAGATCTGCTCCCACGTTAGGACTTTTTAAATCTCATTCTTCTTGGCTTTTGACACAGACTGAATGCTTTGTTCCATCCTTTCTTTATTAGTTTGATCAATTTTATTAATTGTATTGTTTAAATGTTTCAGTTAAAATATTATCACCATTAATTCTATTCTATTAAACTATCTATTATGTTGTATCTTTGTTTGTGAAGCACTTTGGTTTTAAATGTGCTATATATCTCATCAACTCCAAAGTAAAATGACTTGAATTTAATTGCGACAGAGCAAGAGACCAAATAAGAGTAAATAAGCCTAACCTCCACACTTGTAGGCTATAAATGAAAGTTACTTTCATTCTAGTGTCTGCTTTAATACAAGATACTCCAAACAGTGAACATTAAGGTAAATTTCAAGCAAATATCTGAAAACAAATGTAAAAATGAACTCCTACCCCGTTCATTTGTGTCTCTGAGATAAAAGATGATTTCCGGCAGGATTTCAGCTTGCTCTAATGCTTCCAATTGGGAAAGCGTCTTCGGAAAGTTGTCTAACACCCACTGAGTCCTCTGCGTGCTATCAGAGTCCATTCCTTCAAACTGTTACATCAAATTTTTTACATGTACTCCTTCTTTTGGCTTAACATTGAAATCATAGTGACAATACTGGAATGCATGGCATGAATGTGAGTTAATGTTACAAACATTTTAGTGTTTTGTATGCTGCTAAGTATGGTGAGCTTTAATTTTGAATTTTTACAAACTGGTAACTGGCAACATCCATTTCTTGAAAGTACATTCAGTATACTTAGAAAATAATGTCTCAATTAAAGTTGCATGTAACATGAGTGAGTGTCATAAGTAGGTGTTTGCAAACAGGCTGATTTAGC
Source organism: Arrhamphus sclerolepis (assembly GCA_037176975.1). NCBI lineage: Eukaryota > Metazoa > Chordata > Actinopteri > Beloniformes > Hemiramphidae > Arrhamphus > Arrhamphus sclerolepis. The sequence goes on from JBAMYA010000017.1 coordinate 5,178,494, forward strand.
TGCCAAGTTTCAGATCTTGAACATACCTCTTTAATATGCTTCTCCAGTACCTCAGCATACAGTTCAAACAGAGGTATGTTTGACTGTTTGGCTTCCTGAAGGGCACCAAGCACCATTTCTTGCACCTCTGGATGTTCTCCGGTCACTAAGAACAGCAGAAAACATTTGATCCTTGTATGCATGCATACAGTATATTCGTCCCAGTGATCTCAATGCAAATATTTGTACAATAATCTAACATTTGGAACGATTATGAGACATAATAAATTATTACTTTATATGTGTAAATTATCAACAAAGCTTAACTTACCCAAATGTTGTTCTGAATCTTTCGCCATGTTTGCCTTGACTTTTTTGATAGCCATATGTGTCGTTTCATCTTTAATTTTGTTGATTCTTTCCTGTTCAGCCTTGAATAGAACTGGCTGTAAAAGCTCCTCCATGTCAAGTACCACCACTCCATAGTGCTGAGCTACAAGCTTACATAAGGTGGTCTTCCCAACCTGAGGTGGTCCAATGATGGAAACTCTGCAAGGAAGTCTGGGCATGGGAGGAAGTAAGTACCTTCGGGGGTTTGTGACAAACTTCTGATAGGCTTCCTGAGATGAAAGGATGTACAGTTTGTCCTGGAAGCTGTACAGTGGTTGAGATGAGATTTTGAGACAGCATTTTTATTGAGTATAAATTCAACAAATGTTACCCTGGAATAGTGTACAAAAGGACATTCACCCCACAGAAAACTCAGGTTTGCCAGGAATGACCTTGCCCTCCTTCAGAGCAACAGGACAGGTTTGGCCCCATCGGCTTTTCCTCCATCGAAAACCAGGAGCCACAGTCCTGGAGGAGGACATGATTCTCAAAAGGTCGGTCTGAAGAAAAGAGGAATGTTGGTTAGTGAGATTTTCATAAACGTGAAGTGGATTCATGGAGGAAACATGCTTAAAGGGACACTCCATAAACATACACCAACCTATTATCCATGTGTTTATAACTCAAGTACTGTTTGTGTAAAAGTTTGAAATACTTTTTGAAACATTTCAATTTTTTTTTTTTTAATGAAAAAAAACAACAAAAAAACATGAAGATTTCCAGACCGTGCTGGTGCCTCCTGGCAAATCTTCAAAGTCACTGTGGTGGAGAAGCACTGGAACGGAGGTGCCATTTATAGCCATGGATCCAACGCGGGACATGACAATCTAGAGCCAAAAGTTGCAACAAATTAAAATCAACCACAATAAAACATGGGTAGTATACATTTATGCCTACAGATAAAACTGATATACCTTTAGGAAGTCCTGTCTGCGGTTCAAGACAGTAGCCTACTAGACTTAACATTGCTTGTTAATATAGTTTCTAGACTTATAAAATCAATTGCTTAACAACTGATAGTCTTTTTCTACTTTTCACTTTACCAAATGTAAGTCTTCAGGAGTATTGTTCCCATCTAGCTCCAACAGATATACTGGGTTGTGATCTGTCATGTAGTCCTGGACAAAAAAAAAAAAAAAAAAAACATTGATCAAGGAAGGCTTTTTTTTTAACCAATAAACTTGTGTGTGTATATTTGCATTTGTATTTGTAAACATCACTGACAATGTAATAATACATGGGTATATACTGTATCCCAATATTATCTTGAAACCATAAACCCTGTTTAAATAACACATTTCATCACTTCTATTTAGGATTTGAAAATAAGCTTTCAGTGATAAAGATCTCCACAGTCACAGTAATCTTGAATATTTTGCTTTTATCGGGTTATACACATACAGGAGGCTATCAAAATATAAGCTAATTATTCGCAACAAAGATAGATTCAAAGAAGCATTATTTTAAGATTATTTTATTGTGCACTACATTGTAAAACAGTGATGTTTGTTTTTGTCTGCTTAAAAACTTCATTCAGTACAAAACTAATTGGTATGTTTGAACCATTTAGAACTGTTAAAAGCCTGGGTAACTCACCTCCAGCTTTCTGAGCACTGTTTCCTTATACATGTTGATTATATTATGTGCATTTTTAGGGTGATTCTCTGGTGTCCGTACAAACTGGTCATGAAAATCCCTTGGA
>JBAMYA010000017.1:5180664-5200026 GCA_037176975.1 Arrhamphus sclerolepis
TTGCAAATAAATTCTTTAAAAATCAGCCAATGTGATTTTCTGGATTTTTTTTTCTCATTTTGTCTCTCATAGTTGAGTTATACCTATGATGAAAATTACAGGCCTCTCTCATCTTTTTAAGGGAGAACTTGCACAATTGGTGGCTGACTAAATACTTTTTTGCCCCACTGTACGTATACTGAAGTGTATTTTATACATACATGTTTAAGAGAGTGCTGGTTGCATTCACTTCTGATGCTGTGGATCCATTAATTGCATTGTCATGTTTGGCTTTAATGAATAATAATAAAATATTTTGAATGATAATTCAGTATTTGTTGCTGTATAGACCGGTGTACTGCGGACCAACTGTGTAGATTGTTTGGATCGAACCAATACGGCCCAGTTTATGGTGGGCAAGTGTGCCCTGGCCTATCAACTTTATGCACTGGGAATGATTGACAAGCCCAAGCTACAGTTTGATACTGACTGTGTGAGGTAAAGTTCATATACAATTATAAGTACGCACATGTCACACAAGAACACACATACGTTTGAACAGACGTCTCCATAGCCAAAGTATTTGTGCTCATCAAATTGGTTACTTTTGTTTCCAAACCGAAATAAAAAATAATGATGATGTCGGAGAAAAATAAAATAATTCCACTGTTTGCTGCACAAATTCAAATTAAATGTGAAATTATCTCTTGACTCTGTCTGTCAATTTTGCCTCTGAGGATCTTAGATGAGAATGCCTGGAAGCTAAATGAGAAATGAGAGCAAGGATCTGCCACATGTGTGGTTTGTTATCTGACTCATCAAGTAATCACAAATGTCTTGTTAAGGGGAAAAAAACAAACAAATATTTTAAAAAAAATTCAATTAACTGCAAATTATTCCTTCATTGCCCTACTTTAAGAAGAAATGACAAAGATTTGATTGTCCTAATATGCATGTCTTTACTTGTTTGATTAAGGTTGTTTGAGGAGTTGTATGAGGACCACGGTGATACTTTATCACTGCAGTATGGCGGCTCTCAGCTGGTCCACAGAGTGAAGACTTATCGCAAGATTGCACCTTGGACACAGCACTCCAAGGACATCATGCAGACACTGTCACGGTACTACAGCAATGCTTTCTCAGGTGTGTGTTACGTACACTAACAGATAAATAACCATTTCTTCGTAATTGGTCACAATCATTCCCTACCCCTTTTATTTTGAGATTTACCCACAATAAAGGAGTCAAATTTAATCTACTTTTGTGTTCCAGGTTGCCTTAGAAACAGATCTTGAATATACAGATATTGTGAACTTCACAATACATTCAGGCTAAATACTATACGGACCTGTTGGTATTTGCTTGCAAAATATATCATGCTTGTGATAAAATACAGACAAACCAGGGCAATTCAGACTTGTAATATATATAATTGACATGCAAGTTTGTCATTCAACACAGGTGTAGACGGGTGTTTTCACAACGCACAAGTGACTGAGCCAGAAATAAAGAGCTGTATTGTGTTTTCAACCAGGAGCAACAGAGCTGCAAAGCTTTTGCTTTTCACTTTTGTAATACACTTAATTTTGGGGGAAAAAAGAAAGAAAAGGAATCACTGGTTGGTTGCAAAGAGGAGCCATGAAAGTAGCAGATTGTTTATCCAGAGTGAAATGTCAAGAGGTTTATGTAATGCAACACACACATGTGCACACAAAGACACTTGTACACAAGTACTCCACTTTTTCTAAGCTTCACGTTCAGTAATCCCATGACCTATATCAGACCTTATGACTTAAAGTGGCTGACCGAGATGTTGTTCTGCGACTGCTTGAGAACATTGAAGAGGAGTAGAGAAGGAAGGGAAAGCAAAATCAAAACTGTCATGTTGATCTACACCAGCTGGTGTCTACTGCCAAACTGCCCTTTTACAATGACACATCCGTTTTCATAGATCTAATTATGATTATATTTTCATGACCCACATTTCCTTTTTTCCCCAGTAGTAAATTATTTTGCAATTACTGGTAAACTGAATGCATTACTTTAGTAAATCACATACACAAGGAGTCTTTTACCGATCCATATGTATGGTTAAGATAAAAAAAACAACATATATATACATATACACATATGTGTGTGTGTGTGTATAGTACTTTGAAGGGGCACACTGCACAACCTCATGCTTTGAAGACAAAACGTGTGCATTTCATTCAAAACACATGTTGTGTGGTCAGGCTGTTTTCAACTCTTTCTATTGGACTTGCATATTATACCCTCTTACTCTGATTATACTCTTATCTAGGAATATGCTGAATGAATTTCAGGCTAAAAATTACCAAGAGAATTGGTTTTGTGTCATGCTTTAATAGACCACAATTAAATGGTAATTATCCAACATGACTGGTGGAGCAGCCCGCACGTGGATCCACACAGAAGCGCTGGATTAAGTGGCACTAAACTGGGCAACATGCAAAACACGTGGGCCATTCTAAACACACAAACACAGGATTATTTTAGCAAGCTCTTATAGCCCAAAAATGTTTTGGTGTGGAAAGGAAAGGCTTTGAATGTTTAGTTGTTGATTTGAACAAAGAACAAGGTAAGTTCAGCTTTACCTTAGTTGGTCACCTTTCCGTTGCTATGTGAGTGACTGGGGAAGTATACCTGCTTTCACCTCCTTGTGCTGGCTCTCAGAATGCTTTAGAGATGCTTTCAAAATCTTACTATTGACCTTTCAGGGGAATATTTTCAGGCTACAGCTAAGAAGAATGAGTCTGATCAGTTTAGACTTGAAGAAAAATCCCATAAAAAGCCATTTTTAACATGTACCTTTCATTTGGTTGATTACAACAGTGGTTTAGTAGTTTTTGCTCAGTTTCTAATAACTAACTTAACCAGAGATTTCAAAATACATATCTTCATCAGTTGGTATGTTTTATGTTGTTATTAGGTTTTTACTAATAATAGTTGACTTTATGTAGTGTGATTCTCTGTATATCCCAAAGTGTCCTTGATAGCTGACTGAGCTGCGTATGAAGACTGTAAGAGGAAGAGAAATGCCTCAAAACCCAGAGCATGGATGTTAAGATTGTTTTCTTAATCAATGTTTCCCTCAATGGCCTCGACGGATTTGGTTTTAAATCATTGATTTCTTTGAGCTTGACAATTTGAGTTGAAGTCCCTCATGCACCAAAAACTGCACTTCTCCTTGTTTTCCTTCTACTTTTTTGGGGGATCCGTACTGATCCATACTGGTTAGAGAATTGGACTGGCAACCGGCCGGTACCAATGATGTGGGCGGGGGGAGTGCCTGAACAAGTGCTTCCCCACGTCCACATCCATGGATGAGGTGCCCCTGAGCAAGGCAGCTGAAACCCCTGCCTGTTCATGAAGACGTTTCACCTTCTTCCATCTACCCTGCAGGTCTGGATGAAAGTCTTTACAAACCAAGAAAAGAAGTCCAGTTACATTTGATTCAAGCCTCTGAGGGTTATCATGACCTAGATGACAATGGTCTGCATCAGCAAACTGATGATCCTTAATAGTCCTGGGAGTTAAAGTGATTTTGGCGCTGTTGCCATACTTAGGTTGGATGTGTTCGAAAAGACGGAAGATATTTTTGGCAGAATTCCCAATGACTACTCTTCCTTAATGGATCTCTCATCATAACATGACTCTCAGCCAGACATTAATTTCATTTGATGAGCTTTCTCTTACATTTTCTGATACATTTATGCTTAAATATTTTATCCTCCTCTAGATGCTGACAGACAAGATGCCATCAACTTGTTCCTCCAAGTTTACCAGCCATCTGAGGGTAAGGCTCACTTGTGGGAGCTGCCCACTGACTTCTATCTGCATCAGAGGAGCACCATGGCGCTCCTCCAAGACAGACGCAGGTAAACATTAAACCACAATCTAAAAGTTGGATTAGGAAAAAAAAAAGATTGAATATGAACCCAAAACATTTCATGTTTTTATTTTTTCTTCTTAACTTTAAGTTGTTCAAGTTTGTGAAACATTTCAAAAATGGCTGGAACAAAAAAAAAGATTCCCTCCTACAACACGAAAAGACACTGTGGCATTGACGATACAAAGCGAAAAGCCACAATAGTTTTTATTTTCTCCTATTAGTCCTGCAAATATTCCTTTTATTGCATTTTTCATTTTAAAGCTTCACTTGTATTTTCTACTTAGGGCAGGTCAGGGCTGCAGGCAGGTGAGTGATTCACGTGTAACTTCGTCTTCCTCATCTTCCTCAGCCATGCCTTTGTAATGCTGCAGAATGTAGTTTCACATCATCCTTGTGAAAAATGCATAAATATCCCTGTAAAAGCTGTGATTTTGAAGGCAGCATATGTCTCTCTGAAATCTGTACAGAAGTCTGTATGGTCTGTCTTTATATTTAGTGCAGAACTTATAATGCCCATTTCTTTTAAAAAAAAAAAAAAAAAAAAGACATAAAAAGAAATACTGAATGCCTATTATCCGACCACTGTGTGACTTTCCATCTCGGATGCCTCTGATTCCAGAGACATCAATGTTAACTCTGAACAAGGTTATCATCAGGCTGGTTTTCTGCACAGCAGTGCATGGATGCTCAACCCTGTTCAGTGTAAAGTGTCCTTGGACAGGAACCTGAACCCTGCATTTCCCCAGCCGCTTACAGTACTGGTCCAAAGTCTGGACAACTGGGGAGGGTTGTATCTGGAACAACATGTGATTCAAAACCTATGCCAAATCAATATGTGAAACACAGTGATTCCCCATAGTGACCCCTTTTTTTGTTCAGTACTTAATACTTGAAAACAGTTTTTCACGCGAATCTTTTGGCCATGTGGTTAAATCTTCATTTTGCAGTTCCGTCTGATGAATTCAGAGATCATGGCTGTCCAAATTAGGCTTGCATCATTGTGCTTTACACACTGACCCTCCAGATTTCTTTAATCATTAATGTTATTATTCATTGTAGACAAACAAAATAAGCAAAGCCATTATTTCTGATTTGAATGATTTCCTGATGCATTTGTTGACAAAGTTGAGATCCTCTGCCTATCTTTACTCTTCAAAAACTCAGTTTGTTATTGATTGTATCATTGCAATCACCTGCTGACATCACCTATTTCAAATAAAGTAATTTGTTCCCCCACCAGTACCCGATTTCCATCATGCAGCTTTTTTTTAGATTCTGTTGCAAAAATTCAGACATGGATGGATATTAACAAATGCAATACAACATATACGACCATAAAGTGTCACCACTCAATGCACATGCACACTTGCAGCTTCAATCTGCAACTTTAAAGAAATATGAAAATGTGTGTAACCTTTCAGTTGCTTCTAATGTTTTGTGCTCATTGAATTGCTCAGTGTGAAATCACTCACAAAAGATTAGCACCTTCTCTGCTGTTTCTGAAAAAAGGCTTCTTTTTTTCCCTCCTTTCTTTTTTTTTAGTGCACGATGTACAGTTCTCTCATGAGTGGCTGAGGTTGTTCACGAGTGTGTGGGAGGATGTTTTATTGCTTTTGTTGTCAGTCTAAGTGGGTTCAATCAAAGTTTTTCTTCAGCCTGACAAGTCACAGAGCTTTGACCTCCTTTCAAAGACACACCGTTTTGCACACTTTTATCTCTCCACCTCTCAAATAGTGCAACAGCCTCTTTATTTGGCTCAACTAATAATTAATTAATTTATCATCCAGAACTCAGCCGTGCTTTTAGCAAGAATCCAGAGTAGCGGACACATCTTACCTTAGTTTGTGTTAGTTCCCTGAATGTCCCAGTTCCCAGAAAATCTTATATCTGACTTTCAAGGTTCTCTGTTGCTTCTCACCTTCTAATTTATCTGATGTTTTAGTACCCTGTGAGCCTGTACATAGGTTAGATTGATGTCATCAGTTTTAATTGTTCTAGAGGCACAGCTGAAGAAAGAGTGCTTGTAGGTTGCTGCCTGAAGAAACCAGCAGATATCATCCTCATTAAATCTTCTCTTAAAACATAATAATGTTTTTTGTTTTGTTTTTTTATCACAGAGACTTTCATTTTAAATGGTTATTGGTTAAATGGAACATTTCCCTCTTATTTAATATCTGTTCCCTTGTATTGTTGCAACCTTTTGTGTTATAATTTTATATTTTTGGATTTTATATGTTCTCTGCTATTTGTGCAAATCACTTTTTAACATTTGTGTTGTGAAAAATGGCTAATATCACAGGTTGACATTACAGTGGATATTGAATCTTTTGAGCAGATCAGGTGAAACCTTTCACTTTTAATCAGGAGTCCATCTCCTCAGGTGATGCAATGTGAGAGAAAAGATTATATAATCCAGTTTTAAACATTTGATGTGTTATCTTCAAATGTTTAAACCATAGACATATATAGATGGACCAACTATGAATGACCCATTAGTTTCTTTTGAAGCCCTCATTTCCTTGAACTGTGCAGCGCCACGTTGCAAAGAGGCAGGACAAAGTTGTGACAGCCAGTGGCTAGCTCTCTTGGCTAGCACATCAAATGAATCCACTGCTCTGATTGATCAGCTTTATTGGTTTATTGGAGACTAAAACCAATTTTTGTACCAAGCTGTAAATATATTTAATTCTGCAGCAAACCTGGCCATTTTAACATGGGAGTCAATGGGGATTTAGTCTTATTACGGATTGTCATTTATCGTGCTATTGGCTACCACTAGGTGGCGCTTAGCAATAGAATGCCTGTGGTGCTTGTTGTATTAATGGAAGAAGAATGGGATTCAATAAAGTGGTGGGCACTTTTGAAGACATTAGCAAAAGCAGTGATGAGTGTCAGTACAACTTATTATTTACATAAGAGTAGACATATAGACAGTATTGAGAAACATAATAGCTCTGTTTTGGAGCAAACACCTAGTGGTAAATGGAGGAACTGCAACAAAACCTACTCCCTGAAACGGCTTCAATCCAGAAGCGGCAACCTCAAACTGGTTGCCGATTGGTTTAGATAAACTGGGCTTTAAGAGCTCTCTGTAGAAATATATGGGTGACATTATTCATGGTTTGTCCATATATATATGTATTTATATATATATATATATATATATGTGTGTGTGTCTATGGTGTAAACCAACTCAGATGGTTAGCAGTGTTTAACTTTGAAGCTCCCCTTATAGGCATGGATCTTCTGTAGGTTTTGCAACACTGTTTGAGGTATGCTCTTGTCTGGTTTCTTACATGGTTGCTCTCTTATATTCTCTTTTTCACTTCTTCCACATACGCTCAGATAGCTTCTTCGTATAGCCATCGTTATTGATGTATGACGTAATGCAATAAAGCTGAAGTTAGGATAAACACAAGGAAGTTGTGTTTCAAAAGATGATATGCACTCATTAAATACATTGACACAATAAGCTGTCTACCCTGTGAGCAGTGATAACTGACATGACTCTGGGTCTTGAGGTGGGAAACTCCTTTCGTCAGTGTTTCATTTAGTTAATTCCATGACATCTCCAGGAGGCTAAACAGTGATTTCTGGCATCTCAGAGTCAGAGTAATCGCTTATTAATTGTAATTGAGGTAACTTGTTCAATTGATCATGCTATTGATTACTATTGATCGTACAAACAAGCAAACAAACTTACTTCCATGGTCCCAGACAAAGAGATTCATATAGGCCACACCCCCTGAACTCTACCATATTTTACACAAACACAACAACCTCCATCATCTCACCAGCAAAATGGCTACGACAGTCTGCATATCTAAGCTTTTTCCTTTCATAAGATTCCTCCACTGAATCTTGCAGGCAGCTGTCGGCTCAGTAAAGTAAACTATCCACTGACTGACTGACTTCAAACGATGTCACGCCTTCAACTAGTACAAACTTATTTTCTGAGGAGCAACCAGCCAACAAGCAGTTGTAGCAGGACACAACAGGGACAGAAATCTGAAGCAGGCGCTTCCTAAAAATAATTGAATATTCTTCACATGAAACAAACATTTGAACATGAATGAAAAAGAACTTTGTGTTGCTTTAAATTATGTGCAAATCACTGCAATTTATCTGCATGTTACATGGCGTCCTAAATACAGGGTTTTATTACATATTAGACTTTGATCCTGGTTGTTTTGTGCTTGTCACTCATGTATATTTCATAACTTCCATTGCTTTCATGCTTACATATAAGTCAACCCAGTTTTCTTTCACGGGCCACTAGTTTATGCATCCACAATGGTCCCAGGTACCTCACTCATTATCACAACACATTGCCATGGCTGGAATATTGCTAAATTCAATTTGGCAGCCACACATTGCGCTTCTGCTCTCCAACGACTGTAAGTAGCACATCGCACATTAAACTAAATCACATAAGCATATTCATTCAAATTGCACACATTGAACAAGGTCTGATGTATTCAGGTGCTGTACAGTAGGTCATCCCGGCAAGCCAATTTTCAAATCTAGGTTATACGATGCCCCAGATGAGGCAGAGCCGACTGCAGAGAAAATATCAGACAGTGACTATTTTCTGAAAAGGTTTAATAAATGTTTTTGTCTTTTCCATCTCTAGCTACACACTGTGGTGGTCAGAAGGAATCCTGTCCTACCTTCCCGTTCCCTATGATGAAGGTATCTGCAACATATCCATATCATGAAAGTAAATTGTATTTGACTTAAAATTTTTGTTCTTGTGACAAAGCAACAGGCCTTTTAAATTTAATCTATTGCTTATTTCACAGCAATAATGTGGCACATATCTTTCTTTGGCTTCTCTGGGCATTTTGTTACTTCAGCAGGACCAGTTCATTGTTATTTTTGATCTTTTCAATATTGCCACATGGGTTTATGTCTTGTTATTGTGTATTAAACACACTAATGTTCATTTCTGCGTGCTCGTGTATTGATGCAGTTGCCTGTGAAGACACGATGAAGAAGGTCAAGGTGAAGAAAGTGAACCGCTTTGATGAAAGTATTGACATCTACACAGAATTTTTCAAGCCTTATGAGCTCACCTCCTTTGATGACACTTTCTGCATTGCCATGACCAACTCTGCAAGGTGGGTACACACAATTACAAAAACCACATGCACAAAATTTCAAATGTTGAGGTTACTTCCTCAACATTTATTTAAAAAATGCAGTATATAAAAAAAAAAAGTTTCTGCAGTGTATCAATTCATTCTAAATTAGCTTTTATTGTTTTAGAGAACCCTGCATTTTGACTAATAAAATTTCTTTTATTGGTGCTCACAAAGGGAATTTATGCCAAAATCAGTGGGAGTAGATCCAAGTCCATTCACAGTTCGCAAGCCAGAGGAAACGGGGAAATCAGTGCTGGGGTGAGTTCCTCTATCTCTGCTCTGGGGATGCTATTGTTCTATTTTGTAATAAGTCCCATGTCACCATGCCCTTACACACACACACAGCCTCATTAGTCATCGTGTTCTCAGGTAACCAAAAACAACGCACTGTCCTTTTCCCTGTTTTTGTTGGGAGATCACATTGATGACTTGTTTGCATGTCCATATAATTCTGGCATAAAAACAAATCCACACAAACACCGTACTAGGGAAAAATAAAAATAATGCATGGCTCATTCTTGAGCCAGCAGCTTCATTTGCTGGTAGCTTTTAATTATCTCTGTATTATTGAAGCACAACATGACCAATAGTACACTAAAAATAGCCATTCTTATGTTTACTGATTCTGTTACACTCTAAAGAGTTTCTGTCTTTAGCCATACCTGTTTTAACATTGAAATCCAGTATGAATAGATTAGTGGTAATATCCAGTCTTTAATGCTTTAATAATTAATTGGGTGAATTATTTAAGTTTTGCCATCAACAAAAGACTTTCTTTTGCTACTGCATTAATAAATGTAATTGCACCAGTACAAACAGTAAACATGCATGTTGTGATACATTTTATGCATTTAAACAAATGCTTGTCTGTGTTCACCTGCTTGGATGTTGATGGCAGCAAGAGCAACAAGGAAGAGACGGTGCTCCAAAGGAAGACTGCAGCCAGCGCACCCCCTCCCCCAAGTGAAGAGGCCATTTCTACCACATCAGAGGACGACTCCGAAGAGGACCGAGACGATGAGGGATCGGTGTCTCAGCGCTCGACCCCGATCAAGCTGCTGACAGAGTCTGGAGAGAGCAGTCGTACACAGGAGGTGTGAAAGCACACTGAAACACAATAACACACTGAAACACAAGTGTACACGTAAGGAAAACATTTAAAAAAAAAAAAAAAGACAATTAAATGTGTACTGAAGAGTATTATTAGCGCCACTGAAGAAAAAAAGTAGAATTCTGAGAAAAAAGTCAGAATTCTGACTTTTTTTCTCAGAATTCTATTTTTCTTTTCTTCAGTGGCCTTAATACTCTTCCGTAAATGTGACATCCATTGAGATAATATTAAAGCATTTCTCTGCTGATCAAGGAATAGAAAAAAAAAAATCATTGACTGTATTACCTTTGGGCCCAATTTTTTCATATGAGAAAAGGTTCGCTGCCTTGTAAAGGAGAACCTCCAATACTAATTTCTTCTAAAGACCTTAGGGAAATGTTTTCTCAGTTCAAGCTGGTTTTCTGATTGTTTTTTTAGGCCTCAAATCACACTTTGAGTTAGTCACCCTTTATTATATTTCTTCCTGCTCACCTCCCTTGAGTTTACAACCAGAAATTAGTTTTCTCTTTCTATTTGCGTCAGACAGAGGTGTCATCTTAATCAGCCTCTTTAATAGAGAAGAGGCTCAAAATTATGTGGGCTTGTGGTGATGTTGGTTTCATTGAGAATTAACATTTTTCACAACATGCTCTTAATTGCTTTTGTTTTAAAAACAAAACAGTTTTGCCTATAAATCTTAATATTAATTGTAATGTCTGACTATGGGAGAATGCTTTGGGCACCATCCTCACAAGTCGTTACTTCAGCCAGAATTGGCTGGTTGCCATTATGCTTGCATCAAGGAGGTGCTCAGCTTCCACCCTATGAAAAGAGTTGATCCAGTGTCACTCGTCTTTTAAATTACCCTCCTCGCTTTTCTCAGAAAACGTCTTTTCCCTGGCTGCAAAGAAACCAACCCACATTTAATGCTCCATAGCTGTGATTCAATGTTGATTCTATGTGCCCCAACATGGTAGACCATAAACTACCACCTGGGACTTAGGGTGCACGGTGGGCTTACGTGAACAGTCTGCCAAGTTAAAGAAGGGGTGCCAACCTGTCCAGCAAGGACCAGGTAATGGTGCCTGCTTGGGGCCAAATGATGATCCAGTTTTCCCAATTATGGATAACTCCCACTTTAACGGCATTGCTCTCTTGAGGCAAATGAGGAGTTCACAGATTCCTCCAACACAGTAAGATGATGTATGCTCTGGCTGTCTCTGTTTCAGTGACAGAGGGGGTGATAGAAAAAACACCTACGCATGGTCCTAGTGCATGGAACTGTTTGACATTACAGCTAAAAATCTTAGATCTCCATTTGTTTATAGCTTATGATAGGACACAGCTTCAGAGGTACACCCTTATAAAGTCCAGTATATCTCATAGTTGTGGGAAGAGCCAGGTATCATCAGCAGTGCTAAATGCAGATGAAGCACTTGGCATCATCATCCTGAAAGAAAGGATGAAATGGCAAACTGGGAGAAGCAGCATGACCTGGTCAAGAGTGTCGGTGTTGAATTCTTATTGTCTCATCAGAAAAAAACCATTCATTAAAACCACACTACCATTTACCAAGCACGTTTATTCATATAACACATTTCATACACAAAGGCATGGAGATGAAAGAAAAATGAAACTAAATTAAACTCATGAAAGCAATTTGAATGTATAATAAAATCACAAAAAAACGATTTGGACAGAAAAAGAAAACAGCTTAGAATAGATGTGTAAAAACAGTGCAGTTAATTTTTACTAAAGAACAACATGGGAAAACAGCAGATTTTTCAGTTTAACTATAGAAATATTGAGCATTGGAACACATTTAACATCAAAGGGAAGTTTATTTTGAATATTTACAACAGGGGTCTCAAACTGCTTTCTTTGAGGGTCAGTGTTCTGGTTAATGAAAGTGTTATATTGTAAAACTATTTAGTTCTTTACGTTCATTTTCATGCTTCTCTCTAGACTACGATATTAAGTTAGTGTTTGCAGTATTGGCATATTTGCTTGTTTCTCAGAAACAATGATTTTTACCAAAAGGCAAACTGTGACTGGGAGGTGCTTACTGTCAACTAGGAAGTGTGTGCTATGCACTGAACAGTGCATACAAGTGGACTATCAACTGTGCACCATGCACTACGGGACCGGTTAGCGCCGCTTGACTAAATAGCAAAAGACCGATGTCCCTGCGATGTCCCAGTCTGCTGTAGTGGAGATACTACAAGACTCATTACATATCATAAAGCAGTGCAGTTGGACAAGACTCATTACATATCATAAAGCAGTGCAGTAGGGCAAAAGGAAATGACATTTTAAGAAAAGGGGTCAAGCTGACCTAAAAGCAGGTAGGAAGAGTGATAAGTTAATTTGATGACTTTAGATTTAAAAGCATCAGCTTAAACTGGCTCGTTTGCCAGCAACACATCACTGCACACATCCACAAAATGCACTCATACCAGAGTCACCCATGATCTCTGTTATGTCTTTCCAAGCTTTTCTGAGATTGGTGTCTCTGTGTGATCACAAAATTTGATTGTAAAAAAAAAAAATAGGATGACCGAACACCGAGATTATAGCTTTTCCTCCGTTTTCTTGTAATGTGAGGTCTGATCATAGAAGGATACGAGCCACTATAGACCCGCCCTGACGTGTGAGTTCATTGGCTACGCACTAGCTTCCTTGCTGCAACCTGAATGGCTGACTTGTGCTCTGAAAATTTCTCAACTTTTGACTGAAGCATCAGCCCGTAGTAACACACGCAATCCACAATTCATTTCGGCAGTGGGTGACGTTATCCCATTCAAAGTCTATGGAGACCAATACAGACATCGCACGGAAAACATACACATGAATGCATCACAAACCAGCCCCCCTCAGTCTCATGCGCATGAGCATGAACCCTCGCCCTGTCTGTGATTGGCTGAAACTAATTTTGTTATGGTTTTGGGGGGGTGCAAGTGTTCTTACGAGACAGTTCGTTCATGCAAACTGATCAGAGGCAGCTCAGTGGCACATTGGTGTGTGAATGTAGCCAACCAGCATTGTGAAGTGAGAGTGAGAACAGCATTTTAATACAGCTCGGTGTGTCTCAGCATGCAGGTTCATTCTCACACAGACTCAACTTTGTATCTACATTCATTACTGGCTCAGGCATGTACAGTTTTAAATGGCACATCAACTTTAACTTCCTGTTCTACCTCTCATTTCAAAGATACATACTAAAGGGGCAATGTAAAAAGCGCTTATGTGTTAGGTCACAAAACAATCTAGCACCAGTCATCACAGACTAGATGGTATGGTAAGCAGGTAAAATCAAACTCTTATCAAAAACTTTGACATTGGGAAAAGTTTTAAATAACATTGAATGAATATTAATAGATATTAAATACTGATGCTATTGCAGAATCAATGCCACCTGTAGCTGTGAGTATGGATTTACAGTTGGCCTGACTAATATCGTCCCTACAATTTAACATGGTGGAGGTAGTTTTTTGCAAGGTTGCTTTATTTATTAATTAATTTATTTATTTATAGGTAACAGGGACAGAGAGACTATTCAATGGAGATTAAAGCATGGACATAGATGAATGTGTGAGTTTAGGGTGTACTAATGTTGTGGGATAACTTTCAGAAAAGCACATTTGCCTTTTTTACTAAAGGTAATTTTATATATATATATATGTGTGTGTGTGTGTGTGTGTGTGTGTATGTACTACTGTTGATCCCCATGGGGAAATTCTTTCTCCACATTTGACCCATCTGGATACGTAACTTATTACTCCAAGTAATAAGTTACGTGTCTGAACACAAATTTTAATTATATTTGTTTAAGTTTTAATTACAGTAAAATATTGAAACACCAATTAAAAAGCAGGTAGCATCATTGGCATCACTCAGGAAGGGGCTGAATAGGTAGCTGGAGTGAGGATGCTCATAAAAATGAATACCGTCGTCAGTAATGATAGTCACCCACTCCTTGCACTAGAGGTTTTTAGTAAAAGCATACACATTTCCTTTATTGGATTAATGAAGTATATTGAATAGAATTGAATTATGTATTGTGTTTGTGCAAGTTGAAATGAGGAACATCTAATTAAATGAATTTTAACATGAGTCTGAACCATCATAAAAAAACTTTGTCTGAAAGTGTTGTTTCAACTAGGCAGCTAAAGGTACCAGAATGAGTTTTGGTTTTAATATATATAAAGTATATAAGCAGCATTACAAACACATCATTTTTTTTAAACTAGTACTGTTTTTGACCCTGTTCCGTCTTTCACTTCATCCATCTTTTTCTCCCACCTGATTTATGATAGATGGTCTCTCGGTTTTCTGTCTTGTCAGAGCCTTGAGCAATGAGCCGCTCATGAATATGTGTATTTCACGCTGGACATTTAGCTCACGTGTTGGGCCCACAGATCCCTAGTTGCCTGCGGGCCTGTCCCTGAGAATGGATTGGTTGGCAGCATAACACACAACTGCTGAAATATTTAAACATTCGATCATTACCCCGTTTGCCATGAAATTGCACATGCTCATTTATTATTATCACTCAGTACGGGCATGTGTGTGCTTGTATACACCTGCAGAAGAGCAGACACGTGCTAACATACCAAAATCCTCCATTTGAAGGTAGAGTGTATGTTCACACACAAAGAGGATATGTGTATTGTTTTGATCTTGTTTGTGTGTGTTCACAGCTGTCACTTCTTGGATGTTGTCCTGTAACACCCTGATTCAGTCTCCTCTCCCTAGAGCTCACATCAGTCCAGATTCATTGAAAACTGAAAGCATCATATGGAGCATTTTTGCTTCAGCATCTTTACTGGTCAAAGAGAAAAAGGTGGACGCTGTCAGGGGACTCATGAATGTACTGTTACATAACAAGATGGACAGGAAAACTTTCTTTTCATTTATTAAATAAAATACAGGCTTTGTCTGCAGTTGCTTCGTAACCGACTCATCCATCCACCCAAAGTACAGAGGTCAGAAAGTGGTGTTAAAGACATGGTATTTTGGCATATTTGTACAAACAGAGGAAAGACAAATAGAAAACAAATGGACAGATGAACACCCCCACAGACAAACTGACCAATGGACAATCAAACAAACACCAATAAAACAAACATATAGACAAACAAGCATGCTCAGAGATGTGTAGGGAGTTGATGATGGATGTGGCTTAAGTAGTAGCAGAGTTTTGTAAAACCAGAAACTGATTCCAGGACTTTCTTCAAGCTGATTAGTTGCACTTTTTGGGTGCGGTTGTTTTTTTTGTACATATATGTTCTGAGAAAAGATTGATCCAATGAATGATGTGGCAGTCTTTTCTTGATTTACAGTTCTGAAAGACTATTTTCTTTGCGACAGAGTATTGGATTTTTGGCCATGTAGCCTATTTCTCAGGTTTTTCCTAGAAAGAGTGATGGGGATAATGAGACTGTGCATTCCAAGATGGCGGAACTAGTGTTAGTAAATGTGATCCAGAAGGATTGAATTGGATGACAGGTTCAAGTGGCATGAAAATAGCTGTCAGTGCTACCGTTAGTGCATTGTGAAGATGTATCTATTTCCGCTAGTCCCATTTTGAACATTTTACTTACACTTGTATTGGATCAGCTGTAAATTGGAGTTTGTGGTCAAAGTGAAGATTTGAATCCAGACATCAGGGTTGTGAGAAAGCAGTCTTTTTTTTTTTAATTTATATAATTTATTACGTATTATGGGCACTATTAAATTTGCATGGCTATACCGTGTTAATAGTTAACTTTGGATTTGATAACTGATTTCAATTGTTCAAGTGTTTGAGGTATTGGTCAGTCCCAACCCTATATTCCTGGATAACTGAAGTAAATGGTATGAATTGAGAGTTTTCAAATAAGTGGTGTGGATGAGTAATTGCCTTTTAATGCACCCTCGGGGTCAAAAGCCAGTGTCTTTTGGAGCCAATCCCCAGACCAGTGTCAGACAGAGCATTCAACATAAAACCTATGCCAGTGGAAGTAGGAGCATGCAGGCAGACTACATCTTGTGTACACAATATTACCTGATGGAGATTAGTGACTACAAAGTAGTGGTAGGTAGTGCAGGTTGACAGCAGGGTGGTGGTGTGTAGGATGACTCTGGTGGTGAGGAAGACAAAGAGGACAAAGGCAGAGCAGAGGACAAAGTGGTAGAAGCTGAGGCAGGAAGAGTGTGGTTTTCAGAGAAGAGTTGAGGCAGGCTCTGGGTGGCCAGGAGATGTTGACTGGACAACTACAGCTAATGTGATCAGGAAGACAGGTAAGAGAGTACTCTGTGTGCCATTGGGTAGGAGAGCAGACAAGGACACTTGATGGTGGAATGAGGAAGTATAGGAGTATGTATAGAGAAAGATGTTAGCTAAGAAGAAGTGGGACACTGAGAGCACTGAAAGGAGTAGACAGGAGTACAGGGAGATGCAGCTTAAGATGAAGTAGAGGTGGCAAAGGCCAAAAAAATGGTGTACGAGGTGACAGAAGTGCGATGGAAGATGGAGTACTTTATACATAGGGCTTTCACTCCGGCAGGGCTTCATACCGGTTCTGGTTCCCGAACCCAATTTTGAAGTGCCCAGCACATTCAGACTGAAAAAATAACAGGTTCAGAGCCTGAAAAGTTGGTTTGCAAGAGAACCGAGAAATTCTGGTTCTTTCCTGTGAACTGTGACATCAACAGTGGTCGTGTCTTAGTATATGTTTTTATAAAAAAAATTTAAAAAATGAAGAAGCAGTAGTGACTGACAACTTGCATGTGCAGTGATACGCAGAGGAGACCAAATGTTTGGTGCCCTTTTGGGCATCAACAGAGTTGGTTCACCACTGAGGTTCTCAGATTCCAGAATGGAACTGGAACCAGAACTGTGTCTGTCTGAAAGCCCTATGAGAGAGGAGCTGTCGTATTGTATGAGGAAGTCTGGAGTAGCAGAGAAGTATGTTGGAGTGGTGCAGGACATGTATGGGAGCTGTAAGATAGTGGTGAGGTGTGTTGTTGGTGTGACAGAGGAGTTCAACATGGAGGTGGGACTGCATCAAGGATCAGCTCTGAGCCTCTCTTTGTTTATGGTGATGGACAGGCGGACAGAGGAGGTTAGGTTAAAGAGAGGAACCCAAGTGGAACGGTGAATCTACAGGGAGCAGAGATAAAGAAGGTGGAGGATATTAAGTACTTACGTCAACAATCCAGAGATCCAGGGATAGGGAATATATTGGTAGAAGGATGATGAGGTTGGAACTGCCAGGCAGGAGGCCTAGAGGAAGACCCAAAGAGGAGATTTATGGAAAGAGGGAGAGGGGACATGAAGTTAGTTGGCGTGAGGGAAGAGGATGCAGAGAATAGGGATAGACAGAGGCAGATGATTCACAGTGACAACATCTGAAGGGAACAGCTCAAAGGTAAAGAAGAAGAAGAATATGAGTGATCATCTTTTCTTCCCATTTGAAAAAGTGGATTTTAGAGTCATTTATTTGAAAATCGGGGCTGTGCCAGGTAGGCGTTAATTTGTTCAATGCTAGGGTTGATCTGTGGATTTTATGTACTTTCCACCAGGCTGTGAGTTCATTTTTGGGTTCGATTGAGGTTGGATGAGACAGAGATTGTTCCTGTTCTGTTCATACAGTATGTTTGAATAATTATGTGGTTGTGTCCATTTTGTCCATATTTTGGTTTGTAGCTGAGCTTTGGGTTGCTTTAATTCAGTTTGTGTCCCTTAGGAGGGGTTGTGACATTGTTGGGTTGCTAGCTGTTTAATCATTCGTTCTATGTTTTGTTTCAAATTGCTGTTGCTTCTGAGATGAATATGACATGATTATGCCTCTATTGACTGCTTTGCATGTTTCTCAAATTGTTGATGTGGAGCTTTCTGCAGACAAAAATGCACAATGTCCCTTGATCACTGGGGAGAAATATGGATCTTCTAAAAGTGATATGTTTAATTGCCATCTTATAGAGCGTTTGCTATGTCTTTGTGGTAATAATTAATGATAAGGGAGCATGAGTGCTGATTACGGTTGGTAGATTGTATTTCCAGTATTCACCAGATCTCAGAAAATACAAACAAAAATGAAGTCAATTCTGGATGATGAGTGGGGAGCTGAGGAAAAATAGGTGTATTCTCTTGAAGATGGGTTTCTCGCTCTCCAACTATCGTCAAAGCATAGTCATATGAATGTCAGCATCTTGTGTTGCTAGAGTTGTATAATCAGTCAATTAAAGGGTGGAGGACTGTGTTGAAGTCTCCAGTTATGAGATTTGTTGAATTACACATCTGTGATAAGAGATTTCCGGGGAGGGGTCATTATTATTATTAGGGCTGTAAATGTTGGCTGTTGGTGTTAAATGGTGGCTCATAATGTAACTCATGATGAATCTTCTATTTGGGTTTGATAAATATGAATTGAAGGTAAATGGTATGTTTTTATTCATTAGGACTGAGACATGTGTTTGCTGTTGTATGAGAATATTTTATCAGATTATTTGAATTGGGTTTAAGATTCTATTTTTCAATGTGCGTTTCTTGTGAAAAAAAAACCAAAAAACATTTACTAGCTTTTATTTTTTTAAGGTGATTAATTAATCTGATTTTTTCAGATAGTGGAGAAGCCACATACATTCGGTATTATTGAACTGAAGTCATTAAGGGATAGAAAATTATAACCAAGCATTGATGTTTGTGTCCTAATCGAGTGTACCACCCATGTAGACTTTGTCTACAGACAATGTTGCAAGCTTCCACTTTTCCTTGAATTGCTTGATAGTCAGGGCAAGGATCCTTTGTTGTTCCTATATTTCTTTTGACAATTGATGGTTTATCATTTCAGGAGTTTGCTTTTAATAATTTCTTTGTGTTTGTAATGTTTGAATTTTGCAATTATTGGAAACAGGTTCTTTGGATTATTGCCTTTCTTGTCTTTGGAGTTGAGGCAGTGAACACGGTGCAGTATTATTTTGTTTACAGTGCCTTTTGGGAATCTGAGCGTTGTTTATCAGAATTATTTCAAAGCTTGGTTTGAGTTGTTGTCTGGTGTTTGTTGTAGACTGGAGAAAACTGAGATTTCGGAGTTGTTGCGTTTGAATAGAGTTCAGTGTATCACTATGTCATTTCTCATTTGCTCACTGTCCGAGGCCCTGGCATCATGTGTCCATCCAACAAGACAAGTGAATTTCTTGTGTCCAAGAGACCAAGATACAGTCTAGCTGTTAAAGCCCACTAAAGACAG
>JBAMYA010000017.1:5200126-5223208 GCA_037176975.1 Arrhamphus sclerolepis
TACTTTTGCAACCTATTTATTGAATGATCAGTAGAAAATTGCTTTTTAAAAGGCTAAATGTAAAAATATATAAAACAATAAAATTAAATGAATATTTATTAGTTGGCACTGGGCCCAATTAACTTAACCTACCGATATGTTACGTAATGTTAGTTGGCTATTGATATTTTGTTAATGTCTATTTAACCCTTTCGCATCCATAATAACAGCAGTCCACCTGGTCTTTTTCTTTTTTTGATCAATAAATGTCTCAAAAAGCGTCTTTTAAGTGAATTCTTTTGCCTTTTTTTTCAAGATAAATTCAACTTTCAAAATCTCTCAAGAAATTTTTTATATGTTTATAGATGTAAAACGGTGACAAATAACTAACAAAAAAGGAAGTGAATTTTCAGCAAGTTTTGTCTTTATAAGCACTGTAGATGACTTGATCCAAAGCTTTTGAGATGACAACACAAGCAGGTTTGTTCGCCTGGACCTTTTGATTTAATTCATACTCCTTGATAAAAGTCCAAAAATGAACAGGTGTTTTTCTCAGGAATGATATTTCACTCCAGAGGAACCTTTTTCCTGCCTTCCTTTTTGTTTTGGGGTACTTGTTTGTGCTTTCACATAATACTTAGAGCACCTCTGTGTCAAAAAGACTCCAGGTGCTGGAGAGAGGGGTGTTGACCTCTCACCTTGCCTTGGTTAGAATACAGCAAAAAGACCATCAAAACTTCAAGAAAAAAACTTACTGTTATTTAAAACAATGAAAATATTATACACAATGAAGACACATCTAAAATTACGCGAAAATGCCACTACAACACCTCTAAACATTCACTATTTGTACTCTCTCACTCATTCTCTGTCTCCTCTTTCTCACCCAGTTGAATTGGTCAACACAGCGCAGAGTCTGCTGCCACTACCATATATATCAGTATATCAGTGCAAACCTCTGCTTCTCAGCTTTCAGAATCCGTTGGAATTACGTAGATAGCGTAAATGGGTGAAGAGTTATGGTAATTTGAAAAATGCATGTCATTTCCTGTCGCTGGTGATGGCTCCGGTTGTAAAATCTATTATGAGTTATCTTAAGCTGATGAATCTACCTTTTCTCCGGTACGTTGCTGCCCTATTTTCCAAGAGGACACTCCTCTGACTCTCTGACCTGGTGCCTGACATGATGTCAAAAAAAAGAGAGTAGATACTGAGCAAGATGGTTATCTGAAGTTTACCTTAGTAATCGTGAGTACCCGACCCAGTGCAGGACTCTGCTGTGAAGGTGCAGACATGTGGCAGTGGTGTATTGACAATTAAATAAAAAAAAAAAGAAAAGAAATTTAAAGGAGCAGCAGCTAGGATTTAGGAGTGGCGGCCCGCTGCTCCTAAATGAATATAGAGGGAATGCTGCATAATATTTAATTTAATATGACACTCCAACCCCCACCCAAGCCCATCCCCATCTGTGGGCAATACATCAGTAGATGTAGTCTGCCAAGAAAACCATTCCAAAATCTCACACCTCGTAAGTTTGTGCTTGTTCCTGCTATTAGTTGATCCTGTCAGTAATTTCTATCTCATTGTGAGTAACGCTCATTGAACCACATTAATCTAATTCAAGTTCCTTGTTTTCACATGTTGTGTATTCAGACGACTACAAAAATGTTCTACACGTGAATTCTTTTTTTTGTTTTGTTTTGTTATCTAGTCTATGAAATAAAGCTCCAAGTGTCCCTTTTTTTTTTTCCTTTTCAGTTTTTGGGTTTTTTTTGTTTTTTTTAAATTACCATTACCACATTGTGAACCTGTTGCCATTTTGGCTCTTAGATGTGTCAGCTTTAACCGCCCTGACCTTTTTAATTTGATCGCCTGTTTGTTATGATTAATATATCTCAACAAGCTGCGGTCACTGCGTGCAAGAACCCCAGGAGGCCACTGGCCCTGAAAATGAAAGAACACGAAACCACCTCATCAGACACCAACGATCAAATTACTGTCAAAGTTGCTTCGACTACACACCTTGGCCGACCCAAATTACTGAATCAGTTGTGGAGAAGCTGCTGAACCTGATGGCCTTGTATTTATGATTTTATATTCTGAAATGAGCTTCCTGACAGGGATCACTTTGTACCACTATTTTAGAATTTATTATAAAACTTATAAATAAACCTGTTTTTTGGTTGTTGATTTGTCTTGTTCATAATCACATGTACCTCTATTTCCATCTTTTTAGGATATCCAATCGCAACAAACAGTTAAGGAGCCTTATGGACTCAATCTGGCTGAGTTTCCTGCTGAGAACGACTTGCGCATTTACAAAAGGTAACTAATACAATGCTGGCACATCTCAGTTACTTATTCAGAAAACGTGTCCACTAATCGTAAAGCCTCTTTTCCACTCTCCCTTTACTCGGCCCGTACAAAATCTGAAATGTGCTTCCGAGTGTTCAGTGCAAGTAAATACAGTTTTGTTTTGTTTTTTCCCTCCAAGGTTGTAAACACCAGCTTGTTTCTTCCATGGGAAAGAAACAATTCTGATATCAGCCTATGCTTGTAGCATGTACAGCTTCACTGCAAGGGCAAACCAAAAGAAGTCAGTTTTTAAAAGCCTGTTATTTATTTGCATTGTGCTACAGCATATGTGTTCTCCCCAAAATCCACCTCACAAATTTAAAAGTTTCAACGCACACAAAGCAAAGAATACTCCGTTATGGTGGTATATGTCCGTTAGCCCATTTATTACCATAGAGCACACCACTGGTTGTCTGTTTTTAGACCGCTAGGCAAGTGAGCGAATCGAGTACAGAGGGCATATGGGCGAAGTCCATGTTATCGCAACAGAAAAAGCCAAACAAAGGTACTTTGAGTGAATTTGGAAAGTAAGACACAATGCAGTGTTACAAAGTTGGACTTTATAAATTGGAAAGTGGAAGATACGATGCGAAGATTGTTATCTAATACGTGGTCTTCAAGCCGAGCCCGTACATGAAAGAGGAACTGTGATGTCTCAAAGGTCTAAATTACACTGCAAAAACTGGTTTCTAAGTATGAAGGTAGATTTGTGTCTTTATTATTCAATCAGATAAAAGGTCGCTTCAATCAAAAAATATATTTTCAATAATGAAAACCTTCGCTTCAATCAAAAAAACCCTTTTCAATCACAGAAAAAAGTGTCTTAATTGAAAAAAATATTTGAACACTTTTTATTTGATTGAAAATGTTTTCTTTGATTAAAGTGAAGTCTTTTTTAATTGAAAATACTTTTTTGATTGAAGTAATCTTTTTTGTGTTATGGGTAGGACATTTGTGTCTTTAATAAATTCCAAAAAGTTGCTTCAATCAAAAAAGTAATATCTTCAATCTGAAAAAAAAATTTTGAATTTTCTTTTTTTTTCGTTTGAAGTCGAAGAAGTTTTTTTTAATTTATTTGACACAAACATCCCGCGGTGGGCGGATGCTTTCCCATTGGTCAGACATATGTGAGTGACAAGTGTCTACACCAACGACGTCTTTCTGACAAGCAAGTCATGGCTGCCAGCGAGCCGCAGTGTAGTGATGGAGCAGAGGAGCTCCAGAAACGTACATCACTTACATCATCGCGTCCATGTACACACTTCTTGGCCAGCGATCACCCCAGGTTGGGATCCACCGGGTCGATACCTGGTCAACCCCCGTCCCGGGTGGACCCCCGGAGACCGCTGGCGCAACGGTGAGGCCGCCCAAGACAGCGGCAGCATCGCCAGAGAGCACCCATGCCGGCCTCCGCGGACGCCTTCGTCGTGAGGCGGCCATCACGTCAGAAATACATAATTTTTATGAAAATATATTTTTTGATTGAAGCAACCTTTTTTTCTGATTGAATAATAAAGACACAAATCTACCTTCATATCTAAGAAAGTAAAAAAAAAAAAAACTTGGTCAATGGTCATATTTTTAAAAGCATACATCTCTTTTTAAGAATACCAGCTAAGCATTTTTTTTCTTACCCCATTGGCAGAATTTTTTTTTGTTTTTGTTCAATATAAGACATTTTAACTAGATTTAGGAATACTATATCCTAACATTTTTAAATCTAGTCAAAATGCCTTATATTAAGCAAAAAATAAAAATAAATCTGCCCATGGGGTAATAAAACAACGCTGGGTTGTTTCTCCATTTCCTGCTCACTATGGGAAATGTCTGGTGAGACTGTAATTTTGAAAATTCATGAAGGTTTGGACTATTAGAATATTCTAAAGCATTTTCCCATTAAATAAAAAAAGTGTGCTGTTTGGGGAATCATCAAGTACAATCCTCTGGGTGGGTTATTTTATTTTCAATTTCTCTGCCTATCCAGCTGGATCTGCCTTTGGTTTGCTTGTCTGCCCCGCAGCTCTTTGAATCTTGCATGCTTTGTTTTGTTTTGTTTTTTTTTCCTCAATTTTGAGCAAATGTATGCATATGGAAGATCTCCATTCTTCTTTTCTGATTGCTTCAGCCCACACAAAGTGAAAAGCTATTGTTTTAAAATCCATGACAGCATCCCCAGTGCCCAAAGAAAGAGGGTTTGATCAAGCCGTGTGTGTCAGCCAACCCCACACAGTAAAATGCGTCACGTTCCCAGCCCTACACTGCTTGTTTGCATTGCACTTCTCACATCACTACTCTTTTTTTTTTTTTTCCACCCTTCTTTAACTTTGAGGCATGTTCTCTTCAGGCAAACATGGCATTTGATGCAGTGTGATGTTTGTAATGAAGCTTTAACAGCTTTTTTTTTTTTATGGTCACAGGTTGCTTTCCCAAGACCAGACACAATAACTGGTCGAGTTTAGTGTTCAGTCATTTCTTTAAAGCAACGTGTGAAATGTAGGTATAAATATGCAAACATTAAGAAACTCTGAGGAGAAGGACTCAGCCTGCAGCAGGATACAGACCGCATCTTTGCTCGAAATGTTTTATGTGCAAAGAGGCCTTTTGAGATCTTAGTGTTGTGCACTTTCCACCAAAAATCACCTCTGACCTCATCCCTGCTGAGAATTTGAAGTATGAGCAGTCCTGAGGGCAAATACATAAACAGTGCTTTTGCACAAAAAAAACATCAATATGCTTTTCCTTTCACACAAACCGGTAGTTATAAAGGAAGAATGAGAATATGTGCGCGTTCTTCAGATCACGTGTTTTGATGAAGAAGATAAAATGGAAAATTAAATGCGACTGAATTCAACACAAATCAAAATACTAGAAATGCATGCTCGTGATTTTGTGTTTAGCCTGACTCTCTTTACTCTGAGTAGCCCTGATTCAGGGCTGCTCTATTTTCTATCCCTTTATCTAAATGTTTGTTGTAAATTTTTCGTTGTTCTCCAGCTTCTTGTCACAGTCCAAAACTGCCTATTAGGTTTGTTGCTGATTCTAAACTGATTATCAGCGTGCATGGCCGCTTGTCTCAGTGTGGTCATGTAATGGACTGGGGACCTGCCACATGAAATGTCAGCTGAGATAGGATCCGTTCATCTGTTGCACATAACGCAGGCGTTGCTCTTCCTATATTCCTGAAGCTTTCAACTTATGGTGTATTTTGGCATCTCCTGCTGTGATTCAGGGCTGAAATTTTAAAAAAGGGTGTTCTGATAACTGAAGGCATGTTTATCATTCTACCTTTGTAAAATTAAGCCTGCAGCCTCAGAGTGAATTATGGATCAGCTGTAGGCTTTTCAGTGTAATGTAGGACATCCTACTAATAAGGAATTGCAATAATCCAATCTTTAAGTAACTGTGAGGCAGGATTTTCCTCATATTGGCTACTGGTTGTGTCATTGAGTCAAATGGCAATACCCTGGTCAAAAACATCTCCAAGATTCCTCATGTAGTACTAGAGGCCAGAATAATGTAATTCAGAGCAACCACATGACTAGACAGTGTCCAAGACCGCAGTCTCCTACTTATCTGAGTTTAGTTGGCAATGAGGAGTCATCCAGGGCTATATGTTTGTTTAGATATGCGTGCCGTCCAACAAACACACTGGTGTCATCTGGTTTCATGGACAGGTGTCATCTATAGAGCAATGAAGATTCGTGCCACAAAAACACGTTGGACCAAAATGATTCAGTGCGTCTGTAGAACACTGAGTCATAAGCTAACAAACTCATAGACATACAGTATGTATGTGCTTATAAGGTGCAGCAACAACAATAGATTTACTGAAAACAGCTCGCTTGTTCCTGGAAATGATTACAATGAGGTTTATGACTAAGATTAAAAAATATATATAATTTTTTTTTTTTTTTTAAACAAGTGAAAAAAAAAGGGAAAACATTTTTTTTTTTCACCACCTTCAATGCTTTTCTTTGTGTCTCATTTGACTTTGATGGCAGCCACAAAAGTGATTAAAGCGGGGGAATTACCTTCCAAATTGTAATGAAGAATGTTGTTCATATCCTTCCACTGTATTGGCCATAATAAGAATGAAATTGCATTCATTATTGAAGCTGGAAGTTGCTACAGCTCCGGAGCCACAGCCAGAGCTCCGCTAATCAATGCATTAATATTGAAAATCATAAGCAAGCAGCAGAAGGGAACTCTCAGCTGCTGCACATTAGCACGTTATTGTGTCCTTATGAGAGAAAAATGACCGACAGGGGAACGTTTTATGTATGATCATGATGTGATCTGAACATTAAAGATCTCAAGAGACATGTTTAATAAAGACAATAGGAAATGGACTGCTTTTCTGTCAGAATGTTTTTCAGTATATTTGTGATTTTGTTTTGTTTTTGTCTTCTTTCTGTAGATTTGCACATCTTGGAGAAAACCAGCACCGAGTGGAGAGAACTGAGCACATAAACTTGGCAAACATCATATGTCTGTGAGTAAAATATGTGACATTTAGACGCAGAGGAAAAAAAAAAGAATAAGAAATCCAAAAGAATCCTTACTCACGTGTAATATTGTCACTACGGTTAGTGCTCATAACTTAGCCCTTTTTTTTCTTTTTCTTCAAGCTTGCCTTGGGGATAGAGAGGCTTGTTTTCTTGTGAGGCCTCTGTGTGCAGTTTAATCATCACGTTTTAACAGTTCTTCATTTCTTTTTATCCGTGCTATTTACCACTTTGTCCAACCTTCACCTACCAGTGTAGTGCAGCTATGACCCACAGTGTTGCCCACCTACCCAACCACCCAAGGTTTACAACCTTCTAACTACACGTGATGGTAATGTACAACCAAAGAGGCTTCTTTTTAAGAAGAAAAAAAAAACAACTTTAACTGAGCTTTAAACCTCCCGTGGACACCCATTGTTTCTAGATGTTGCCTTTTGCTTAATTTATGTTAATATGACTGTCTGCTCTTTTGAAGAAAAAACAACAACAATATTTTTCCTGTGTGAGAGCATACGTAGGTACCCAAATTAACCACCAACCTATAAATACAGGAAAATGGAGTAAACACCAGACACCTTTGAGCTGCCTCAGTCTCCATGTATTTCATTTGTTCATCTTAGATCTATGTCACGTGAATTATCTAGCCTTAAGGTGTTTATCTCCAGCAATGATTTCTCCTCGCATCTTCAGATACAGCAACATGCTTTGATCATGCTCCATTCAAAAATGCTTTTATTAATCCTCAAAGCGAAATTCAGTAATTCAATTCACTGCACCTAGACAGAAGGAAATCAAAACTCTTTTTTTTTTCTTTCAATTTTTATGCTTTGCTATCAATGTCAAACTTGTATCAGCAGTTACATGAGGAGAATTTATATCTCATTAGGAAATCAGACTTCTGAGTGTTGTTTTTTTTTTCCCCCTATTGGCCAGAAGTTGAAAATTCAGATTTTCAGTTCACTGAATGCAGAACTACAGCAGAACCCATATGAAGAGCTGCTTTCAACACTGGCCAATAAAAACCTCTCAGAGTGGAGTGACTGTAAATCCTGGCTGTCACATTACTTCAGCTTTCCTATCTGTGGTATGCCTTCATGTCGGGTACTCGGGAAAGCCAGGCAGCTTCCACACAGTCCCGCCCCCAAGTACGATATCATTGACTAGCCCTCGCTGTGTGGTCAAGATGTTTGGTTGATGCTTTTAAAGATCAAAGTATAAAGTTGCTTTTGTAATTTGGTAATTTCACCAAATCATGTCACAGGCTTTACAATGACTTTGGAAATATATATATTGGAGTAAGGAACAACAATGAGAGCATGGGGATGGGCATTGAGGTCTTTTTTCTATAGAGTTCTTTTCTGATTGATTCTTCTTCTAAGACGCCTGTTCCTTACAAAGATGTTGAATATTCTTTTCATCGCTGAACGCAGAGCATAAAATGAAAGAACAATACTATATCCTATCCAGATATTAAACTGTAGTGGTAATCTGAAGCAAATGATTGTTTTCTTCCAAGCATAAATGAAAGATTTGTTAAACGTTGTCACTACTATTTCCTTTTTTTGTTTTTTGGGCTTGTTTAGTTTTTTAGTCGCTACTGAGGGTTTTGCAGATGATTCTGTAGTAAGCCAGACTAGCTTGATGGCACGCTCATATTTGCATGAGAGACTCCACTGACTTATCGCTGGCACACTACTGTCCTGATGAGCACAGTTAGCAGCTGTACAAGGCCAAAGAAAATTAAAGTCACGACTAAGAAGGAGCCGCTAACTGACCTTCCCTTCCATCAGTCATTCTCCACTCATGTTCGTAGTTATTTGTTGAACCTTTCATGCATTTATGAAACTAAATAAACACCAGAGGTAAAACGTTGCCCTTGTCAGACTTCAGTTAGACTGCAGAAGCGGCTGCCGTAAGTCATGCAGTCATTTTGAAGAGTAGAGGTTAACGTCAAGTCCAGTTTACAAAGCCTTTGGCTCTCAATTTCATCAGATTGGGTGCTTGTTCTCGAAAAGCACCATTGAATATTTGGCAGCAGCCATTTCCTGATTTGAAAAGTGGTGACATTTTTCCAACCTTGTCCCAAGGCTACTGGAAAGATTTAGTGGTATTCAGAACATTGAACTGGTTCAGCATTCAAATCCTCCCACCTGCATCAATGGTAGTAACTCGTTTATTGTGATTAAAGTGTACAACTTTTATCTCTATTTTATGAGTATTGCAGCTTTCTGCATCCGTATACATCCACCAGCACTTGTGAACGCACTAACACTACTTGCGTAACTGCTTGTACACACCACTACAGCTCAGGTTTCAGATGCTTTCAATTTTGTTTTCAGCAAAGGCCAAGGCAGAGCAAACAAGAACAAGAAATGAAATATTTGATGCACAGGAACATGGACTCATTCATTTCAACATTCTGTTCAGTGGAAATATGTTGCCAAACTTCAAAAGATGAGATGGCAAATTCTTTGGAAACCAAAGGTATCCAGATAGTTTGGAGGGTTTGTCATGTGCATCGTACCTGGATGGAACATCTATAAATATTATGCGTGCAATGCCTTTTACAGAATGACCAAGCATTCTGTAATAATTTTACATGGCTGTTTACTTTCCTCCTGTGTTGCCCGCTGCTGTGTGAATGCACAGGCTGCAGACACAGTTCAGGTGAAGAAAAATATTAACAGTTAACTAGGTTTGTTAGAGGAGACCGTAAATCAGGTGACTGTCAAGTCAAAGGTCACTTTTCAGAAGATTATTTAAAAGCCAAGAAAAGGCAGACTAGGTTTTTATCATGTAGAGATACATAAATTGAAAAAGTTTCACCTCGCTGTTGGTATGAAAGATAATTGATTACACATAGATGCTCTGGCTTTTCCGTTTAGGCTTTCACACTCTTTTCCTCTCTTGCGGATGTTAAAGGTAATGATATTTCTCAGATGTGATGAGGCATATTGGATACTTGAAGTGTATTGTTTTGCAGTGATGATAAACATGAATCTTGGAAACTTCATGAAAGGGAATTCTTAGATTTTGGATGAGATGTCATAAATATGTTTTCAAGTGTCCGCTATCATGTTACTAGAGCAAACATTTCTATTTGAGTCGATTAAAAAAAAAAAAAAAAAAAATGTTTTGCTCCTTTGTTTACCATTACGAGAGAGAAAAGTTTCCTCCTGGCAGCATTAAGAGAAATCTAACTCGGCATGTAACTGTAGCATATTTTTTCTTCTTCTCGTATGTCTCCACCTTCCATTGGCCATTCAGTGGTCTCTGCATCCTCGTGTCAGGTCCACAGGGAGCAACAGGGGTGTCGGCTGTTGCATAACAGTGCTTCTCATCTCCCCCTGGGTATTTCCTCTATAGATCCATCTCGTATAACCAAAGCAGACTCAACTTGGTGAGGGAAAAACAGGAATATATATATATACATATATATATATATATATATATATATATATATATACACACACGTTCTTTGACCAGGTCCTGTGGAGAAATATTACCGAGGAGGAGACATCCAGAGATAAGTAGAACCGTACTTAGCAGCTAAAATGTTTCTTGTTTTTTTTTTTCTTTTTGCAGCAGATGCCATATGTGTTGCGTGAGCTTGTGTTACTTGTTGTACGCTCAAACGCTCAAAGTAAAACAGGGAAAGCTCACTAAAAGTATAGAGGTGATGCGAGTTCAGAATAGTAGAAAATAGCAAGTAAAACCTGGGATACTTTTGAGATCTCAGCATATGAACATCTGCAGTTATGGCTCACGGTTGCTTGTAATTCTTAGGTGACACACGATTCTCGGCAACGGACAGCATTCTCGTCACAAAACACTTTGGTGTTGATTGTAATTGCTTAAAGCAGTGCAGAAGGAAGAAAAAGAACTGGTCATTAAATGTAATTTGCTTCTTCACTTCAGGATGTGTGTACATTTAAAAAACATGAGATGTCATTTCGCACCAGTCCTAGCTGGATCGTTTGCTCGTAAGTCTAGTGATAGTTTTGCATCGGCCATGACTTGTCTGGAAGCTTCTTGGATCGACCCCGAATATCTGCTGCGGCTTTCAAACAACCCCTTGTCAAAGATGCGCATCTGAAATGCAGCCATGTGTCTGAGCAGCTCCTCGCTGGGGCCCCAGCTGCTGTTGAACCAGCTGACTGAGCGGCTGACCTGACAAGCACACAGTTGTTAATCCATTCTGAAGATGAGGAGACATGCTTTTGAGTTTAGATTCTGAGAAAAACATGAGTAATTCTGCTGTAAAAGCACCCATCTCCATTCTCGTGTTGTTTCCATTAACAGTTCTCTTAATGACTCCCTCTCAGCAGCATTTTTTTTATTTTTTTTTTTATTTTTTTTTTTTTTACACTGATTGGTTAGGCAGATGAAAATAGTCTTCAAGCCATAGGCTTTGATTTCTGAATGGTAAATATATATAGAAATCTTTTGTTGTTCTAAAAATAAAAAGGCCTTGACCAGTACTCCTATCGCCACGTGAGATGTCTGAAACAGATTTTACGTTCTTACGTCCATCTCTGTCTCTGTATTTCTGCCCTCTCTTCCAGACAACCAGTGTCCCGCTTGGAGGACGACAGCAGCTACGCCGTCTGTCCTCCAAAGGTGGACAGAGACAGTCACGAGGTGTTTGAGAGCCATGTGATGACGGGTCAGGGCCAGGTGAGGGCGCTGTGCAGAGAGGACATGTTGATGTACAGGGAGTATGTCAAGAACAGATACATGTGAGGCGCAGATGACAGGATGTGGATCTCGTACGGAAAAAAAAAACGGCCAGAACGATCAGCTTCATCCCTCCAGCATCAACATTCCAACTCTGAGACTCAGATGTTTCAGCCCGAAGATTTTTGCGTGCTGCTGCGAATGAGAAGAAAAGAGATTATATTTTCTTTCTGATGGCGCTAGTTGAAATGAGGGTGCATGGAACATATGCAGCTGTATTTGGACTAAATTTAAAAAAAAACAGCAGTTTTTTCCTTCTTTAAATGGAAAATAGTTGGCGTTTTTATCTGTTTTCAATAGGTAATGAATCATTATTTATTGAAGCAAGCATGCCTTAAAACTCAACGATATGGAGCTTTTCATCTATTTAGTTTTTCACATTAATTTAATTTTAATCAGAGCTTTTAAAAAAAGAAGACAAAGCGATGAACATAATTTCGGAACATTCTCTTACAGGCTGTCTTGATGTACTGTATGCATAGTTTCATAATGTCTTGTTTTACTCTGGAGGAATAAAGTCTTGATTTTTTTTTTTTTTTTTTTTTTTAAGTATTTTTAAGAGAAATCTTTATTTCCAAACTGTAGTTGTCAGACTGCCCTTCTCACTGAAAGGCATTTTATTCCTTTTGTCAGCATTTATTATGTATGGAAGAGTATCAGGGCCACTGAAGGAAAAAAAATTTGAATACTGAGAAAAAGTCAGAATTCTGACTTTTTTCCTCAGAATTCAATTTTTTTTTTTTTCAGTGGCCCTGATACTCTTCCGTGATTATATAATTTGAGTCTTTGATGTTTTTTTTTCTCTCATTTCTTTCATAACACCTTGTTTCCACTTGCTTTCTGCCAATCCATATGAAGAACAGAACTTGTTTCCAAATAAGGTGTTGTCATATTTTAAAACATGGCGCCATGGAAATACCACGGTGCCATAGTTCAGTACCATAGTTGCGCACAGATTTTATTTTGTAAAATACATTCCTGAAATGTTAACTAATTATTGTGTACAGAACTAAATTAAACATGTATTTATTAATCCAGTGGGGCTGTGTTTTCTGTGGGCAGTTTCCTTTGTTGTACTGGGTCTTGGAGCTCTACCAGTCTTCAGCCTGCACACGCCAAACCGGCATCTTTCATGCAGCTTGTGTAATTGTCTCTCATCAAGCATCTCTCATCTGCTGTCAGTTTCTCTGTCATTCTTCTTTAACCCATTATTTTTCTTCACTTCCTTCTGGCACGCATGTTCCATTTTTCTTTCTTTCTTTTTTTTTTTCTTTTCTCACCACCTCACACACTGACAGCTTTCAGCAACAGGTGTCAGAAAATGTGAAATGTGATGAAGGCCACCTTCGCCGTAATGCACGCGCGCATTCACTTGGCGTTCTGGCTGACCACTGGTCTCTGCATTAGTGCCGCGTGAGTGTGAAGGGGTGGTGGAGGCGGGGGAGGGGAGGGGTGGGGATCAGCATGTGATGTGATGGAAGAAGGCAGTGAGAATGAATGAAAGACGGTTTTAAAATTAATTAACTTCAAAGACGAGGGGGTTGAATGGAGAAAGCGTGTCTCATCTGTGTTTTTAAGCTGTGCACATCTGTCATGTTAATTGAGACTTGCAAAAGTTGCTCTGCAGATATGCAGAATCCAGAGATGACATATTTCACCTTAAGTGATAAGAGGCTCTGAGCTGATTAGTCTTCGCGTCTACATTGTTGGCAGTTTCCTTCAGGAGAGCGGGAATGACGTCTGGAGGCTTCAGCGTCACATGTTTCTCATAGTTTTTGATTTATGTTGTGAGGTCAGCTTGCTAACCACTGCCTCAATCTGATGCTGGGACTTGGACCAGCTGTTGTCATGACCACTGATATATTATTACATAAAACAACAAAGGGCTAACCCTAATAATATTTTAACTATCTAATGCACAATTACTATTTTTTTATTTTCCCACATCTTAAATGACAAATTAGGCTTAGAACTTGCTCAACATGTGGGTGTAAAGCAAACGCTGATGAATTTAACAGAAGTATTATATTCTATGTTCATCAGCCTGCATGAAAGTCAAAATACACTGCTGGGAGGAAACTTGTGTTCAACATAACAGTGTTTCTGTTAAAAGGGGCATATTATTAAAAACAACAAAGGGGAGAAAAGCAACTTTTTGAGGCTGGAGAAAATGCATGTGTCTGACGAACTTTCCACATCAAAATCTTGGAAATTATACAATCTTGTCACCTCATTTTAATTTCATGAGTCATTCAGATTTAGATGATACTGCGACATCGGAGGCTTGGATCAGGACTGCCCACACTCCCCATCTTTATCTCAAACCAGTTTCAAATCTGGCTGCATTTGCGACATCTCTGAAGTGAGTAGTTCAAAGCTGTAGTTTCACTTTCCAAAAGAGGCACACCATATAGCATATATCATATAACACTTCCAGGTACTTTGCCCTTGAGAAATATCCCCTTTTTGGGTGAAAACAACCCATCAAATTTGACTGATGACTGGCGAGGACGGCTTTTGAAGAGTTTGCCAACATAAAAGAGGAAGAGGGTGGAGATGAGTTGAGTGCCTGACTCCGCCCCTTAAAACCTGCTGCCCAGGAGAAAGCCATAAAGACGAGGTTGAAAATGGAGCTTGTGTTTTACATCCCTGTAATATTTTGACCAAATTTCTCCTTTACAAATGTGTTCTTTTGCAAGATCATACTGAAGAATAATGTTAAAAGCATGCTTTTACGAATGATTGTGACATCTGGAGGAAATGTACCAAACAGTTGGTCAGACACATTTATCTGGTTATGTGACTCTTTCTGTGACTTATCTACTTATTTTCTGTGACAAGTGTGTTTATGGATGAACACAAAAGCTTTTCATGTGGGAAGTAGGTCAAATTTATGAGTAAATTGAGGTGTTATGTGTTCTCAGGGCCTTTCTTTCGTCACATGTGAGCATTATTTGCTTTCTTCTACATCCACCTGTCCTCTGTAATGTTCCCTGAGACTGTTGCACCATAACCATTAAAAACTCTGTCCATCACACCAACGTTTGTTATGATTCATTGTTTCAACTTTCTTTGTACCTTGTTAATGACCTTTTCTCAGCCTATTAGAGACATGCTCAAATTATGTTTCCTGCTAAATATCTCAATAAGGGGTGCTCTTAAACTGAGGGGTGAGTCACTGTACCTGCCGTGTGTTTATGTACAGATAAGCGTGAACAGGTTTGTGCTCGTGTGCAGATCTGCTGTTGGTGTGTGTGCGCGTGCTTGTCAGCAGTGGACATTTGTTTCCCGACAGTAGCTGTTTTGAAGAAGAAAAAAAAAGAGGGGGCTTTTATGTAAAGTTGTGTTTTTCCTCATGTTTTTATTCCTCTAATGGCAGGTGCCTCATTACAACGGCACCTCTCAGCAAACATGGGTGTGGGTGAATAAATGCATCTCATATTTTCAAGCGGCTCATTCCTGGTAGTTCTAACAGAAATAGAACAGAGGGTGAGTATTTGCATTTGGCTCCAGCAGTGCTCTCACTCTATTTTGCTCCCATTTTGATTAGTTTCATATGGTCATAGTAGACAATCTGGAATTAGTTGTAGGCATATAATTTTTTTCTCTTCCCAGAACTGCATTTGGTTAGATATATGCTGAGGTTTTTTTTACATGAGTCACTAGGTACTTCATGTGACTGCTTAGCTTATGAATGAAGACAAGTCCCTCTCCAGCCCGAGTCCACTGACAAAGGGAGACCAAACAGATGTTGCCAGGAAACCAAAACTGGTTACCATATTGCTTTGCTGCTTTGAATCTCCCAGAATCTCATCTATTGTCAGTTGACATTCACTTGATGTGTAAAACATCCCAGTATCCCCAGCAATATGAATCTGCCAAAACTAAAGGCAGTGATGAAAATCCTTATTTCTGTTTGTGCATCATGTTCAGCCTAATATCAAACCAATTTACTTAAAGGTCAATGCTTTAATTTGATGAGTAAATCTAGACATTCAAATGAAATTGTAATCATCATTTATGTCTACCTTTTGTTAAATTAAAAAGCTTAAGTTGTCTTGTTTTCCTTTCAGCTGTTCCACTCAGGGGTCGTCACAGTGAATCCCCATCTTCCATCTAACCCTATCCTCTGCATCCTCTTTTCTCAGAAAAATTGAAAATGCAAATGAGGACATTCAAAAGTCTCTTCAAAGGGGCTGGTTTTATAGACTACGAGCAGCACCATCAGTGCCGGTAACATGATTCCATATTATTATTTTTTTTATACTGTATTGAATTGTTTGAGTCTAAGATGCTGAAACTTGAAGCAGCTTTGGACAACACATATACACGCAGAGGCTAATCAAACTGAACAGGATCTGTTCCTGCACTACACACGTATAACTCAAAAACATCAAGAACTGGAAAAAAAAAAAAACTTTTCTGAGGGTGCTATTTGTCATTCTTGTCTTTTTTTTTTATAACAAAAGTTGTGGAAACAGTTGTTGCTGTTAGTGGTATTAGCTGAAGGCACCTACATTTTTATTACAGTACCATCCTCACTTCTTTTTTTTGTTTTTAAAGTTGGGATGTCATCAAAAATAACCTAAAATATAATAATTACCCAATGAAATTGAAGTTTAAAGAAATATTACAAATGATTTTTGATGACATATACTAATATTTAACTTCATTCCAGCTATTTCTTTTTTTTTTTTTCAAGCAAGTTACGAAAGGGAAACAAAAACAGTGTCTAGTAATACAATTTAGGAGAAGAAGAGGAATAAAGAAGTAACATAACACTTCTGAAAACAATTGTCTGAACAGAGATTATCCCTGAATTCACTACTAAAATCATTAGTCTTCCAAGGAAAGACAGACAAATGTATAAATAAGATAAGGAAATGTTGCTGTAGTGTATTCAGGATGGATGGAGTTTAAATGCAGATCTGTTCTGTGGTATGATGGATCAAAACCATGGACACTATGTCCTCCAGGCAAAAGAGGAAAGTGGCCTTGCAACTTGTTGTCAGAGCAAAGTTCAAAATGAATATAGAGGTTTTGAAGCTATTTTTTCGCTTTAAATTGAGACATGTGGAAAGTGTCGCTTATTTCAGCATATTGGCACATTTTCTAACAAAACATAATTATTATTTAGGCCCTGAAATTTGAGGAGCTGACATTCTATAAGAAGCAATAATGGGACAACAATATTCATTATCATAGTGAATAAAGTGCCATACTGAAATTTTTTCATTCACACCAGATAAAATGTGCCAATATGACTGATGGTCATTGGCATTTAAGGTGGAGTTTTGTTATTTATACATTTTGTCATATGTTCTGAATTTAAACTTGAACTTTGCATTCAAGTTTTCATTTGCAAGGCAAGGCAAGGCAAGTTTATTTCTATAGCACAATTCATACACAAGGTAGTGCAGTGCATTTAAGGTATTTGTCTTATGATAATTAAAAATGGCTTTCTCATGAAGCTCTGCTGCTTATAAGCTGGAAACCACTGTTTCATACAGAATTAAACCTAACCTGTGATTAAGTAATCATAAAATGAACAAATGGAAAGCATTGGACATGCATTTTAAAACGTGAAAAAGAAGGAAAGAAAGAAAAGAAATGGCGTGCGTTGCCAATACTGGCTTTGTCTGAGACGATGCATTTGAAAGAAACAAACAGGAAAATGATTTGCTTCCCCAGATTCTTTGGGAAGGTTCGGGAGAACCTGAACCTGGAACCTGCACAGACAGTTTCAGTTTAACGGTTGCTGGACAGATGCACGGGAGGGACAATGAGTCTGGCTTTAAGTATCTATCTCTCCGCCGTGACGTTACAGGGGGTTTAAAGCTCTTCCCGCGTGTCTCCCATCGCTCCTTCCAGTCCTCCACCTCCTCAACCTACTCCAGCTCCTCCTCACTTTCACCTTTCCCATCGAGCTGAGCGGCAGCCAATGCTTCACAGCGCTCCAGCCCTGACTGTGTGTCCCATGCCTGGGAAGCACAACAAGATCAAGGGCTTCACTTGAGCAGGACCAAGGAAGACCATTGCATTGTTATCCTTACCTTTTGATGTTCCAATGTTCCTTCCGCGCGTGGGGCTCTGATTTAAGCAAAACCTCTCATCTCATGACGTTTTGTCACAGAGGTAGGTATTCTAAACTTTTCGGAAGTCATTTCTTGTAAAGGAAAATCATGAGTGATAATTATTTGTATCGGCAAAAATTATTATAGGTATTCTTACTTTATTGTCACAACAAATAGAGTAATTTTGTATGGCATTATTTGAGATATAGTCTAGAAAATATATATGAGTAGAAAGACATTTATGAATTGTGTATTTTTTTAAAATTATCTAAAGGCTCGGCCATTTTAGTATCTCTTTATCGTTGCTAAAAGGCATGATGTACGCTATTAAAGTGTTTTAAAATAATACTATTTAAAAAACCGACTATGACTTCATCAGCGTGTATAACAGCTGCTGTTATTCCAGCACCATGGACAGATCCTGCACCATAGTAACGGCTTTAAAATTAGCCCACGAGAAAACTTCAAGCGTTTCACTGGCAATCATTTATGCTTTTTGTTTTTTTGTTTTTATGATTCCCCTCCCTTAAACTAAACTTGCTATAATTCAATTCAGGGAAATAAAAACTAATCATGCTTTACCACAGCCAGTGATGGTTTTCTACGATATAAACTGTTTAAATTACATTAACATTTAAAATAAATCTAGTAGAATGCCGTGATTATTTGCCGGAATCAAAAATTTGAAAATGTTAAATCAAACGAGTTCCATTTCTCCTTATGGAGCAGGCTTGTACAGTAGATGATCAAATCAGCATAACTGAGTTGCTGATAGAGTAACAGTTTGTTGAAGTGTTTCTTTTTGTGCTTTTGCATGATTCTCCTCAAACGTGGGCTGCAAATGATCTTAGAAAAACCCTCGCACGGCTCAGCTCTCACATTTTCAGTTTTCACATATTTAAGAAATCTTTTTTGTGAACATTTCAGTATTTTTGTATAAGCTTGTATCACTGGCAAGACCTCTAAACCCTACCACCTCCAACAATTCTGTTGCTTCTCCTCCTCAAAGATGGTTAGCTTCAAGGCAATGCACTGTCATTAGTAAATTAAAGAATTTTCTCTACTTCTACCCACAGGACAGAGGGAAGACAGTGTGGAGCTATGAACGAGTCACTGGTGGTGAACGATTCCTCTGTGATTCCTGTTGCTGGAGAAGTTCTCCCATGGATGGAGGCTGAGTCTTCAGACCACAATGGCAGCTTGGAATTCTCCACCTCCACATTAAAATTTGCTGTCAACCCATGGGACATTATGCTGTGCATGTCAGGCACTGTCATAGCCTGTGAAAATGCCATAGTGGTAGCAATCATCTTCTACACACCCACTTTAAGGACTCCCATGTTTGTGCTGATAGGGAGCCTGGCCACAGCAGACCTGCTGGCTGGCATAGGATTAATCCTGAACTTTGTGTTTCAGTATGTCATCTCCTCTGAAACCATCAGCCTTATCACTGTAGGCTTTTTGGTGGCATCCTTCACTGCATCCATCAGCAGCCTTTTAGCCATCACTGTGGACCGTTACTTTTCCCTCTATAATGCCCTGACATACTTCTCAGAGAAGACGCTGCAGTATGTACACTTGATGTTAATAGGGACGTGGGGGGTGTCTCTGTTACTGGGGCTGTTGCCAGTGCTCGGATGGAACTGCCTGGAGGAGCAGGACACCTGCAGCATTGTGCACCCTTTGACACGGAGCAACGTCACCCTCTTGGCCAGCTCTTTCTTTGCCATCTTTGCGCTTATGCTGACCCTCTACTTCAAGATCTGCAAGATTGTGTGCCGCCACGCCCACCAGATCGCCCTTCAGCAGCATTTTTTTGCCACATCGCATTATGTTGCCACCAAGAAAGGGGTGTCTACATTAGCCATCATCTTGGGGACTTTTGGTGCCAGCTGGCTTCCTTTTGCCATCTACTGTCTGGTGGGCCAAAGGGGGTATCCGTCAGTATATACTTATGCTACGCTGCTGCCAGCAACTTACAACTCCATGATCAACCCCATCATTTATGCCTACAGAAACGCAGAGATCCAGCGTTCCATTTATATGCTTCTCTGTGGCTGCTTTCAAGCCAATGCCGCTTATCGGTCCAGATCTCCAAGTGAAGTTTAAAAAGGTGCTCTTTTTATCTGTGTGCGTGTGTATATGTGTGTGTGTTAGTGAGAGAGAAAGAAAAAACAGAGCAAAAACACAAACCCTCTCTCAACTACTGACAATCTGCTTACTGTTGACAATGAATGCTTTACAGACACAAAGAGGGAATGAATACTGTACCTGCACTTTAAATTGTCTCAACACGAGTTTGGATGAGAGTTGATAAATGCTGTGAACAAGAGGTTTGGTTATCTTAAAAAAAAAAAAAGAAGAAGAAGAGAAAAACAAATCTGTGAATGTATTTTGATGAAAAAAAAAGTGAATGGAGAATACATCTTGCACTTTATTCAGTGTTTTCTTTTCAAATGCCAAAGCAGAATTGTACAGCCTTGATGTGTTTAAAGGTCTGAACTTGTGTGTACCTTGTGCCATTTTTCTAGTTTGTATTGTATTGTCTTTGATGTTCATTTGTTACAAGAAAAATAAAGGTATAAAATCCAGCCATGTGTCTTCATCATTTCTTTGAATGGGTGTGCTCCTGCTTACTTGTTTTTCTTTTTTTTTTTCTCTTTTTTTTTTTTACAAGCTCCTCACCTCGTGTCAACCTCCTCTGGGGCGCAGCTGGGTCTGTTTGAAGAGACTAATGGCACATTGACAAAGCAAGTACATTGCCCCAGAAAATAGCCTCAATTTGCTCCCAGACACATTTGAATACCGTTTACTCAGTCTGTTTGTGTCATGTATGTGAGCAAGAGTTTGGGAGACAGACAAATGTAATAAGATATGAAAACGTGTTGTGGGAGGGTCAGCTTTGCTGAGCACTTGTGATTATGTACCCTTCAAGTTAAGAAGCTAAAGGTTGTAGAACTGTACTGACCTCAGCATTTGGTTGCATTGATAAGACATGATGCTCTGGGCAAGTAAATTATATGCAAAGCTTTGTATAAACTGGTGCTCAACTCCTCTCATAAACATCTCCAGTTATGAGCCAAGAGTAAAGCAGCCACAAGCACGTGTATGTGCGTGTGACATAGCAAGATGAGTGATGATGATAATAAGCCCACTCTCCCTATCTGCTGCTCTGTAAAGACTCCACCGCCACAAACCAATTTATCTAGCAGACTGTTTAAACAGACAGCGACCAGTATAAGCGTG
Organism: Arrhamphus sclerolepis; assembly: GCA_037176975.1. Lineage (NCBI taxonomy): Eukaryota > Metazoa > Chordata > Actinopteri > Beloniformes > Hemiramphidae > Arrhamphus > Arrhamphus sclerolepis. Next base: position 5,221,023 of record JBAMYA010000017.1, read on the forward strand.
CCAAACAGGTTGTAGACCTGGAGACTTGAAGGCATATTTGGACACATACAGATTTCTATTCTTTCATTTTTACATGCTAGACTGTCACTGCATTCATAAACTGACATTTAGAAATCATGCTAAATGTTGCTGGGGCTTGTAAACTTCAGATGTATTTAAGTATATGTACTTTTTGGGGGGATATTATTTGTTACTTCAACTTATATTTGTATTTCATACATATTAAATAAAGGTATATTCAGATTTGCAGGGCAGCATTGCATCACAGCTGCGAATATTATTATCTGGCCTCCCCATCTTTATTGTTGGAAACATAAAATGAAATATAATTAAAATAATAGAACTAAAGATCTTTGTACATTGGAAATGGGAGGTGGATGCTCTTTCAGGGTAGCTTTTTGTTTTGCTATTCAAACAAACAAACAAATCTTCATTAGCAGTTGTATATTCCCGTAATGTAAGAAAGAAAAGGTAGATAATGCCCTGGCAGTACTTTGTTTAAACTCTTTTAGACCAATGCATGGAAGAGCTGTACTGTAAGTGACTAAGAAAACGATTAAAAAGATAGATTTAATCTCTAGATTAACAAAGAAAGAACAAAAAAAACTATCCAGTTGTAATTTTGTTCAAGTAAGAATGTGAAAATATATGACTTTATATCTAGACTTGTAAATTTGGCATTATTCTTGGCATTTATCTTCATTGTTCTGTTTTTTTTGTTGGAAATTCCAATTTCCTATTTGTCAAAATGCACCACAAACTAAGCAAAGCAAGAGCAGTTCTGCCATCACAAAGGAAACATCAGTGAAACATTGCTCAAATATGCAGTAGTTCTTAAGGGGGCTAGAATGAGGGTCAGGATTTATTCAGCCAGTTTGTCACAGAAGAAAAATCAATGATTTTTATCTCCTGGAAGGTTCGAGTCCAGTAGACTTTCTGTGTGGAGTTAGAGAATGTTCTCCGGTGTTTGTGTGGGTTTTCTCCAGGTGCTCCAGCTTCCTCCCACAGTAAACATGGCTGTTTATTACTTTCCTCTCTATGGTGCATGGGATAGTTCAGTGCTCTAAGATTGTGCCTTAAAGAGGACAGAAGGAAGGAAAATGTGTCTGAGAAAACAAAAACAAAGAGCAACATCTGATGTGCAAGTAATTTTCTTCAGTTTGAGTGTGGTTGTGTAGGCTAGGTATGTTTTATTCACCGTCATATGGTAGTAAAATGACTGAAGGGTTTCTGGTTCTGGTACATTTGACTTCACCTTAACTTTTTTAAATTTCTCATATTCTTCTCAGCAGAAACGTTCAAATTCTGAGAGCATTAGTACAAAGCCACTTCCAGGTCTCTCCAAAGATGCTCAACGGGGCTTAGGTCCATCCTGGATCAATGCAGAAGCAGGATGCATAAAACTGTGTAAAATCACAACTAAAAGCTGTGCATGCAACCCTTCCAAACAACTATCCTTGTTCGATCTTCTTCTAATGATGCAGTCATGAGCTTTTGAGGGTTTTTTTTTTCTACTCTTTTTTTTCTTCTCTGAGCGTTTCATGGTTAGATCTCAGGGTACATTTGATGGGATGTTCGCTCCTGGGAAGACGAGCAACTGCCTTGAAAGCTTTGGACGTGCAAATAATGTTTCTTAAGGTAGAATTTCAAACTCCAAACTCTTTGGAAAGTTTTATAAACCTTTCCAGATTGATGAAGAGCATATATTTATTCTCTTAAATCATTGCTGATGTCACTGCCTCTCTGCACTGTGTTAACACATAGCTGAACGCCAACCAGACCAACATCTGCCAGAACGTCTGCTTTAATGGACGTCTGCACACCTGCTGATGATTAGTCCATCAAGGACTGTTGATGAGCAGCACCTGGTGGCAACTTACCCTCTTAAATCCTATGGACTCAGTAAGGATGCACTTAGCATTGCCCACATGACCTTTTTTTTTTTTCTTTGTTGTTCAATGAATAATGGCGCAGTGAAAAAAAAAAAGATTCATCCAAGGTTGTATTTGCACAACTAACTAAATAGCAAAAGCGGGGAATAATAATATGAATGAAATAAAATTTGAAACTGAAATGCTTAACAGTGGATTTGAAAATTTAAAAAAGAATACTATCAGAATAAACAGCAAGCTCTGTAAAATCATTTGATTTTATATTTTTATGCCTTTTTTAAAATAATATATATA
>JBAMYA010000017.1:5227711-5288358 GCA_037176975.1 Arrhamphus sclerolepis
CAAGCTCTGGGTTTCTAAAGCGCCTAGAGATGACTTGTCGTAAATAGGCGCTATATAAATAAATTGAATTGAATTGATCCATGCGGTTGCAAAGCAGACAAGCCTTTGAGATGCAGACACTTGCCACAGAAACATGAAAGCTGAAATCCCCACAGCTGCACGCTTTAAATGAAGAACAGTGACAGAACAAATGATGGAGACCTCAGAGAGCATCCGACACGACAGAGTCGTAGAGGAAGGAAGAACACGAGAAAAGTGAAGTGAATGTTAAAAGTGCGGAAGCTGGTGATGCTGTGAACTTTCAGTCGTAGTTTCTGATAATTGGAAACAAATTTACCTTCAGATTTATTGAGCTGTTCTAAAGCAACAAAAGGGCATTTTAAGGTGAACTGTGTATATGTACAACTATTATTGACAGAAAATTGATATTAGATTCAAACATGCAGGTTATTCACTATAACTTAAGAGGTAAGTCGTGTGGCCAGTCAGACAAATTATTTTTCCTTTTCAATGTAAAGAATTAATTTGATTCCTCTGGATCATTGGCTGTAAATACTTGACCAACTATCTGGTCATGTGACCCACAGATTTGTACAGAGAGCCTTTGAAGACCATTTATCCTTGAATTGCGCAGCACCATGTTGCAAAGAGGATGGATGAGGCTGTCAGAGCCAACCGTAGAGCTGATGGCAAGCTGTCAGTCAAGCACGTTAAACAACATCCTGGCATCTGATTGGTCAGCTTTATTACTTAATATAAATATATCTTGTGTGGTACAAGACAAACTCACCCCCTACAGTTGTCATGGATGTGATATGTAACCAAGATTTTTTTTGTACCAGGCTGTGAAGATGTTTAATTCTGTTGCAAAGTGGGCACATTTATCATGGGGGTCAGTGGGGATTTGTTGTTTTGGAGCCCACTCCTTGTGGTCAGTGGAGGAACTAAAACAACACTTATTTCCTAGATGAGCTTCAACCTGAAGTAGGATGGTAGGATAGTAAGAAAACCAATCAGTAATAAAATCTAACAACAAATTCACTGAAGAAGAGTAGAATGATTTCCTCCATCTGTGATGGACTGGCTACCTGACCAGTACCCCTGCCTTTCACCCGAAGAGAGCAGGGATAGGCTCCAGCAGACCCCCATGACCCTGTACTGGAAATAACAGTACAGATGATGGATGCATGGATGTCCTCCCTTTACTGGAACAGGGAATCACAGTATCAGAGCTCCATTATAGTCACAGTAACATACTCATTTGATCATTGATTGTAAACATGAGTACATCTGCTCTGAAACCAGAAACTTTTCTTAACTTTTGCTGGTTTTTTTTTTGAGTTTGTTGAACCTGCTTTCTGAAGTGGGCTCCAAAATTAGATGGTGGTTTTATTGATCTGAAAGAACAATCAGTAGATATTTTCTTGGCAGTGAATATTGGGGTATCAGACTCATTTCATGAGAGAAGTTTAGCGATTTCAATGAGTATAGTTATATAGATATAGCTATGGGTTACGTGCCATTCCAACACAAAGGAACCCCAGAACCAATAGGAATTTGAATAAAAAGAGGAAACTAGAAAGAACCCTCCTTGATAGCTAAAGATATTAATTAGATATCACTGTGCTTTAATTTCCATGAGCTACTTTGTATTTTTGGTGAGTCTAAGGGATGAGATATTGGCCTTTTGATTGTTGTGAGACTATGTGAAAAACAAACCAAACAAGAACAACAACAAAAAAAACCCAAAACAACCCAACAAGTAAGCAGCAAAATGTCTTGAAACTTGGTTAAAAAAGAAAAAAAAAAAAAAAAAGTAGCAGATCCCATTTGTAAAATAGGGCACTGGCCTTAATGTGAGCTGTGGATGAGCTGCACTGTTGCAGATTTGAACTGGAGTTTAAATGTTGAACCTTACATAATAAAACAATCCCACTGGCTGCCAAACTCACTACATGTAGAGCTGAAACATAACATTAGATTTTATTAATTCAAGCAAACTGTTACAGTCAACAGTTACATAAGTTACATGGTATACAGTATTGATCTAATCTTTCTTTTTTTTTTTCTTTTCAAACCAGGGCTTTTGTGTCCCTGTACCCCCACCCCCAACATAGAAACAGCAAATCCATACAAGCGCAGGCAAGCAAGTAGTAACAGCACAATACATTCATCAACTCAACGATACGTTTTGTACGAACAATAAGGCAAGTAGAAGAAAAAACCTCATGGAACAGGATGGCAGACATTTTCTGTGAAATGAGCCAAAACAAGGCATAATGTACTCTTCTCTGTAAGACCTCAAAAAGGCAGTATCGCATAGAAACTTTTACTTCTGAACAACAGCTGCTGCTGCGGTACCACACAGGGAACAGCTTCTTGTTCATGAGCAGGTACACGGTAAAGGGAGATCGGAGGAAAAAGCTGCCTTCAGAGATACTGAATGATTTGTACCTGGTGTTGGTCCGGTTCTTCTCTGTACACAGAATACTTATCAGGGACAGTAAAAGAGGCAGGAATTCTTATGCAAACCCACAGCTTCAAATCACATCAAGAGTCCAATTGTGTGGCAAAGAGAGAATGATGGGAGCGGGATATACTTAAAATCAATGGCTTCAGCTTTCTTCTTGACATTTCCTGATGTCAGCATCGGCAGAAATGACTCCACTGAACCTGGACAGACGGGGGGAAAAAAAAAACAAAAAAAAAAACGCAATCTCTTGGCATATATTTCCCTGGTGTAGAGGTGAGTGGAAGGATATGCACATATGTGGTAGAAGCAGCCACATGCTTCCATCTTCATTGCAATCTCACATTAATCTTCACATGACATCACAATCGCTTTCTTTTTCTTAGTGGTACAGTCAGTCCCAACAGTGGAAACACAAAAAGACAACCCAGTTGGTGTTCAAACTGTTCATGTAGTGGTCAGTATTGGACATTACCGACCTGCTAAAACTGTCAATGCATCAGAAGTTAAGAGAAAAATAATTAAAAAAAAGATAAAAGAAAGCAGCATTCACTCAATGCCATGTTCAGCCACTAGGTGGCAAAACAGAACTAAAGATAGACGCAACATGCCCTCATAGTTCCTTTTCTAGTTCTGTTTTCTTTTTTTTCTTTTTTTTTTTTACATCAATGTACGGATAAGAAACAAATGCATGTGGCTCCTCAAAAAGATATCTTCATGTGTAACAGTAAACATGGGGGATTTCCACGCAAGAAATCCACCAGAAACAAGCTCGTGTGGCAGCAGAAAAGAATGAAATTGAAAAACTTATCTTTGAACACTAGACGGGAGCAACAAGGGCGATGTGGAGACTCGCCACTGAACACCTACCACAACAAGACGGATATGACAAGATAAAAACAAAAAAGAAAGGAAGAAAAAGAAAGAAAACTTGTCTGAGGAAAAGTGGGCATTAATGTTCTCCTTTGATGCTGAGGGCTGGAGCGTCAGTGGAGGCTGGGACCAACACGTTTGTCCTCTGCTGCCGGTGCTGCTCTCTTTTCCCAGCGGGGATCATTCCATCCAGTCCCCCTCGTCAAACTCGGACTCGTCTTCAGAGTCCGAGTACTCCACAGCGATGCGGCGCGAGAGGATGGTGGCCACATCGTTGCCAACTCGCTCATGCTTAGCCTCTTGTTCTCGCTGCTCCTCCACCTTTCGTAGTTGTATGCCTGCAGCAGGGAAATAAACACGCAGCTCTCAGTTTCTATTGACCTGATATCGTGACTATCGTAGCTGATCCCTGGCCGCTCCTGAGAACCTTTTAGATTTGTTCAAAAGATCTCTTAAAGCGTGAGAAACAGCCCTTCATTAGGCAGCTAAAGCAAAACAAATCTAGTAATGAGATGCTGGCTGAAACAACAGTGTGGGGCATAAAAAGGTCATTCAACCCAGTGAAGAAACGCCGCCAGAAGGCAAACGATCATTAATCAAGTTGGACTATAAAAAAAGACAATTTTACATGAACAAAATCTCAGTCTACAAAAAGGTGTGAATCATTTATAGACCTCTGGAAGTGGAGAAAAAAAAGCCAGAATCAAGTTAATCTAAAAGCAAAACAGATAATTTCTAGAATATCCTTCTTTGCACGAATCAAACCAAGTTCCACTAATAACAATTTAAGCAGGAGATTAAAGAAATTAAAAGAAGGTGAAACTTAAAGGAAGGAAAGCCATTTGGACCTCACTAATGTTTGATAATGGGCCAAAGCAATCCGTAAAAGCAACCAAAAAAGTTTTCTCAAGGCAAAAGAGCTGACTGTTCAGCAAAATGTCAATCACAAAACCTGAACAGATCTGAGGATTATCATTTACCTGAAGAGAAAATTAAAAGCAGAGAGATGGACAAAAACACCTGGAGGCAGTCGCAGTAAAAGCCTGGCAAAGAAAACAGCAACTGTGTCTGTGATCTCTATGAATTACATGCTGAAGAGATCTAAATAAGCTGCTAAAATAAAATATCACTCGCATCTACTCACATTTGGTTCTCTGGAACAGAAAGTTCTGCATATTAATAAATTGGAAATGTTTAAACTTTCCTTCCATTTGGATGCAAATGCCATCCTCAGTTAAAGCTCCAGTTCTGTATTTGAAGCCCAGTTAATGTCATAATTGTAGCCTGAATTCATTTGCTAAAAAAAACAAACCCTGTGAAACACTGACAAGGAGTGAATGCCACTGATTTCTGCTTCAACCGAGACATGTTTTGAAGGTACATTTGAAAAGCTTTCGATTAAAAGCACCTTTTCTGATGGCCTCTAACAGGACACTGCGTGCATCGCTGATGGGTGGCAGATTGGCTGGATGGTGTCTCTTGGTCCCCACATCGTGCATGGCGTGGGGTGGTGGGGAGGCCATGGCTGCTGCTGAAGGGAAGGCCAACGCCGACGGAGGGCCTGAAGGACAGGGCGACGAGCTCCGAGCTCCGGGGAGGGGCAGAGGAGGTGGCGGTGGAGGGGGAGGCAGGATGGTGCCGTCTAACAGGGTGCCGGAGCCCGTGGACGGACCCTTATCCGGGATGTGCTGGAGACGGGCTGGGGATGAGGAGTGGAGGGGGGGCGCCACGGGCGGCGGGGCCGGGTGGAGCACTCCCGGGGCGATCTGGAGCGGGGCAGGGGGAGGCGGGATGGCCACAGGCTGCTTCTGGACTGGTAGAGGAGGAATAGGAGGAGGAGGGGTGCCCCGCAGGCCTGAGGAAGGTAAGGGAGGGGGAGGAGGAGGAAGAGGGGGAGGCGGAGGGGGAGGAGTGCTGGAGTTGAGTCCTGCTGTCCTTGCTGGAGACTGAGGTCTGCTGTCGGAAAAACCTGAACTGGAGCTGCAGGGAAGCAGAGAACGCAGCGCTGTTAAATCACCTTCACGCTCTTTACACGCTAGTTCAAGAACGAAGTGAATTATTTATTTCTTTGTCTTTCTTTTTTTAAATGTTTTTTTGAATTATTTATTTCCATGACATATTCCTTTGGCCTCCGTCTTCCCGCAGCAAACGCGCATAAAACTCTTCAGTTTTCAACCAACGGGTTTTAATATTATCTTAATTAGCTACAGCTAGAGCTGATCAAATCTACAAACGGCCACTACTTGAATTAGAAATCTTTTTAATCAGCTCTTTATCAGCTGCTCGTTGTGCTGTGTGAGAACTGAACGCCTGGCAATTACGTCTGAGGAAGCGCGCGTCAACATGCTAAACAAAATCTCTTGTATTTTTCTTCATTAAAATTGTGCAGCAATGCATGAGCCACTGAGACTGGTGGGTGAAATCACACCAGCGGCGGCATTCTGAAATAGCAGCGTTAGCACACAAGTTTGGAAATGTGGAAAGAGTTTCTGCCTAAAATGTGAAAAGACATCACGAGAGGTTTAAAGATGCCGCACGTCAGGAAGGAGAGACAAACTCTCACAGCAGGCAGACCTTTCTGAAACTCGTATGAAATATAGCATGTCATTAGTGGGGGCCATTCACCGATACTGCCAGGAAACTAAAACAGGACAATGCAATAAGACTGACACGCTCACAACTACAATACACTGCACTGTAGGCAAAAAAAAAAAAAAAAAGCAGAGCAAGAGGCAGAGAAAGATGCACTTCCTCTCCAGGCTGAATCTCTGCCAATACCTGTTTAATTTGCTACATGCGAGTGAGAAAAACAGATACAGAGCGCTTGATGATCTCATAAAAATGTAGGAAATGACAAGACAACACAGCTAAAGAGAAGACTGAAAGGTAAATAAGTCTGGGATGCAGATAAAAGCGGTGTTGAGAAGGGTTTCTGGATAAAAAGCAGAAGATGGCTACAAGGACAAGTGGGGGAAAAAAAACTATTTTATTTTTATGGAATTGCTTTAATCATTCCCTCTGATCTCCACAACCCCTCAAAAAGCAGAATATGCATCAAGAGCATAAAAACAGCCTGCTAATATGCTCAGTGGCCTTAACGCACTATTGATCCTGCCTGTCTCAAAGCATTTTCTTTTTTTTTTACATCTTTTGCCCTCAAAATGCACCGCAGCCTCCCTTCATCTGTGCATGTTTCTGGTCTGGAACAGCTAAATATATTTTCTTCCTCAAACAGAATGCAAAAAAAAATAAAAAGTGGGGGGAGGGGTAAATGGAAAAATATTTGAGGGGGTGGGGATTAATAAATAAGGGAGGGTGCCATCTCCTGTCCCACCTGATCACAGAGGGTGGCTTGATCTCTCCCAGTGGGTGCATGGCAGGTGGTAGCGGCGGGGGGTCGTTGGGGCGGGAATACATTCTGTCCCCGGTGCGGTTCAGCAGCTCGTTCATCTGGCTGTAGGGCAGCGCTGCCAGCGAGAAGGGCCCATCCAGATGCTCCATATACAACGGAGCCCTGAGCACAGACGGAGATCGTTACCGCATGCCTTGTAATCACACTGGGGTTGGTTCATGTTTGCTGAGTTTTATTTGTATTTTACAGTACTTGGCACATTCAGTTGTTTTGTTTCCCTGCAAGCTTATTATCTGCAGTTTCAATATCTGGCATCATTATTTAAATGGCTGAATGAAAACGTGCCTCAGCTGCTATAATAATGAGTAACATGTTGCTCTCATGGATAAGGTGAGTCTGCCCTTCAGAGACACAACTGACATCTTCAACCATCTTTAACGGTTTACATTTACATGAAACCCAACCTCATACGTAGCTACAACAAAGATTTTCTGTCCAATAATTTATGGTATTGATGCAAAAAAAATCCAGTCATATTACTTATTTACACTGACTGATGGGAAAATTATTAAACACGAGTGGTGCTGAGGCTTTGAGGAACAATATGCGGGTTTCTATTAGAGGGGTCCAGGGTTGTTATTGGGGGCGTCAACCAATGGCACGTCTTCATTACAAGAAACAACCCCACAACAAGCGCAGCGCAGCCCTGAAAAAACTGCTCAGTAGGGGTGGTGTTGACTTGGTGTGTTGATAGTATGGTGATAGCAGGAGATGCTCCAGCTCCCTTGTGTCATCTGCGAGTTTGAATCTACTCATCTTCACCACTGCAGTGTATCAGCTCATTCAAATGAAATCCTTCATTTCACAGCCCTCCTCAGTCACTTCTGGTGTGCCCCAGGGCTCTGTCCTGGGGCCCCTCCTGTTCACAATTTACCTCCTACCACTTGGCGATATTTTTTTTGCAAACATGGCATTCAGTTTCATTGCTTTGCAGATGACACCCGGCTAGTAAGCCTAATTCCACTCTTCCATCCTCCTCACTTACCCGCTGTCTTGCTGAAATCAAATCCTGGTTCACCTCAAAATTTCTCAAACTTAACGCCAATAAAACCGAGCTTCTTCTCATTGGCACGAAAGCCACTCTTTCCAAAGCTGACAGTTTTTCTCTGATGATTGACAGCTCCACAGCTCCTCCACTCCCCTGAGGTTAAAAGTCTGGGTGTCATCCTGGACAGCTTGCTTTCTTTCAATGCTCACGCCAATAACATTACCCAGTCTGCATATTTCCATCTACGTAACATTAATCGCCTCCGCCCCTCTCACCCCTCAGACCGCCACCATCATGGTTCACAGCTTCATCACCTCCCGTCTGGATTACTGTAACTCACTTCTCTTTGGTGTTCCACACAAAACCCTCCATAAACTTTAACTGGTCCAGAATTAAGCAGCTCACTTATCACCAGACACCACCGCCCCATCCATCTCTCATCACATCACCCCTGTTCTTCAGCAGCGCTGTTGGTTCCCAGTTGTATTGCCACTCCCTCTCATTTCCTCAGGTCACCCTCCTCCCTTCATCTCACTGTCCCCTCTGCCCGTCTCAGCACTAAGGGGAGAAGAGCTTTCAGCGGCTCTGCTCGCCAACTCTGGAAGGCACTCCCACCTGACATCCGTAACCTTGATTCTCTACCTCAGTTTAAATCAAGACTCAAGACTCATCTGTTTAAAACTGCATATGGTCCATAACTGCACTTTCATCTTAATGATATGTTTTTGTCTGTTGTTTTGAATTTATTTTACTGTGATTTTATCCTTATGTAAAGTGTCTTTGTGTGTCTTGAAAGGCGCTGTGAAATAAATGTATTATTATTATTATTATCTAGCAAAGCAAACCGAATAGCAGCAACAGTCCCAGCACCTTCAAAGATCATCTCGTCATCCTAGTCAGTTTTTCCTGTTTTTACCCTTTCTTTGTGTTTTTATAATTCTTCTATTCATAAGCAGTTTACAAACAAACAAAAGCGGTGCACTACTGCCACCAAGTGGCATGTAGTGTAAGTAAATAGATCCTACCGAGTCCAACACTGTAATGGGATACAGACTAAAACTTCCAGTCACTTCAGTTATCTAAACTGCTGACTTCTGCTTTACTTACCTGTTGTCGTGGTAACCTGCAGATCCGTTGGCCTCTCTGTGTTTGTCTTCAGGTGCGTCCTGGGCGAGCTCTGCGCCCAGCGCCAGTTTCTGCCACTCCTTCTTCCGATCGTGAGGTGCCCGTGGTACCTTCTCCGGCTCCGGTGGACGGTCGATTGCCTTCAGCTTGTTTTGTCAAACAGCAGGAAACGATGACGGGGTGGGATGGAAAGGTTGAGGGGAAACATGGTGAGGGCCAAACAGAGGATGAACCCACAACAGATGATTTGAGATGAGAAGACAATAGCAGGGACCAGAAGGAGAGAAAACATCAGATTAGCTGTGAAGCTGATTTTGACAAAGACAAATTAGAGAAGAGTTTTACACACGAGGCAAAGTTGAGAAAGTTGAGCTCAGATTTAGTGACAAATACAAACACAACTTAAGAAACAAGAAGCCTTTTCATAATCACACAAGTACAACATGTACAATTTATGACAGTTCTGAACTTTATTCACAGAAATATCCATTTAAAAAAAAAAAACTGTTTTTTTTCGTCTATATCTTCCTCAAATTTATTGTTAATTTCTTTTTTTAATTTAAACGAGAAAGTCCATGAATTTAGCTATCTGAAGACAGAGATTTTAAAGGAGAAGCCATTTGAAGGAAAGAAAAAATAAATCGTATGAGAACAGGAAGTCCTCACTGACTGAACAAATCTATTCAATCTAAGCGTATATATCAAATTAAAAAAAGATTCAAGTTGACAGAAAGTTAATATTTGTATCAGTCAAACTCTCAGCACTCCGTGCCTCCCAGACTTCATCTCCACAGACTTGCGACACACAAGAGTTGTAAAGAAAATGAGCAGCAAGCTGCTGAAGTAGAAATCACAGAATGTTTTCAAAATAAATCTCTTTTTTTTTTGTTTTGTTTTTCCACATACCTGCCCTGGAAGGTCTAAGTACCTATAGACCTGATCATACATGCGGGGGTCCTGCAACTACAAGAACAAAAACAAAAACCACAAGAGAAGCACCAGGGGTGAGGGGAGGGGCTTGATCCCAAACAAAAAAAAAAAAAGTTACAGCAATGAGCACAACACCACTAAAAACAGTCAACAGGGACAAAAACAGAGTGGGCGGTGACAACAAGAGAGACAAAAGGGAAAGAGGGGAAAAGAAAAGTGCTGTTCAACAGAAAATGACAGCATGTGGAGCCTGTGGGGATGTCACAATGCAGGTATGACGCAGCTGCACACAAAGTCCTCCACAAAAGCACACACACACACACACAAACACACACAGAAACAAAAGAGGTGAGCTTCATCCCAAACACAGGGGAGGCTGAGGTAGAAAGAAAAAGAGCACACTGGAATGGGAGGACCAACTAGAAAAGGGTGTCTCTATATGAGAAGAGACATTTTTCCACGCTGAGGTGCAACATGCACAGCGAAGACACACACACACATGCGCTGAAACACTAAAAATTATAAGATGGCACATTATTGCAAAAGGAGGACAATCAATGATGAAAGCATTTCAAACGTAAGCCGAGTAGAGACACATTAAAACACCTGACAGTCTTCAGTCAACATGACACTATGCATTTGTGCAGAAAGACATAATACTACCTGACAAATAAAAGACAATTTCTTCCTCAAAGGCAAATATTTTACAAGTAATGCTGTTCTTTCTGCTGTTTCTTAGTCTCAACATCATCCTGTAGAAAATCTTAAGCATAGTTAATTTCTCAATACTCAATAATAGCAATGATGACAATTTTAAATCATATACTTTCAATAAAATGATGCACAAAATATACATTTTAGAAATGCAGAATAACATCAGCTTGGCTGCTCAAATCTGAGGAAATATTATGCTCGTTAGTGACAACATTCAGCTGAGGATCTTAACACAGTTTGTGCTTTAGTGGGTGTTTGCAGATGCTGTATGTGAGACTGGCTGTGATCATGGAAATGAAGGAACGCACCCTTTAATTTAACATAGATGAAGGCATATTAACAGTCATTACAAAATGCTGAAATATACAAGCTCAACTAGAAGATGAAACTAAACAAACAAAAATAAAATCAACAGTGGCATTCAGCTTCTGCGTAATCAAATTATATCTGACGCTGAAAATTTCAATATTACCAGCTGAGGTACAGAAAACTGCTCTGATGCATGTTCCTGTCTGCACCTCTGGTGCTCTCTGATAAAAGCCATCTATTCCCTCCATGTTAGATAGCTCCTGTAGGGTCGCCTGCCCTCCTTATTCAAAAACCTTGTGAGTTTATCTTCAAATGAAGAGGGCTGGCTGACAGGCGGCTGATTCAACACAACGTGGGCTGTGGACGGCCTCTCCTCTGGCGTGGCTAAATGATGTTGACTTTGTCAGTCCACAGCTGTGGGAGTGGACACTGGAATAAAACCAAATGCTAATGCGCATTGATTGGGTTCTGATTTATCCTGGCACATTCCTCCCCTGCTGGGGAGGCCTGCATCCTCAAACACACATATACCTCTCACCTAAATACGTACGTATTCAGAAACATTTTACATGGATGGTCTTAGCATACTTTAAAACTATTCTCAGTTTTACAGGTCATTATAGGATTCCTTATTTCCACCGACACTGTAGTAGGTGCTATACAAACACATACGATCATGTAACAGCAGCAGTAGGTAAAAAACAAACTGTCATCTTCAGAGCATCACAGTGAGGCCTTCAACGCTGCAACAAATGTGACAACAACAGGAACGCATAAACCAGTGAGAAAACTGTGCTTACACAAGAGACGGTGAGAAATCATTCTTTTTTTTCTGCATGTGTTCTCACATGCGTACTCGTGCTTTTCACATTTATTATAAATGTAGCTCATATCGGTGAGCTGTGTGGGTTTGCCGAGCCATCATCTTTCATCTGAATGGACTTGTGTTGGCAGAGAGCTATGATGTGTGTGTGTGTGTGTGTGTGTGTGTGAGTGTGTGTGAGAGGGAAACAGCAATTTCATTTAAGTATCTTTGTGCATCTGCCTGTGTGTTTATGTACGTACACACCACAGGTGTGTGTTAGGCATGTGGACGGGTTTGTGTTTGGGTATTAAGTGTCAGGTTCAGCAGAAGTGCAGCTTTGTAACCCCCACCCCCCACCCCTCCCCACCCCTCCCAAAAGAGGTCTAAAGAGGCATTTGTGCTGGACACCCCCCACTGCTGACAATAATGCTATCTACTCAAACAAGACACACACCACTGTTGATCTCTTTGATTTTTGGTTGTGCAAACCCATATAGAAAGATATAATCAGAAATAACTACTTTTATTACTTAACAGCAATCTGATACATAAAAATATATGTAATTCAGTTATAAAATATTACATGAAGAATCACTAACTACTGCTGTCCATGTAAACAATACTTTACTTATGACATTAATCTGATAAAAATATGAACATTAGTTGCTACCAGATTATTGATCTCATATTCTGGTTTTACATGTTAAAGAGAATAGCTTGATAAATGGTGTCTCTCTTATTTCTCGATTTTATATATCTGATTTTCAGAATCTAGTCTGACAAAGTCAAACGAGTTGAGGTTTTGATGCATCAAAAGCTTCAAATACGGCTTCTACTTTTATTTTATTTTTTTTAAATACATACATGCTAATGAAAAATTGTCAACAATCCATTTGGTGTCAAAAAGGGATGTGAGAACTCCATCAGGCTGTTATGTAAAGCTGGAGATGCAGCGATTGGTCGGCTGGTGATCGGAATCAGCTGATTTTCACCCAACTATCGCTCCAGTATTGGCGTTTTTTTTTTTTTGTTTGTTTTAATAAAGTTGGTACATATATTATATGTATAGCATTGGAAAAAAATGAGACATAAGTCATCTTAAAATACAGAATAATCTATCCATAAGTACATCATGGTGACGCAGTCATAAGAATGATTATACATTAGTGTGATTATACACATCCTGTTTTTAAATGCGGCTAAAATTATATTCAGTCCTAGAAAGGTAAGAAGCCACAACATGTCCATCATCAGTGATATTACAAATGAACTGATGAGCACTTTTAAGCAGTAGAGAATACAGACTACCATACAGCCACCAACACCAACACCAACACTAGGTGGTGGTATGGGTTCTCTGATGCAGCACTGTAGCCTGCAGTGCTGGGCTTCATTTTGTTCACTTACTGTATGCAATTCAGACATCACCATGCTGCGCATCAGTCTTTTTTTTTTTTTTTTTACAGACATTGCTGCAACCTATCTACCCAGCTTAAAAATTATAAAGGAGCAGTGGTGAGAAACAGCTACCCAACAGCAGCACTCATAGAATCTAGAACTAAAATCTGAGATGCACCAGATTATAAAACTGGTAAAAACAGCAATGAAGGTGATGGAGATACTCTTCAGAGCATCTATGAAGACTCAGTGGTCAAGCTGGATCAGTATCCTTTAAGACCCATCACACATTCTGAATTTGACAGGCTACCTTCAGAAGATGCTCTGGAGCTTATAAGACAAACCCTCTCAAGCTCTCATTTATTCCTACGTCTATCACGCTTCTCGTCAAGGTTACATGTTCATTCAACCACGTTCTGCATTAAGTCACTCTCTATGCTGTTTTCTATCTGGAAAATTAAAAAAAAAAAGCTTTCTTATTTCTTTGCTTCTTCTAACGTTTGGGATTCATTGGTGGTTTGAAGGATTCAAACCACTAAATATTAAAGGGATTTTTTTTGTCAATGTTTTATTTCTACCTTGTTGATTGCAGGGTTTTTATGCTTGTGGTTTTAAGAACTACTACCACATTTTTATGATTATTTCCATCCGTTTCTTTTTGGCTTACATAGCTAAGTGTTTTATTTTTTGTTCCAAGTGGTATTTTATTACAATGAGTGTCTGGTTCGTTGCGTATTTTTTATGTAAATTGTTGTCCATGTAAACATATGGAGTGATCAGAAAACAAGTGTCTATTGAAATATTATGAACTGATATCTGGAGTTTGTTACTGCAACAGCAATTTAAGCTGGAAAGACATAAGTAACTGAAAAACGTGCTTAAATGGCAGTTCAGCAAAAGTCAAAATCTAAGGACCAAAGGAAAGTGCAGGTGAGTCACAACTATTCATGTTCTCAGATGTTTTTGTTAGTAAAGTGTATAGTTAATGGCTGTATCCCAAATTCCTTTTTATTCACGGTGTATCAGCCTTCTTCATCAATAAACTGACATTTAAACAGGTATGGGCAAAATGCACTCGAATGCATTTAACCACCTTTTCATTTATTTTAAATTTAGACATGAATATACTATATGGTTTCAAGTCTGGATGACATTTCATAAATTCATAAATTCACTGATCAAGATAAATAAATAAGACATACTTTGATTTGCTGGCAGAAAACTGACTGAGCTTTGCCAGACATAAAAGGTATCAATGATGTCATTCCTTTAAATAACAGTATTGACAACTAGCTGATACTGGAACAAGCTGTGGATTGATTAGGTTTACAGCATGTTGAAAGACTACTGGAAAAAAATAAAAATCACTGTCAAGGACTATCGGGCTTTATCCCAAATGTTGAACTGGGATGCAGGTGCGCTGGAGGGTTGTTAGTAACAGGCTGCAAGTGGGCAGTTCACATGCCCAGAGCAGACCATAAGGGGGGGGAGGAGGAGGGTGTAAAGACGGGGTGTTGGGAATGAGGGCTGCAGGCTGCTGCACAGGGAGCAGATGCTCTGACTGAGCAGGGGGAGGAAAAGGGAGAAGTTCTTACCTCTGGGGGAGTAAAGAAGGGAGGAGGGGTTTCAGAGAGGGCTCTTACAAAGCTCTTGGGGCACACAAGATAAGGCATTTCCAGCTGCACAGAGTTAGATAAAGACCAGGATTCAGAAAAAGAGAGGAAGGCAAAGGCTCACAGGAAAGAAGACAAGAGAAGGAAAGACCCTAAAGAAGCATTTTTGCAATCATTTTCGCAAAAATAGCATACAGTTCTATAGTATTTAGATTTGAATTTTTAAGATTTAAACACTGAATCATACAGTCACCTTGTGGGTTTGCTCTGCATTATCACAGTAAAACTTAACTGTCATATAAAACATGTCAAAGCTGTATGCAGTAGAAACACATGCATAGCTTTCTGTCTACGTGCATTTGCAACAGGGTTGAAATATCCCTTGCACAAGGTTTCCTGAATTGTAAATGTTCTCATCCTGCCTGGCTCATTAAACCATCCAGTTCCTCCGAGCATCCAAATGATGCAGCACATGCAGTGAATGGGCACTGCCCTTCAATTCACCGCATATTAGTAAGGTTGACTCTGATATTACTATCACTCTACATTTGCAAAATTTATAGATTTAAAAGTAAGTAAGTAGGGGATTCCATCTTTTTAGGTTTTCAGTCAGAATACCCTGTCTGGGGTTGGGGTGAGGTGGAGCCTCAAGTGGAGGACTTTAAATTTCTCACGGGATTTGCTCAGGAATGAGGGAAGAATAGAGAGGAAGACTGACAGGCGGATCAGAGTGTCATCTGCAGTAATACCGACTCAAGAGAGGTGAGCCAAAAGACAAGGCTCTCTGTTTACATCGATGCTCCTACCCTCCTCTTTTTGTCATGAACTGTGGGAAGAATGAGACTGTGGAAACCCCTGTGAGATGTGGTGAGAAGCTTTGCCATTTGGGTGGGACTTGGAGTAGAGGTGATGCTCCTTCACATCAAGAGGAGCCAGCTGAGGTGGTTCGGGCATCTAGTTAGGATGCCCTCTGGATGCCTCCCTGGGGACGCGTTTCAGGCATGTCAACCCAGACGGAGGCCCAGGACACCAGGACACCCTGGAGAGGTCACGTCTCTCTGCTGCTGGCTAGGGCACACCCTGCTATAACCTTGGGGAAGATGGAGGAGGTCGCTGGGGAAAAAGGCTTTAGCTTTCTTCTCTCAGGTTGCTGCCTGAGCAAACATGAATCATTTTAGTCACACTTCTGCAATCTCACGTGTGGAAAAGCAATAAATCTGCACTTCAAATAGCAGTCATTCAAGAGCTTCTTACTGATAAAACAATAGCCAGAGCTTACTGGTATAATATCCAACTCCTTTCTGGGCCAGATAACAATTAGTCCATCTTCTGATCATGGAGGACAACGACTTGTGCAGGGACTTCTGTCTGGGATGCCCTTGTTCACATGTTAACGTACGTTTTAGCTGACTGCAGGGGAATATTACCACTTGGTGAAGACGTAGCAATGCACAAATGGATCTATAGTCGCATACCTTCATTTTCTGGAATAGCTATTTAGACATTTCTCAGGGGTGAACTGTAGACTGGCGAGAAAGCTGGCTGTCGGGTAAGTCAGCAAGATTTTACTTATTGCTATTTGGTTTTAGGTCGTCGACCAATAATCGACAAGTTTAAAAAAAAAAAAAAATCACTCTTCAACATTAGTTGGATGCTTTCATGAATCATTTGTCTATTTTGTAAGATTATCTACAGTAAATTAAAAAAAAGGCTTGAATTTAATTGTTAATGTATACCGTCAGGCTGCCTGTGAGTGCAATAATGAGACATGAGTGTTTCCAGATGCTTGAGACAGGTCTAAATAAAGCTTGGTCTCAAACACCAAAGCTCAAAGAGAAGCAGCCAACACCTTTTGCTTTTTCTGCTCGCCAGCTTTCTCTCCAGCTATTCTTTTCCTACTCGGTCCCTGGGACCTTCCTCTCACCTCCTCTCTTTCCTCCGACTGCCTCAGCACATGGCGTACTGCTAATCCACAGAGGCTGAGGCTAACACACAAGCTAACAAGATTAGAACACTGCAGCTTCCCCTTCTCTCTCTGCTCTGTGCTGCTTCTCATTTATCACTGCTTCTTACCGGTGTCTGTGAATAATAGTGTGTTAAATCTGGTTTTACACTAACTACAAGTGAGGAAATAGCTGGTGACTTTATGTAAAAATAAAGATATCTTACACTGCAGCCTCATTTTGTCAGTTTCCACATCTTATTCACAAGAAAATATTTCTGTCTTAGCATGTCTCTCTCTTTATCTGACATCTCGGTTTTAAATAACCACACTTTATGAGCTGCTACTGTTAATGGCTTCTTCAGAGCTCACACACCAATTCGACATTTCATAATACCATTAATGTCAATGGATCTTTATTTTTTCTGATATTTCATATCTTAAAGAAATACAATTCATTTTTCGTTCACCATCCATTCTCTGTCATGTCGTATGTTGACATCAAGCAGTGCAGAGAAATTTGAAGGAATCGTCTCAGTGTCTTTTTCTTTTCGAAAAGAAATATGTGCATCTCAAATAAAGAAGAAAGACGCATCTTTTTCTCGATTTATTTATTTTCTCTTCAAGACGTCCACCACTGCGAGAATGCCAACTTTCGAGTCATCGGTGCATTAGCACATTAGCAGCAACCTCATGTTTTTGCAGGCCAATGCTGCTTCGTTTAGAGCCCGAAATACTTCAATGCATGTTCAATCGCACAGTGTAACGCTGCAAAGGAATTATCTACTGATTTCCCATCATGCAACGTGGCTTGCATTACTCTTATAAGACTGCAAAAACTGTACAGTGTGAACCCAGCCTAAAACACAACAAAGTCACCTCTAGTGGGGAAAAGGGGCGTTGCAAGATTTTCCAGACCGCCCCCACACCTTACCACAGTATTGTTAGTGGCTTTTTTTTTTGTCAATGCGGCAGGTCTTGATGCCCCCATGTGGTTAGAAGTGATATTGTTACACTGAGGGGCTTTCAAGGCTACATATCGTGGTCGTAAAAAAATGTGCTTGAGATCATTCTATGCGTTTCTGAAGTGACACCAAACACAAAAACGTGGAGATGAAATGAAAGTGTTTAACTGAAAGACTGATGTACAGTATACTGGCTGCATAAATGGGTGAAATATGAAAATGCATTTATGGTTAGATTTTGTTTACATTATACTAAGTTACCACCCCCACCCCCGTAGTCAATATTCTTGTCTCCTCCATCAA
This sequence comes from Arrhamphus sclerolepis, assembly GCA_037176975.1. Lineage (NCBI taxonomy): Eukaryota > Metazoa > Chordata > Actinopteri > Beloniformes > Hemiramphidae > Arrhamphus > Arrhamphus sclerolepis. The sequence goes on from JBAMYA010000017.1 coordinate 5,245,559, forward strand.
CACTTCGGGTTTTAAAATAGGTTATTTGCCATGATTCCCTTGTGATTCAAGCTCAGTTTGTTTTGTTTTTACAAATAAAAGCATCCCTGAAGGCAGCTCAGTGGAGTTAAAGGGGTGATGTCTTTAGGAAGAATGTTTTCAGTGTGGATCCACTAAAGAAAAGAAAAAAAAAAAAGAAGAAAATCTGATTTCTATTGACTAAACATGTCAGGAACTTAAGTGGCCGAAATGCCATTCATGTGCTTTCACAATACTTTTTTCCAGTGAGGATTTTATTCATGTTACATCCTCTTCCTTTTTTGTTTATTTTCATTCATCATGAGAGGACTGGAAAGGCTTTGCACAGAAATCTCTAAGAGTTCTACATCTGTGTCAATAAGGCAGCGCAATAATTTCGCATTTACTGGCTTTCTATGGTCTGATCATACTTCAGTGGTCAAAATGACAATATAATATAATAATAATAATATAATATGACAAAATAAGGTTAAATATGAATAGGAAGCATTTTCTGTTGGTAACAATTCTATAAAATTCTCTGACCTGAGGACTGCAAAGCTGTTCTGCAGTATTTTGTGTTTGACAAGGTACTTACTATTCACTGTAATTTCATTACTATACGACATTTCATTTATATGCAAAGTTTCATTTTATAAAAGATTTAGCATACAAATGGATACTGTGATGTGTGTATAATATCTCAGCCATATCTTGTTATTTTAAGCTGCAAAAAAAGAGAGAAAAAGAAACTAATGAGACAGAGTGTAGTGAAGGAGTAAAGATGGATTGACATTATTGAGTTGAGAAAATGGGAGAAAGCTGGAACATCGACTGTCGTGGCTCAAAATGTGTTGACACTCTGTCCCAGGTGGACCCATGCTGGCTGACAGGTGGCGAAGCATGTCAGGTCTCCGACACCGCGGCTGCATGGTAAATCAAGGTCTATTAGATCTGTTTAAGCATTTGAATGTGAATCCATGATGTCTGTGCCTGTGTGCGTGTCCACGGCAACAACGGAAAAGTAGTTGTTATGAAATGAGATTCGGAAGTTGAGGAAGAAAATATGGAAATTGAAAGAAAAAAAAAAAAAAAAAGAAATCTGCACAGTACTGAATCTTGTAATAATGAGATGGGCTACAAAGGGTATACATAATTATAGTCGCAAACACACACGCTCAACGCTACGAGGGAGGTACATTAAAGTGATGTGGCAGAACCACTCTCAGAGCAAAGCAATGAAGTGAAAAGATTTACACCCTAAATTTCAAACAAACCCATCTGAGCGTGCACTGCACTCTATTTTCTACTCTTCAAATCCATCACAGAGTAATTCAGCATGCTTTCTGTACACACACACATATATATATATATATATGACCTCAGTGCATTTGATCCTCACTCAGACCATTTATCTACCATGATGGTTACACAAACCTCTAAAATATGTGCATGTAATCCCAAGTTTATCCTGCTCCTCCTGTGAATGTCTTTTAGTTCTTTCCATGGGGTCTGTCAGACTGCCAGAGTGGTAAACAGGGAAATGAACATGGCTTTACAAGCTGAGCCCACCCGGGGCTTTAATTAGAATGAAATCAGTGGAATGACCAGTGACCACAAGCACTTGCATCGAGCTAACCCTCTAAAGCTAAACCTCCAAATGAGGTTCCCCAGTTTTTGCAAATTAGATGTCCATTTCATTTTTTTCCCCTCATATTGAAAAAAAAGCACAGTGTTAGTAAAAATGTGCAAGACCAGCAAGCAATCGCATGTCATTTATGATTACTCTGACCTGAGGCTTGGTGGAACTTGGTGGAAACCATTCCCACAATCATTACGAACCTCATAACCAACCAATTATATCTCCTGCATTCGCATGAACCCTCAGAGGAAAATGCACTCTTTATTCCTCACTGACATGACTGTAATAAGCTTTGATTGACTGTGAGGGGGCAAAATGTGAAGCTGCTTCCCACGCAGGGAAATGCAAGCTGGTGTTGATTAGAGCTCCTGGTGCTGAGGGTGGGAAACCCCTTCAGTTTTGAGTAAGGGGCCAACAGCTAAGGCATTTAAGAGGGAGAGAGGCTTTCAACAGAGGTGAACGAGCCCCTTCATTTAATTTGACCGTGCGCATGAAAAAACCTAATATCAGACTGCAACTGCCTTCAGATCTTCCTCGTGAGGCCACGTGTCTGAATGTGCGTGCGTGATGAGGAAGAGAGATGATGCACTATGTAGGGGCAAGTGAGGAGCAGATGCTCTCATTAATTAGATGCAATGATCATGCACAAGTAATAACTAAGATGGTTGACTGAAGGAAGACCTGATTTATCTATGAGTGGTGACTAATTAATGCAATAGGTTACGAGTATGAAGCCAAGTCTGTGAAATTACGAGTGAATCACCCTGTCAGTGAATTCAAGCAGGATACATTAATATGTGTCTGTGTCAAATACAAGAAGCCTCCTCACTCTCACATCATGTCTTCCTGCTTGCTAACCTTTTAGCAAACATTTTTTTTGGGACTTTTCCTTACGTGTCAAACGTGCACAGCCAGAGTCCTCAAGACTTACCTTCTGTTTCCGCCTCTCCTTCCTCTTATCCTCTGTGTCCTGAAGCATCTTTTCTCTCCACAGGTCAAAGAAGTATGAAGGATTGGTGTAGAACTTTAGACAATCCTTACCATCATCCCTGCAGATAAAACATCAAACAAAAAAAGGTGCTTTGGTCGGAATTATTAGTTACTAAAATTGCACAAAACTTTAAATCATTAAAATGTTAAATGAAATATCAGACAACAGGAGTAGGCCACAAAATCAAGAGCCGTACACGTAAGTGTCTTGAAATGCAGGAATAATCATGATTAATAAAGAGTAAATGATAATACAGGGAGGTAATGTGTTTGGGGTTTTTTTCCCCTTCTGTCCCTGCCGGTTTTGTTTCTTCATTACTTTCAACAAATTGTGTTTTTGTGCTGAATAATAGCCCTTGTTGTTTTATCATTTATCGTTTTCCACACTGACCGAAAAGAAGCCTTTTGCTTAGGGGAGAAAACTGTTGTAATGACAGTGACACGAACCAAAGCAGACTTTAGACAGTTGCAGCCAGTTACCGCAACAGAAAGCCCCTCTTGACAAGAAAATTATCATGCACAACATCTCAGACACATCGTCTGGAAATATCACTCCACAGCGGCACGGTGAATGCCTAAATCGAGCTGCTGATGTCCTTCTGTTCTCAGTTGTGGCAAAATGTATCTTTCAATGACTTGTCAAAGTAAAAATCTTACAAAAGTGTATTTTAGTAAAAAGCAATGACTCTCAAAGATTTCTTTAAAGCTCTATTGAAAGGCATCGATCCACTGTGTTGACGAAAGAGTCATTTAAAAACAAACAAAAAAAAAAACTGAGCTCACAAATGGGAACGGCCATCAAGCTATGTAATTCCACTTTGCTCCACTAGAGGCTTTATAACACACTGTGGCATTCAGTCTACTTTCATACATGAAGAGAGCGTATTCAACTTGCATGTTAATCATGTTGAAAGTATTTTCCGGATAGATCAGGTTGCAAGACGAGGAAGAGACAAGTGCTATGGCTAACCCTCCAGACAAATGGTGGCTCACCACCAGCAGCAGCAGCTGCTCCTGTCAGAAAAACCCTGTTCAGAGTCGAAGGGAGGTTACGAAAACAAAGATGAATGAATAATGATAGAGAACTGGCAACATTCCTTCTAAGGCTCAACTGCTGTTGTAGCAAAAATGGTGCAACATTTGCTGTTGTGACCAGAAACGTGAACCTTCCCATGATATGCTGCTCTCATTTGGTGTGCAGTCGTCAATGCTTATGCAGAGTGCCTTTAAATAGCTCCAATTCTAAACAGTTTAATAAAAAAAATAAAAAAAACTTAAAACAAATTCAAGTATGCAGTACAAATCATCTTTCTCCTTCAGTCTCAAGTGTTTTTTGGACCAGCTGGATGCACATCTTCGACACACACAAGGAACGGCAAAGGGATATCTGACTTATCCTGGCCATTCATGGGTTCTGACGGTAATCTGTATGTAGTTGCCTTCATCCAGTGTTGGTCACTTCTTGGGAGGCAATTATTTGATTTGGCAATGACACCAATAACAGGAAGAACATAGAAGATGAAAAGGCAAAGCTTCAAAAGGCAACCGTGGAAAGTTTAATGATATGCTACACAACAAAGGGGGTAAAAAAAATAATAATTCAACACTGGATGAGGCAAGTGTGTGTGTGCACTACAGGTAGAATGAGAGTAGTTTTATATCATGATGCCTTGGTATTTTCTATATATTTAAGGTGTGTGTGTGTGTGTGTGTGTGTGTGTCTGTGTACACGAGAAAGGGAATCATAAAGAGGAAAAAAAGAATAGAAGCTGAGCTGTTGATGCATCTTGAGAAATAACAGCCTTGGAAAGATTACCAAGGAGCCTCTTATGGTGATGTAAAGAGAGGAGAGGAGAAAGGAGTACAGATTATACGTAAAAGAAGAGTTAGAAATCTGGCAATGTAGTAAAAAAGATCAAAATACAGACCATATTCTAAATTCTTATTATAAAGAATGAAATCATGACCCATGATTAGTCTAATCATTCATTCAGTACCGATGAACAAATGAGTTCTGGGTGAGAGATCAAAAAGGTGAAAACACACTGTGTGTGTGTGTGGAATAATATGCATTGATATATTAAGTTATTGATGGCAGGTTTGAGTGCATCTAAGACCAAGATCAACTCCAACATCAAAGTTCAAAACATAAAATGAATATTTTTGCACTGTCACCAAACCGAAATGGATCAAATCATTTAGAAGAAGAAAAGCTCTAAAACATCAAATGCAGACTGAAAAAGTGGTGACATTGGTTAGTGAATGTATTTCTCCAAAGTAATATTGCACATAAACAGTAAAATGTGATGTACTCAACATAAGTGCAATGGATTTAACATTTCATTATAAAAGATCAATGTCAAGCTTTCAAGACATCAAAACGGAAGCGCAATCAACTGTGCTTTTTGGTAATGCGGCTGTCGATTAATTAAAAATAAATATAAACTGTAGAGAATTGTGCGACATTTCTCCCGGATTGTGCGACGTTGACCATGGAGTTGAGAAGTTTGTGCAACAGACATCCGGAACGAGCTCAGAACAGCGACAGCCTTCTTTATCACTTCTCTCAGTTTCCTTGAGGCGCAGGCTGATTTGTGTTCCAACTCGCTGGAGGATTCAAAGAACATGATCATCGCAGCGCTGCCTGTTTTGTCCAGGTGACATTGGGCTTACTGAGGCAGGTATATGAAGACACCTTCAACTCCAACCCATCACAAAGCACACTGCAGTGGGTCCTGAAAGGTGCTTATATGCTTACTTACGTTAGCTAACACTCTCGCCAGGATTACAACATTATGTGATGTTAGAGTAACTGGTTTCTGTTGGTTGAGGGCAGATGGATAATTATTACTTTTTAGGTTTTGGAATAAGGAAATGTTGTCTTCCAGTGTTTACCTGTCTGGGATTCTACACCTCAAACACCAAATACATTCCTGTTTTTAAAGTAATAACACATTTCTGTATTTCGAGCTGACATAGTCTCTCATCTAGTCCACTGATACACGTGCTGGGCTAAAGGTCAGAACTGACAGAGGAAAGAAAATGTGTAGTTGTCGGTAATATTCAAACCTGTAAGGTGTGAGGATGTTGAGAGGTGGCGGCTGCTCGCAGATGTGGAAACTCTCCTGCATTGGGACGGGCAGAGACTGCCGGTCAAAGAGCTGCTGGTCCTGAATGGTAGAACTCCTGAAGGCCTTCCTCATTGTAATATCCTGAAGAGACACTGGGACCAAAAAAAAGAAGACGCAACAAACGGAGAAAAGATTGGAGGAAATGAGGACTTATACTTAATAAATCAGTACATCTCACTCGATGTTTGCCAGCTCTGTTTCTGGCAGAAACATAATGAACTTCAATCATTACCATCAAGTTTTATCTCATCACCATCAAAACTGACTGACATCACATAAAGAGTCACAATCAACAGGATAAAACACAAAGCTCATTATAAGCCACTCATCACCCTCCGTTGAGCTAGCGCTGCATCATTGTCCCTGCTGGTTCATTTCAATTCCCCTAAAGGAAATCCACACATGATGACTTCATCAGGTCGTGCTTGACGAAGCACCAGAAATGACTTGCCCCCCCCCAGACCACTAAGGAATAACTGACATTTACAGAAGAACTGAACAAAATCAATACGAAACAGTTGAAGCCTTTAAAAAAAAAAGAGAGAGGAAGAGAAAGGTTGAAGAAACCCACAACCAGTCCAAAGCCAACCCTCAGTCTGGCAAGCAAAATGTCTTGGAGAGAAATCCACAATGTTGCAACCAGATGTGAATTACCCAAGGAAGGAGTGACAAATGGACTTTTTTTTTTTTGACTGTTGTCCAAGGGAAAGTAGTAGCAGCACTAATTAAATGATGAAACCACAGACTCAAATACTAATGACCTGAGACCCACACCAAAAACAAACAAACAAAAAAAAAATCATCATTGAACCATTGACTTAATGACAGGATGCAAAGAAAGCCATAATAGCATTATTTACATCTATTCAAAAATGTAAACTGATGACCAGAGATTCTTTGAAGACAATGACGAAGCAGCCACCTCAATAACACACAAAATGAAGACTTAACACTGAAAGAAAGTGAGGAGGCCTGAGAACACCACAGCGAGACATTAAAACTGCACAGATACGAGAAAGAAAGGGTCGTGAAAATGAGAGGAGAATGTGAAATAAAGGAACAAAGAGAAGAAACTAAGAAAAGAATTGATCGCAGCAAATACTGACAAAAAGTGAGAGGAGGAAGGAGGACTGGAGGGAGACTGGAGATATTAAACTATGATGGAAATGGTGCAAAAAAAAAGAAAAAAAAGTGCATAGTAGCGGCAAAAGAGAGGCATTAAAAGGGTATTGTGTGATTTCAGTGAGGAAAACAGATGGCACTGGCATCCCATGAGAGACGTGCAGTAACCTGAGCAGAGCCAAAGGTTGGATTAAGCTTCAGAGGCAGCATGAGGGAGAAACTACAGCCGCCATTCAGAGGGGAAACACATACGCACAATTTCCTGAATGCAGATGACTGTTCTCAGCTGCAAGAATCTGAGGGCGGTTGCTCCTTCTTCTGGTTCTAAGATTAAGTAGAGAACATTTGAAATGTCTCCACATCAAATATACCTTTAACACTTTGGGGTTGGAGTCTTTAACATCTGTGATACTGGTGATTTTAAATGGAGGCATCTTTTTTTGTTTGTTTGTTTTAGCTTTCTTTTGTACAGCAACGTTGGAACGTTCAATTCAATTAATTTATGTAGCGCCTATTTACAACAGTTCAGGATCTGCAACATTTACATTTGACAGCTTGGGTAATAATTTAACTTTTAACCTGTTTGTTTTTCTTTTTAAAGCAAATTAGATCTTCTTGTGGTTTTACCCCTCTGGTGAGAGAGACAACTTAGCCTAGAGACAACTTAGTTGTAAATAGAGGCTACTTAAATCAAATTCAATTGAACTGAACTGAATAGTTAGGAAATACAAGATGAGCCACTCCAAAATGTAAAGCAGATACATTGTGCCGTTTACACCTTACAATTTCTACCAATTTCTATTTATTTTTTTCTCTTTTGGAACAGCAGGCAGATCAGCATGCCCCGTCCACTTTGATACATAATTTCAGGCTACATGCGGGTGGCTGTATAGGTAGTCCATGAATTGATGCAGACTTGTCTGGATGTCACGCAATCAAAAAGTGGCCTTTTCAAGCCTGACATCCACATTGAAAAAACTGCTACCCCACTGTTCTTTGGTACCGTTTCTCTGATGTTGGCATGTAACCTCAACACATCACTTGAGGTTATGATTATTTCATGTATTCCTATGAGATGGTGTTACTAAAACTGCCTTTTTTTTTTTAAATAGCAGAAGTGTGGGATAAAGATGCGAGAGCATGGGTATTAATGGCGACAGTTTATCTCCATGTTTTGATTATCCCTATAGGGAATCTCACTTTTAGCCTTCTCACTGTTCCACAGGAAGGTCACAGAGAAAGTGGGGACAGTAAACAAGGAAGTGAAGCGAAAGACTCGTCATCAGGGGGCTGTTACAGACACGGACACCCTGCCAGGGACAGCAACAACCAGATGCCAACAGGTGGAAGTCGAGTGCACCGTGTTCTGCTGTCCAAACAGCGTTAGGTACTTCATGGTTCTGTCAGATGGTGTGACAAGAGGGTGCAAAAGTGACAAACAACCGAGAGGCCATGCAGAGGTTTGTGCCAGGTTGGATTTGATGCAGAGTGACGTGGCTATAAACCTCCACTGAGCCATGCTGAGCCCTCACACTGGCACACTCAGGCATGCACACACACACAGACACACACACACACACATGCACATCTTAATAAGGTCTTGTACATCCTGATTAAAAAAAAAAATGTTTTTCAGACAAGCAACCAATTACATCCATTTCATTAAGAAATTTAGCTAATGAGATAAATATGAGCGTACGTGCTGCTGAATAAATGAGCATTGCAGTGAGTGACGGCTAGTGTGCATGTGTGTGTGTGTGTGTGTTCGTAAAAGTATCCTAGCGAGGACCAACCTGAGTTTCAGACCAAGCAAACAAGGTTAAGATGTGATTTCTGGTTTCAGGTTAGATTAATTAACTAAGTTTGTTGTAATGGTTAAGATCAGGGTAAGGAGACGGGGGAACATTTGGTAAATAAGAGCCCTCACACACACACAATTAAAACCTGTGTGCGTGTGTCTGCGCTGGGTCAGGCAGCAGCAGGTGTGACAGCAGCCTCTGATCTCAGGATGTGAAGCTTCTTATCAGTAAGCCAGTCCTGGACAGTTTATCTTATTCCTTCATATCTTTCCCTCAGACAGATAACATCCAGCAAAAACACTTCACCCAAAGAGAGGTGAGGAAGTTCTTGTCACTTGCACACACCTTAGGCTTCCCTAAAAGTTTTAAATTATATATTTCCCCCTTTCATCTCATAAAGATGCAGTCCTAGTAAGCACATGGCAATAATAGATAAGAAAAGTCACCGGCCAAGCTATTTTTTAGGATGTAGGCATGACTCTCTCCAGTCTTACTTCAATGCAAATGTTGCCCTATATTTTGCCTTCTGCATCTTTCCTCTTCTCTATTCAGCTCTTGCTCCAGCTCTTCCCATCCTCCTTTGCTTTAGACTCAGAGGTTATTTATTGTGTTTACTCCAGCTTTCATTTCTCCTTTTTTCAAGTGAAATCATACAAATGTGGACGCGCTCACATTTGCATTGAAAAACCTCACAACGTGGATAAACTGAGTAAGTCGCTTGTGCACTGACACAGACTGTTACATAAGTTTAATTTAAAAAAAGATATATATAGGCCGTCTAACATTAGAATTGGGAAATTGTATAAATGCCTGCAGAAGTGATCTATGACAGTTAATGTCAACAAGCAAAATGAACTGTACAGTCATCCTTTCGGGAGTGGTATAAAATGTGCTTTGAAAAAAAAAAAACAACAAAAGCAAAAAAACAGATCGCTATTCACAAATGTAAATGTTTTGAACATCTGTGACGGCGCAAAGCAAAATTTGTAGCAGAGCCCCATCAACATCCAAAAGGGGAGGCAGGCCAGAACGACGTTTGGATGTCACAAGATGTTTAAGCATTTTTTCAAATCCCCCAAAGAATATAAAGTAATTCTCCATCATGATATCCATCTATAGAACACAAAGGTAAAAAAAAAGAGAGCCCCCCCCCCCCCAAGGATTGGATATGGCCCTTGGACCATTTCAATCTTCCTCTTCTTAAATAAAAACAAAAAAATGCAATTTATTAACTGCATTTTGACAGTGAAGGTAATTCTTGGGGTGGACGAAAGCACTTCACTAACATGCTGCCACTTTACTCGACTACAAGACAGTGCTGTCTAAATGTGTAAGAAACCAAATAAGTTGGGTTATATGAACAAATAACCAAGAAAGAAATTAGTTTTTAACCAGGAAAGGAAACATTTGACAAATTAAAGCACTTCAGGAGGTTGATATAAAACTAAAAGTTGAGTCTTGCCTGTTGATTATCAAAGAACAGGAGGAACCAAAAACACTGTTTCTGCCATATTTCTGCTTGAAGAATATGGATTATACTGTGATGTTGCATTTTACACGTCTTAATGACGCTTGCATTTAACTGCTGCATTTGTCATTCGTTCAGTTGTAGCTTTTCATACCGTTTACAGTCTTACACTAAGGGAATGTATTTCTGTCACCCTGTAGTCTTGAGTTTTAGATCTTCAACTTAAAAGTCACAGACCAAATAAAAGAAGAGATGAGGGGGACAAGGCAAGATGATGTAACAGATCAAGGGAGAAGATCACAGCCAACCAAAGACAAAATGTAAAGATCACGATGACATGGGAGAGGCACAGAGTAAAGAAAGGAAAACTAGCAATAGAAGAGGGAGAAAAAAAATCATTTACAAGATGACTACAGGACTGATGTAATAGCAAATGAGGGGAAAAGAGTACGACAGTAGATAAACAGTTAGAGCCCAGTGGGACTTGGGGTGGCTTTGTGGCTTTCTCTAATGGCCTGCAGCCAATGCAGTGATGCAATGGTGCCATTAAATAGGAGATGCAGGCCATTAGTTTGGCTGGCTAGTGATAGGGAGAAGAGTTCCTGACAGCACACAAATGGCATCCATGCAGGATCAATCAAAGAGATGGGAGACGACTGGTGAGGACAGTAAAGGCAGGAGATGGGGGGAGGTCTAGAGTGGAAACTGGGAGTGCAGGCCTAAAGGGCAACGTGACTGGCCATACCCTTTTAAGGGTCAGCAGGGAGTAGGAAAGGTCTATGTGTGGGCTCTTCATGTTCAGACTGAACATGTATAAATCCACGTGACAGAAAAAGCCCTTAAGACACGGCATACATCATTCTGACCATCTCTCTGTCTAACATCTCTCCCTGACCTTCAACCACGCATCTTTCATGTCTTCCACCATCCTCCACCCTGTGACCTCATGCTCTGGAGTGGTGAAACGTAATACACTTAAGTGTGTCTGTCCACATGGTGTCTTCTATGTAACTGGCCAGAACGGGGCTACACAACACAGTAATCAGAGCATCATATCAGCGAACGAAAACTGTACAGGATATAGATTGTATCCATGCCAGAGGATTAAAACGCTGTGCAGTGGAACTTTTAAGTATTTAAACATCTGCTTAAGCTGATTGTGTGCAGTTTTGGAAACCTCTGGGATAGTATATGTGATTTGCTGCTTACACCGAGGAGGATAGCACATATTTTACACTGTTGGCAAAATATATTTTTACAGTCTCGCACGAAAAGTGGTGAAATCTCTCACAAGGCTGGCATGTACTGCTGCTCATGTTAGGCTTCAGTTCATTTGCACTTTCCTGATTCAAAAGCAAATCAGCACAATTTTGGTTTTAAAAGGCCAGATGAGTTTTGGTTTTTCAGAAAATGAACTGCCTGTGCTTTGTCAGACGAGCACAACTTGACCGTGAATTAAAACAACAACCCCCACTAATTTCAAGATTATATAACTGACATTAGATCCACAAAAAAAATAAAACAAAAAAAAACAAAGGTGACATCGTCCCACCACCTTATAATGCTGTTGTTATGTTGCATTCAGTGCCAGCTGGGAACATTAAGTTTTCATCTGAGTCAGTGAAATCAATGCCACAGGAATTCAGGTATTGTAAATAAAAAAAACAAAGCAAAAACAAGTTTCCCTAAAATGAAGCTTACACGGTATACACAAATGCTTTTCCATATCTGGATCTCAAGGTTGTAAAGGATGTGCTTGTTCGTTCTGATGTCTCACTTTCAAAGTAATTTGAATGCAGCAGCAGTGTCTGGAAGAAAGTTTTGATAGCTGATCATTAATCATTAATATTCTTCACTGCTTAAACTGAATTTGTCAGAGGTGATAATGCCTGGTCAACACATTTTAATTAGGTCATTTATTTTTCCAAAGAATCTTGTAACGATTTGGTGGCCACTTTCTGTACGCATCTACCGAGTACTCCATTCCCCTCCATCTCACCTGACCTCCATCCTCCTATCTTTATCCCTCAACAGTCCTGATTTATGTTCCCATCCCCGCTTGCTCTTATTGCCCTCTCCTTCACACCTCCCCTCATGGCAACCACAAACCCACACAGACAGTTGCGAGACAAGTCAAATGATTACATTAAGAGGATCCTCTTGCACTGTGGTGTATGTTTTACTGTATAAATATGAAAAAAAATTTAACAAATTGGGCAGGGTTGGGAACTACAGAGTGGCATTTACAGGAAACTGAAATTTGCTTAACCCCTTCCACTATTGAGCATTGTTTCATCCCTCTAAGTGTGCTGCATTAACGAGTTTTTTTGTAGTTCTGTTTCATAGCCTTAATGAGTCATAGGTTTGATGGGAAAGTCTGGGTTTTATTTTATGCTCAAAACAATTTAATCTGGTTATAAATTAGTTGAACTGAGTAGGAAACCTCTGTAACCTGCAGAGGCCATTTAAACCTGGACTAGAGAATTCTGAGGTACGGTCCTTTCACACTCCACTGCCTTTGCTGCAGTGCCCTGTATTATACACCCTTCCCTCTATCCTTCCATCTTTCTTACCCCACCCCCCCTCCCCCCTTAGACACTCCCCAACAAGCTGCAAGTGAGCTGATTTTTATCCACCATCTCTGAAGCCAACACTTTAGGTTAGAAGGGAGATAGCCAGGGATAATTATGGTGAGGGGGGGGGGGTAAGATGTAGCAAGAGGAGAAGCAGAATCTGGATGAAGGTTGGAAGTGGAGATAGTTTATGAAACTAGAGGTCATTTATGTGGATATGTACGTAAATATATGGACTAAAACAACTTTAGCAGCGTGGCCTGCGCATGTCTGTTTCTTAATTGTATTTAAAATCCAAACTTGTGATTCTGTCATATCTAAGAATTCCTATTAGACATCTTAAAAAGGAACCACGTCCCCTTCTTGAATTCCCAATCAAAAGAAAACTCATAGCAAGTGAGAGCAACTGAGTGGGCATTTTACTGTCTCTGGCCGTGACAACGAAGCAGTTAGAGTAGCATTGTGCAAAGCCGTAAACACACAGCTGCCCCCGTGGGAAATCGATACAGCGCTTTGGAGCGTGGTATTATACTGCTGTGATTCTCTCTTTTTTCTGCTGTGCAGTCTCCGCTAGATACTCTATCCTGTCATCCTGCCTCTCCTCTCTCCGCATAACCTCGCTTACTTGACAGTCCACACAGATTATTGCATTCTTCTTTTTTTTTTATTGCTCAAAACAGTTCCCAAAGATCCTCTCCTCACAAGAAAATGCATTTATAAGGTAAATGAGCCTCCAGCAAAAATGAAACACACCATGGCACCATGTTTCGAACTGGAGTTAAGATTTTCTATTACTGCGGGTGAAAAATGACACCATCTCATAGCTACTTGTTCTTCTAATAAGAGCCATTATCATCAGTGGCAGAGAGGCATGCACTCTGCAGTAGGAATAGACATCTATAATAGAGTATTAGGGCCACGATCAGGAAAAAGAAAATCCTTTTTTTATGCTGGAATGTCAAGAATCAAGTTGTAAAATTAAGATAAACTTGACTATTTAAGATTAATGCCAAACATCTGAGATGTGAATGAGGTTAGTTAGCATTCACTGCAGTTAAAATGTGTAAAAATTGACTGCTAAAGTTGTGCCTGTACACGCATTTTTCTTCCAATTAGAAAAATTGTTAATATGGCATTAACACTCTCTTGGTGACATTAACGGAACTCAGTCAGGGGTAGGAAAAAAAAAAAAAAAAAAAAGAAGATAGAGAGTCAGGCATGCAGGTTTGCATGGCTATAGTACTCACGTTCCTCCTCTTTAGGGTCCAGCTGTGTGACACTGATGGAGAGGCGGTCCACCCGCTCCTGCAGGGAGTTGACCCGGAAAGAGAAGGAATGGGCTTCATTGAACAGCTCTCCAAACAGGTCCTCTGCATATTTACCTGTAAATACATGCAATAAATTACTTATTGTATGACTATAGTGTTAATTAATTGTGTGAAAGGAAATATATTTATTGAAAACAATTACATTTAGTGAAGCTGATTCTGTGCAGAACTTAGTGTGGGTTCTTTAGTTTAAAAGCTCAAATGGTTTGTCAGTCACTGCCAACTCAGCTTTTGCAGTTTTAAAAAATGTGTAGTTATTACCGAGCATTAGAGAAACAATGTGCTACTAGAATTCTCTGAAGAACCAAATTATACATTCTGGCTGCTCTATTAGAGCAAGAAATGTTTTACCATGGACAGATGTGCACTACAAATACAGTGTCATACTACAAAATGCATCTCAAATATCACCAACTAGGCAATCAAAAAATATAAGCTGGGGGTCCTGCAGTGACATCGGTGCTCAGACACTGTAGTTTTAATCACACAAATTTATAGACTCCACAAATTAAGCTAACAAAAAATTCTGGGGTTTGTTTCCCCCCTTTCAGTTATGTGTTACATTCTTTTTGACTTTACTGCCATTTCACTGCTCCTTTATTTTGTACTTTTACCACCTATTTATCAATTTGCCCTTATATGCATTCTATTACACTGCCTTCATGGGAATGTTATTTTAGGGTGCCAGCAGATATAATCACAAGTGCCAATACTATGGAACTGCTGCTGCAGCAAAAAAGGGAATATTTTGTAACAAACATGTTGCATGGAAGACAGGGGAACACGCCAAATCACTCCAACTTGGAGCTGGGAGCAAACTTACAGAAGATGTGCACAGTGATAGCCTGAAGCTAGTGCCTGAAAGGCATGGACACTGGACAAGTTTTTCAAAGTGACCCTGTTCTTTTTCTTTTTTTTTCTCTTTTAAATGGGATTTTCACTTTAAGAGTTTTTAAATGAACCAGACCGAGTGATTTAAAGAGGATTGCAGTAGCCACTTTAATACAGAGTGTGCCATTATTTACCACAGAAAAAAAAGCTTTTTAATTTTGCGCTTGACTGGTATAGCTGTTGTGTGGAGGAGGTGCTCAAGGAGACATTTGTGTTAATTTATCTGGAATCCCAAGACCCAATATTGTTCTTTATTGGATAAAATCTAAGAAGACCTGTGACTTTCAGCTGAAATATAAACAATAAACTTTATTTATTTAGTACTTGATGAGGCTTTGGTAAATAGTGTTTATGAAAAAGAAGTGAGGACAGGACTGCATAGTAAAAGAAGATGACTTTACTAAACTTCTTGTAAGTCTTCTATTTTGTTCTCCACTTTTCAAATGACTATAGTTTCATATGCATTTTCCTGCTCCTGAGGTCAAGAACAATTCAATCTCTCCAAATTACAAGGAAGCTCTACAAAAGCAAGGGTTTCTGTCCACAGACTTTTTGTTTATATCCTATTGTCATCTAGCTTTTGTGGTCTTCTGTCCCTTTTTCCTTCTCTTTTTTTTTTTTCCTTTCAGCTGTACGACTCAGACGTCGCCAAAGCAAATCATTCATCTCCATCCATCCCTATCCTCTGCATCCTGTTTTCTCAAACCAACTAACCTCATGTCCTTTTTCAAGACATCCATAAATCTCCTCTTTGGCCTCCTGCCTGGCAGTTTCAACCTCATCATCTTTCTACCAATATATTCACTATCCCTCCTCCGTACATGTCCAAACCATCTCAGTCTGGGGTCTCTGACTCTCTAGCTCCAAACATCTAACTTGCACTGTCCTTCTGGTGTCCTCATTCCCGATCCTATCCATCCTCGTCACTCCCAAAAAGAACCTCAATATTTTAGCCTCTGCTACCTCCAACTCTGCCTCCTGTCTTTTCCTCAGTGCTACACTCTCTAAACCATACAACATCACAGATATCACAACTTTTCCTTATCACAACTGACACTTTTCTCCACCAATTCCAACCTGCTTGTCCACGCTTCTTCACTTCCTTTCCACACCCTTCGTTTGTCTGGACTGTCGACTTGATCAGGGTTCTCCCCACCATATAACGATTCTTTTGTCTGGCACCACCATTGATTTCTGAGCCCCCTCTAACATATTTTGACGGTGGCACAGTGCTACTAGTAGACCAGCCTTTAAAAAAAATTTTCTACCCATTTTAAGCACCAATCTACTTCAGTGCGATTTTTGTTAACTCATACCCTCCCTTCCCATCTCTCTGCCTATTCGCCTATATCGAGGCCTGGGTAGAGTCGGCCAGTTCTTCATTTACTTGGGTTAATGAGCCCGATCTTCCTACTGAATCACAAGTCCGATATCTCCACTAACACGGTTTATGAGTCCTCTAGCTGCTAACGCTAATGAAATGGCGTGAGTTAGAGCGGACAGCGGTGTAGCGAAAACGCCGCGGACTCAAGTGATTCAGCTGAACTGAGTGAGTGACGGACTCAACCGTAAAGCCAGCGGAGGGGACAAAGGAAGGAAGACGGACTCAGCTCCACTGGCTTTCCAGTTGCTGAACAGAGTGAGTTATGAACTTGCTGAGTCAGCATAGCACTGGGAGAAACACCATGGACTGATGTGGTTTTGGCTGAGCCTCACTCCGGTCATTGATTTAAGTGAATAATAAGTTAACCTGAGCTATTAACTGGAGCTATTGGCAATGACAGGAAATGACATGCATTTTTCAAATTAACGTTTATGCTATTGACATAATTCTAACATATTCTGAAAGTTGAGAAGTGCAGCTTTGCACTGATATACGGTACATTGTGGTTGTTTTTACATTATTTTTGAGCTTTTTCACATTTCTGTGAGCCTTTTTAATGCTTGTTTTTAAGTATTTATATAGTTTTTCATATATCTATTTAAAATGTCATTTCTTTAGCTTTTGTTGTTATATTTATTTTTGTTGTTGTCTTTATTTATAACCTTAGCACATTCCTAAATTGTTAATGTTGAAAGTAAAATGGGAAGGGGGGTGGGGTTGTCACTGGCAGCACCACCGGGGCCTCAAAAACTGGGGAGAACCCTGCTTGATCCTTGATGCAGTCCCACCTCTACCTTGAACTCCTCTGTCACCCCTACAGCACACCTCACTGCTGTCTTACAGCTCTCATACATGTCCTGCACCCCTCTTACATACTTCTCTGCTACTCTAGACTTCCTGGCACAATACCAAAGATACTGATATTACTGCAAGATACTGTCTACACAACTCTGCACATCTTACTTGCTCTTGAAAACTGGCATTAGCCTACTTCTCCTCCATTCCTCAAATATCCTCTCGCTCTCTAAGATCCTGTAAACAGTTCTAGTCAGACTCTAATGTTGAAGTTTATTTCAAGCCTTATAAAAGAAGAAGAAAAAACAAAGACACTTTCGTACCCCCGCAGGTATATCATCAAGACCAACTGTACTTCCACTCTTAATCCTACTGAATGTCCTCCTCACTTCAGTCTTACAAATCTTTACTACCTCCTGGTCCACAACGGTCACCTCGTCTATTCTTTCTTCTTTTTAATTTTCCTCATTCATCAACTCTTCAAAGTACTCTTTCAGTCTTCCCATCACACTTCTGACACCTGCCAACACATTTCCATCTCTTTCCTTCAGCACCCTAGCCTGCTGCATGTTCTTCCCATCTCTATCTCTCTGCTTTGCTAATCTGTAAATCATTCTCTACCTCATCTTACTGTCCAACCTAGCAGACAAATCACTGTACACCCTTGGTTTGGCCTTTTCCACTTCTACTATGCCTTTACAGTGCTTCTCCCTGTACTTCTGTCTACTCTCTTTAGCTAACCTCTTTCTCTGTACATGCTCCTACACTTCCTCATTCCACCACCCAGTCTCCCTATCTACTCTCCTACTGGATGACACACCAAGTACTATCTTACCTGTCTTCCTGATCACATTAGCTGTAGTTGTCCAGTCATCTGGAAGTACCTCCTGATGACCCAGAGCCTGCCTCAACTCCTCTCTGAAAACCACACAACACTCTGCTTTCCAGCTTCAACCACTTTGTCCTTTGCTCTGGCTTTGTCCCCTCGTCTTCCTCACCACCAGTCATCCTACACACCACTATCCTGTGCTGTTAGGCTACTCTCTCACAACTACTTGACAGTCATTGATCTCCTTCAGATTATAACAGCTATATAAGACTTAGTCCACCTGTGTGCTGCTACCTCCACTCATATAAGTCAATCTATGTTCCTGCCTCTTTTAGTAGAAGAATTCACTGCAGCCATTTCCATCTTTTTTTGCAAATTCTACCTCCATCTGTCTTTGTGTGTTTCTGTCCTGGATACTAAACTTGTTCATCACCTCTGTTGTCTTCTCCCAACATGTCCATTAAAGTCTGTATCAATCACCAATCTTTCATCTCCGAGGATATACTCCATCACTTCATCTATACCAACTCCATAATCTGTCCTCTTCTAACTTACATCCTGCCTGGGGGGAATAAGCATTACTAACAAGCTCCTCCTTCAAGATAACGCCTACTCTAGTTCTCCTCCCATCCCCACAATGATAGAACAGCTTGAACTCCCAAGCTTCTAGCCTTGCTACCCTTCTACCTGGTACCTTCTTCCTCTGCTTCATGTCAACCAATTACCAAGCTTTCCCTGTCACGGTCCTAACACCCATTAAGCTAAAAATGACAAAAGTTCCTTTGTACTGCTTTAAGTGATTTGGTTCATTTAACAAACTGAGCAAATACATGGTATTCTTTAATCAGAGCCAAGCAGCTCAGCTTACTATTCAACAACTTCACAAGTGGCAGGTAAGGATGTTCACTGACAGGTATATTTTACAAGCAGAAAACTATTCCTATGAGATTGTACTGGTCATAACTGAAATGAGCCAAACATGTCTGTGTCTGCTATTTTATAATATGTTCTGCAGGCACTTCCATTCCCATTGCTGGATTTTCTGGAATGCTTCTTTTGACAATTTTTCTTGGCTCAAAATTATATAATTCATATTGAAACACACTGACCACTCAAGAATTAAAAACCCCACATCTTCAAAGAATGCTCCTAAATGAGTTCTTTTTGTGGTATTATTATTATTATTATTATTATTATTATTATTATTAACACTATTGAGAAATAATGGTTTTGATATTAAAACTTTGAGAAAAACAAACCAGCTATTCAAACTATTTGTTTGGACAAAATTATTTTTGCATTTTTCTGTTGACTCACTGTAGGTAAAAATTGTGAAAAGGTATGCAACCATGATGAAGTAAAGAGGAATGTATTTCCCTTTAAGAAAGAAGAGAGTGTGTGCATGTGCACTTATGAGTGTTACTGACTGAGGCTACTGAGCTGGCGAATGACGTTGGCCAAGGAGATGTTAGTCACACACTCCAGCTCGTTCTTGATGTTTCTTGGCAGCACCGTGTGGCACAGGTGCCTGGGCTCGATTGTGCGCTTCACCAGCGGCATCCTTTTGCTGCGATACCGCTACCTACGGGGGTAAAATGGAAAAGGGAGAAAGGAAAAGAAGACCAGAGAGATGGAGACAAGGAAAATCATTTCATTAGGGGTCAAATTCTTTTTACAGATCTTGAGATTTTGTAGAAACCCATTAGGAGACAGAAAACACCAGTTTCACTACAAAAACAAGAGTTACATTCACACTGGTAACAACCACAACTATGCAGGATCCCTGAGAAATCAAACAATGCAGTAATAAAAAATAAAAAAGCAGAGAAATCTTGTTTACATATTGCAACAGCTATGTTGCATCACTGGTTTCACTGGCAAAGGATTGTCTTGTCCTTTCTATAATACGTGGGCGGTCTAAAATACCTCAAGACATTGCCTATTAAGCCTTGCTAGTGGCTTTTGGTTGATTCCCATCCTTTTGTACCACCACGTGAAACAGGAAAAGAGGCATAAAATGACAAAAGATACTGCAATAGCACAGGTACTTGCTTCTGTTGCTAGTTTTATGAAAAAAAAAAACCTTTATCCAGCCCAAAAGTCAACAGCTTTGTGAGCAGCATGAGATGCACGACATTAAACATACTAAATTTCATGGTAATCCATTCAATGACTGGTCACATATTTCCACACAACCACAAATGCCAGACACATGTTGGCACAGAAAGAGAAGTAAGAAGATCTCCATCAAGAATCCCTGAAGAATGGTCTCCAATCATTCCAACTGCTGCTGAAAACCTCCACTGAACCCATTATGGACCAGCATTCTGGGACTACTACCGTCACAGCCTGTAATGACCTGAAACACTGCGATCATAATAATTAAGAGACAAAAAGGTGAAAACAAAACTACGTGAAAGAAATGGAAATAAGAACAGAAAGACTGGTGAGAAATGAATGTATAAAAAAGGCGAGAATCAAGAGCTAACAGATTCAGAGAGAAGGATGACAAAACACCACCTCCAAGCAAGCCTCTCTATGTGACAACACCAGTTAATCTTGTTAGCAACACATCTCTGCTGTTATAACTTGTGTTTAATTAGAGGAAGCATGTGCAGTGAAGTGTAGATCAGGTGCTCTGATGGAGTGACTGACTGCTCAGCCTTGACAGCGATAAAAGCCTTGTTAAGGGTTTGATTAAACCTTAATTAGGTCCGGTGCATTTAATATTCTGTCATATTTTTAGCAGGGCCTTCGTCACTGAGGACTAAACATGATTGTCGACCGTATCCATAAAAATGTAGGGCAAGAGAGGCTATTCTAGGAAGCTGCCCAGCTATAAGGACGGTGACTGCTCAGAGGTGAGTCATCTTGGAAGCAACTCAAACTGGAGCATCAGTGACCATAAAAGGAAAAAATGACAGCATGCGACTCTCCAAGCTTCAGTTAAAGAGGTTTAGATGAGATGTGCAGGCAATGTTTCAATGACACAAACCACTTCATTAAATCTCTGCCCACTTCTTTGAAAATAAATAAAATCACCTAAATCTTTAAGATATTTTTTCCTCTTTAATTTCATAAAGGGGCCTTCAATTCTTCAATTTTCCACCAGCTATAATAAAAATCTCAACAAGTACCCACCATGACAAGAGCAGAGGTGGGGGAATGGAAAAAAGAAAGTTTATGTAGCAGTTTGTGCAACTACTGCAGGGGTTCATTTCAGAAAATGGGCTGCATTCAAACTCTTGACTCTTTGATTAAATTAACCTTGTTTCAGTTAGAAACAAGTTTAATTTAATCAGACAATCGATCATATACCGTGCATTTTTAAGACATCTGAATCACGACATGTCACATTTGCGGCAGGTAAATGTAGACTCGGCCGTCACTTGCATTTGTGATGCTTTTCAGCATTATAGGAAGTCATTTTAAATATTAATGGTGGTGAGGCTGGGAAATCAATCAAAACTTAACCGAAACAGTCATTCAGAACTTATAACACCTTAATCCTACCCATGTCCATTATTTCAGTTGTTTGAATTATTCAGTAAGTGACGATAAAAAAAATTCATGTTAGCATTTCCCTTAACTTATTTAAATTTTTTTTTTTTTTAAAAATCACATATATAGGTACAGTAATAGTTGGAATTTGGATATTTTTGCAACTAAAATATTGTTAGTGGTCTATGAGGGCAAAAAAATCAAACATTATCTAAATTTTTCATAAGGAAGGTGAAAAGTTCAGTTAATGGGGATATTGATGTGAAATTATATTGCCTGGAATATGCCTGAATCATTAACCTTTTAAATCACTTCGAAGTAGATGAATTAGTGCAGTTTGCTTTCAGTTACATTTACAGCCACTTAGACACAAATAATCATTCACTTATTGACTAATTTAACTTTTAACGCTGAGAACCAAAAGTGAATCAGCAATAGATGTCAAATCCTTCCACCTGAATTCCAGTTTTGCAAAGTTCAGTTTCTGAAACTTCCCTTCAATCCAGAAAAGAAGAATTCTCAAAACTACAGTCCAAGTTTTACATCTGACCTCCAGAATTAAAACAAACAGATCATCAGCATATTTAGCATGTATGTCGTCACCAGCTGTTGTTTACAATATTTACCCAGCACACGCAGAACCGGACAGCTAGCCGGTACCGAGCTAGACAACTGGTATTCATACCACCACCAAGCAGATGACAGCCGTCCAGTGAAGCTTAAATTAGTTTGCGCCTGGAGTAAATCAACCACCATGATGAAGAGAGATACTGTTGTTAAAAACTCACGAAAACGGACCGTTAGAACGCACTTGCTGTACTGCGTGGGACACGTCATGACAAATCTAACATACCAATTCTCTCCATTACAAACTGAACTGGAGCTACTGGTCAGCAGTCTGGGCACTACACTGTAGTTAAACAGTAGAGCAACGGTGGTCTGGAAGGTATCAAAAGACTGGGTTTTTTGATACTCAATGGTACCGAAGCTTTTCAATCGATACCAGAAATTAGTGCTGGGCGGTATGACTAAAGATTTGTATCATGTTTTTTTTTTTTTTGTTAAAGATTCTGGCGGTTTCACAGAACATCACAGGATTTTTACTTTGTTTTTAAACTTTATTTTTTCCCCATGACGGCTGTTATATATATGTTTATTTTACTGGCACGAGGCTTTAAATCGAGCTTGTAATCAAAGTATCAATTACTTTGTCCCAAAAAAATTACACAATATATGAAAGAGTCAGTATGAAATAGCAGAAAGAGATGCAGAATGAAAACTGTTTTTATTGCGCAAAATCCAACATATTAAAAATAAAAGATATGAGAATTATGATAATGCAGTTTGGCAAAAAAAGAAAATTCACCCCAGTAAGAGATGCATCGAATCCAGTGTTTTAATTATTGCTCTGAATCCGTCTCTCGACTGTCTGTAGCGGGACCATGTCCTCACATGAGTGAATTGTTATTGCAATCCATCGTAATGTCGCTCCACCGCTTGCTTGTCCGGTTATATGCCGTCCCTCGAGAAAATGCCTGTTCAAGCGATGTCTGACCCTTTGGCTTAGTTGTTTCACTGGCACTATGGTTGATGGCATCGAACCCGACAACCGCAACAGCATACATTATTGGTATTCCAACACATGTTTTCTGCTGAGGTGATGGAATAAGTTGCTAGTGTTCCCACCACCGGCAGCAGTGGAACGGCAAACTTTGCAACATACAAACTTTTGGTCTGATCAGATTTTTTAAAACCAAAAAACTTCCAAACTACAGACACAGTTCCTCCCTTGGGCACAAGTTCTTCTTTTATATCTCCAGTCTCACTTTCTTTATCCGCCATCTGTTTTCTGTTATTTATTCCAACTCTTGACCAGCTGTTAGCTAACAGATTCTTATGCTACCTGGTTGAGCTCTACCTTGTATGTCTTTTGGCGGTGCCGTTGCACGCAGCGCTCTCCAGCGCTTCTAGCAGCCAACAATATTATATAAATGGTTGCATGTAAAGCTGTTTTCTCAACTATACCGCGGTGTGGCAGTATATGAAAAATTCATACTGGAGGGGAAATTACAACCGGTATACAACCGCCCAGCACTACCAGAAAGGTAGCGATTTTCAATACCCAACCCTAACCTGGGGTTTGCATAATGGTCAATACTTGATACTGATCCAATACCATCATTACTTTCTTATATTTTATTGATTGATGATGATTTCCAAAGAGAGTAACACAGATATAAATAAAACAATATATGCATATATACACAAAAATAAAACAAGCTGTTATTTATTTGTTAGAAACATTCTGCACTAGCAGCACTAAATGCACAACGCGCAACAACTCCAGGTACAGGCCATGGTGATATTTCGCCTCAATTACTGCAATGCCCTCCTCGCTGGCCTTGCAGCTTGCGCGATAAAACCTCTACAAAAGACGCAGAACACAACGGTACATCTGGTCTCTAATCAACCCAGAAAGGCCCATGTCATGCCGTTGTTCAGCTACACTGGCTACCCGAATAAAACATGTCGCTGACACTCATCCACAAGGTGCTCTTGGAGTCTGCACCTGCTTATATGTTAATAAATGCTTACTCCCCTTCTCATGGTTTGCATTCATCACAAGAACACTGTTTGTATTATTCCCCCTGTATGCTAATCTCTCATCATCAACACACGTCTTAAATGTCTCCATACAGAACATGTTGTTCAGTCAACAACCTTTATACTAAATAGCGGATCATTATGCTGAGGATGACAATGGCAAAGCCGAGAGAAATAAATGTTTAAAAAAAATGCCAGGAAAACTCATGTTTCCTGACAGCAATGAATTCAAGATGACATGTAAATCATTAAGCTTATTGCATGTCGCACTGCACGATGGAACATGCACTGGATTTTTGCAATGACACACGTAAATCTGAGTGTATTTCAGGCTCTAAATGCAGCATCATCACATCATTGATGTGTGCCTACCCTAAGGTTGCTGATCCTCTTTACTTTGCCTGGAAAAGCCAGGGGAAGCCACTAGTGTGGGGAAGACTGGAAAGCCACAGATCTGCAAAGCCCCACATGAGTGTGACTGCTGCAATCTTACACATCTCTGTTGGTGATTCTAAATTACCCATAGGTGTACTAATGTGTGTGGCTGTTTGTCTACATGTGGCTCTGTGATGGACCAGCAATCTGTCCAGGGTGTTGTTTCGCTTAAAAAGAGCTGCGATAGGCTCCAACAGATCCTCGTGGCCCCGAACAGCAAGAAGCCGATATAGATGATTGGTGTGGACTCCTTTTTGTTACTTTCCTAAAAATCAGTTCAGTATGAGCAACAGAAAAACCCAGACTTGATGAAAAAGATCAAAGTTGGATTAAGCCACAGTTCAGTCAAAGCGACGCAGCATGAAACCACATGTAAACAGGTGTAAGTGGCAGCGTCGACTCTTAGCAGTTTGAGCCTTTCAAAATGCAGATGCTGCCAGGTTTGATATGTAAATTTCTAACATGTGAGAAAAGTTATTACATTTTCTTGATGTGCACTGGCATTTCACAGGAGTAAACACCGTACAGCCTTGATTTTTGACTGTTCTGCCATGGTGCAAACATTTGATGTGCAATGAATGACTGCAGGATGCATCTGCTGCCTCACTGACTGAAAATGAAATAATTTCAGAGTGCTGCCCACATGGGATGGTGACTTCCTCAACACAAGCACAGACATGAGCACACACTTACATGCAGCTTTTGTCCACCGAGGTTCCGACACCATTTCATGACATGACTAAATATGACAGCAAGATTCACACAAGAATTATGATGTCTCACCTCATGGGTTCCCTTAAGAAATCTCCAACAAAACCAAAATATGAGAGGAGGAAGAAGAAGGAGCCTACAGTCAAATCAATTAAATTCACAAAACTAAATACACGTTATGACTAACAATGTCAATCATCACATTATGAGTATCCATCCATCCATCATCTATACCTGTTTAAGCCTATGCAGGGTCACGGGGCCTGCTGGAGCCTATCCCAGCTCTCTCTGGGCAAAAGGCTTATGGAGTTTTAAAATGATGCATTCACTCTTAAGAACTCAAATGTCCTGAAAAAGAATCTCTAAACAAAACACAATGTTCCATCTGCAACCCAAAGCTGTGCTGTGAAAAAAAAGAGGAATGAAACTAACTGAGAAAATTACACTTTGGCTGTGCAGTTTTATTCTCCTATCTCTATCTATCCGTGGGCCTAGCCAGACTTTTTTTTTCCTATCTCTACACCCCTTGCCAATCTGTAACTACGTTTATGACCCATTCGTCTTGGGAGGTGCTTCCCACTGTCACCTATCGCCGTGGCAACGGGTGCAGTGGGATGTCATTGGTCACTTTATAATAACCCAAAAGACAAAAAGGCAAAAGAAAAAACAAAGAGGAGGAAACTGGGACTGGTGAAGGGAGTAATGAATGGATGGTGATGGTGGATCACAACAGCGATAGGCCTTGATCAATGAACACTGTATGAGAAGGCAAATGAGGGTCAGATCAGGGGCGGCTCTTCCATTGTGTATAAGCACAAAGCAGGGCGAGGGACGACACACGCCAAAAGAGAGCAGGAGGCCTCCAGTGAGATGGTTCAATGCACCCGGGACAATATGTCCAACTAGGAGCTCTAATGAATCCTAATAGAGTATTTACTTCCTCACAATATAACCTGCACACCCTCAAAATAGAGGTCAAGGGTCTTTTAGACAACTTGGCAGACAAACCAGGCTAAGCATGGACTGAATACATACGTTCACACTCCCAAGCAAAAAGCAACCAGCATTTCTTGTAAATTCTTTTGTTAAGCAACACATAAGACATTTATTTCATAAGAGTAATGACAAACAAACTGAAAACTCCCAAATCACTACGGCATTTCCAAAAGCATAAAAGAAATTCTGCACTGAAACATCACGTTTGGCTTCGGTTTGCCATCCGTCCGTGAATGTGGAAAATCACAAGCTGAAGTAAAGCAGCCACCACCGAGGCAGTAATAAAGCTGACATCAACTAGCCTCTGCCTGGTGAGAAATGTTATCAATAAGTGATGTAATGCTTTTACTCACTGGATCACCATGAAGCAGAATGTAACGCAACACACAGATTAAAGTATCTGACTGCATGCTCACAAAATGAGTTCACGGGGACTCCTAGGTCCATCAGATTATGTCTATCTTGGTTTAAAACCATAAACAATGTCATACTCAGCCAATAATCAGAATGGGCTGATTCTTGACTGGCTCTGGCTGCTGAGTTGTTAATCGGGCTGTGAGAAATCCATTTTTTCAGGGTCATCTTTAGCAAGCATGTATCCATGTGAAGATTTTTTCCTCTGTGAATACAGAATATCCAAAGATAGCAAAGAAAGCAATTACTTCCAAACTTTAAGATAAAGGTGAGCCACGGAGGAGCAAAAACCCAAAATATCTGAGACAACCACCATATGGCCAATGTCATGAAGGTATGGAAGCTAAGAGGACAGCAGCCTCTGCTATCTTTCACCAGTATCATGTTTTACACACACACATACACAAATAAATAAATAATTTAATTTTAGCTAAAGTGAGGATTCAGGATTCTTTATTGTCACAAACTAAATGTTGCTTCTCACCAGATCAGACAGTGCAACAGCATTTAGATAAATAAAATAATAGAAATAAAAGAAGGTTTAGTGGCATGAGGTCAGCTAAAAACTACATAAAACTAAAAACTCATTAGCCGTAAAAAACAAAATGCACAGCGGCATAGACACATGCGTTCAGAAAGAAACGCACCCATTGAGCGGCAAATGTGGCACTGTATGCAAGGCTCAAGATTTTCAAAAGGCTGTACAATAGTAGAAAAGGTGTTAATGTTCCCGTTTTATAGATTTTAAATTATTTTGCAAATGGTTCATTATCTCCACATGTATAACTCAAAGCATTAAAATACAATGAAAGAGGATGTTTTATCAAGCAAAACAGTCATCTAAAGGTTTTTTGTAATTATTTAACTTAATATGTGGAAGAAGATTGAAGACTGTATCGCTTGTATTGAAATGCTTCATGTATTTATGTTCATTTCACTTTTTCTTACTTTATACCTTTAAGGACAGTGAAATTCTTTGCAGCTTGAAGTGTGGTAAAAGAAAATAGACTGAACAGCATCATTTGTGCACCTTCAACTCTTACATCAATCCAACTTCTACAAGTCCTGAACACTAGTAAACGCATAAAACTCTGTATCAATAGCAGCAAAGTAGTCGTTACACTTCCACAGCTAAGAACTCTCAGTTACTCAGGAGTTCTTACATAAAAGCTAAGAACAGATGGCTTGTCTTTTACTCGTTGACATGCATCCTATAAAAGGGTCAACAATTAAACTGTTGCAAAAGGCCCATGAGTCCATCAAGAGCCTTGAATTATTTAGTATCGCATTCAGTTCAAGTTACTCTAGGACTTAAAATAAAGCCTTAAATCAAGATAAATTCACAGTACAGTTTTCTGCACCAAGGAGCTGTCTGATCACTCAGCTTTGAAATCAATGTAATCACTATATGAAATTAGCCTGAACATTTTGCCCTCGGTTCATTGAATCTGGGAAGTTAACTGTGTATTTGGGAAACACACTGCTTGACCTATGAGCAGCTGCAAACATAAAAATGCAGACATCTAATCGGGGAAGTTGGCAGAGGTGCAGCAGCCAATGGCAGATGAGATCAAGCTGACAAAGCTTACGAGCAGCTGGTTCACATCAGCGATACAGATTTATAGAGCGGGAAAAAACAGCTCATGTTCCACAAAAAAAAAAACACAGTCCAAAGAAAATGTACAAAAATCTATCAAGTGGAGCTTTTACTGGTTATAACCTTGTCCTTGCAGCTGCAGAGATTTGACGGTAAAAATGACTGGCTGTTCATTTTATAACACTGAGGAACCTATAAATACAAATAATGCAAATCCAAGGTGCTGAATTTTCCCGCCTTCCTATTTGTATTTTTGAGAAAGCTTAGATTTTAGAAATCACTAAGAAAAAAACAACAACAACAACCCACACACACCTAAAGAGAGAAGAACAGAGTCAATTCAACTCGACTCCCTTCAATGACTGGGTTATGCAGAACATACAATAGATGTGAGTATATATTCAAAGCTCACAAGCTTATAAGACTGATTCATTTTATGCAAGAAAAATCGAAAGTAAGGAAGTGAGTTTATGTATTGTCGATACACGTGCAGATTGTTGAATGGAGGACTTTAGACTCACCTTGGAAAGCAGTCATTAATACTACAAGAGTAAACACCCTAGTTTTCAAAAAAAATATCACATTATACTCTGCCAGTTTGAAATCTATTTATCAAAGAAAGAAAGAGAAAAAGAGAGAGGGAAAAAAGGAAGACAAACAAACATGGTTTTCTACACTGTTCAGCCTCTTTTCTCTATTTTACTGTGCTTTATGTTTTTGTTTTTTTTTGGTCTTCTTTAAATGGCTTCTTCGATCTACAGTCCCACGCCCGGCATCACCACCCTGCTGTTATTAGTCACTTTTATGAGCCAATCAAATGGAGCATACGGCAGGTCTGCCAGGCAGGCCCAGTTCTCCAGCATGCCTCCCTTACGTGCACATCAGTATTAAAACAGTATCCTTTGTGAAATGGCTGTATCATTGGCTAGGTTAGTTGCACATCTTGCCTGCCAATATTATGCGCAACTGGACGATTTAACCTGCGATTCGCAAATAACTTTATTGTACAATACATTCAGATGATAAGAGGTGCACATGTGGGAAATGTGCAGCAATGCTGAACAAGATAGAGAATGATGAAAAGCGATACTGCAGCTAATGGCAGTGATTAATGAATGCATGCTCTGCATCTGTAGCTGAGTGCTTTTCAACTTTTCAAGGCAGTTCAGCAAAAACAACAAAGACAAAACAAAAACACACCCTTCCTTTGCAACATATTGGTGTAAGTAGTCTCTCATTTTTTTTCAGTGGGTGGGTTGTCTCTGGCTGAGTAGTGAAAAGCACATTAACGGGCCTTTAACCCTTTCAAATTTAGATATCAAATTTACATTGAAGAAAACAGTAACTGCTTCTTCACAAAAGGAGGTTCTCTGCACGCATGTAAAAACAAAGTTAAATGTATAAATGCAATGCATATGTTCAGACTTTCTGACACTGAGGGATGAATGCAAATCTTAGCAGCCAGTGTTGCTCGGAAAACAGGTCACACAAACAGCAACGCACCATCATCACATATCATCACAAAAACTTATGGTTCTTCCTGCCAATTAAAACTTTGTTCCTTCAAAATATACTTGAGCGGTGAAATGACACCTTGCAGGCTATTACCAATGCTGTAACACACACACGCTTAGACACAGACCATGTGTCGGGATAAAAATACATCTGCAGCACTGATTCTGTCAGGCTGGGCTGAAACAGGTTTGCTGGTTTCAGGAAACTTCTGATACAAGTTAGGAATAGTATAAACTATTTTTAATCAATATCTTATTAATGATCCAGGCTTAAAATAACTATTCATTTTGACATAACTCAACATTGATTTCGGAGTGGAATTTTGTTGCGCAAAACACAGGAAGCATCATGAGAGCACAACAGGTCTCAACGCCGTAACTCCTCGGCTTTTTCCTAAGCTGTGTTTTTCATCAATATATCAGTATATGTTACGTGTATTACGGTAATGACAAAAATGCCACTTTGAAAAGAGGGAAAAATAGCCTGCTGCATTTTTTTTAGTTAAAAATTGTGTTTGTGTACGTTTCTATGCGTGATCATAGAGATTTTATGATCACGAGCTAACCGAGAAAGGCCATAAAAAGGATGCTACGATACATCAAAGAGAGAATTTTAGAGGAGGCGTATCCTTAGCTGAGGGATGTCAATGACAACAAAGATCAACACCTGAATCTTCACTGTATTATTATAATTATTATTGTTGTTATTACTAATCTACATAAAATGAGTGCCAGACTAATAATGAGTATTTTATTAGATTCTCTCCATCTTACATTCAATCTTCACCCTGCTGATGAAGAGTCCTCCAGTGACAGGTAGTGGAATTGTGCCTATTGTAAAAGTATTTATTTTGGATTCTGAGAATTCTTCTGTTGAAAATTGTTAGAACTTGTAATTGAAAAACCTTTGTCCCTGAGGAAAGTTCAGAACCACTTAAACTGCGTATGTGTCTGAATGTTTTTGAGTTGTGTGTCTGAGAGTGGGACTTTTTCCTTCAATTTCTTTCAGTGTGCATCCTGCTGATGAGCAGCCGAGCAGATGCAGAGGCCTCACCGCTCACCACATCAGTGCTGGAAAACAGCTGACAACCTTTTACATTTTATCATAGCTTGATTTTGCACTTCACAACTTAGTCGTTTTGCCCTTTTTTCACCTATGAATAGCGCTCACTTTTTCAATTGTGTTTGTTTTGTAAACCCAGAGCCCTAGACTCAAAAAATTACTTAATAAAAACATGATAAGTTCCCAATTCAAATGTCCAATCAAAACTTCACATTCAACAACCACATTTTTTCCCACTAAAACCCGAAAGAAGAAAATCAAGCTTGTTTTGTGTTCATTTACAGTTGAAAAAGACACACGACCTTTTTATTTCTCACTGTCTGACATTAAATAAGATTAAACCTTAACTATCTTGGGTCAGGAAGGACTACCAAAATTGTTTCTATTTGCTTAATGTCAGAGTAACTATTACTTTCGTCAAAGTCAGAAGTTTACATAAACTAAGACTAATAAGATTTACAACCCCAACCAAAGCTGTAAAGTCTGGGTAAACACTGATATGGCATTAATATACTGGTTGGCTGGCTATATGGGTTGTGATAATTTATTTATTTAAGAAAAAAAGAAGAAAAAAAAAAAGCTCCAAGGACATCTCAGTAAATATTCTTGCCTGGCATCTAAGAACTATAGGACTGTTTGTTTGAAAGGCATAAACATACAGTTGTTGCATTTTTCCTTAGCAGCTCTTTGGACAAAACAACAACGAATCTAAAGTTTCAAACCACAAATGCATGAAAACAAGTCACCAGTTGCCATTTTATATCTTCAGAGCATGAGGCTCTCAGTGAATGGGTACGTTGGACAGAGACCACACTGTATTTCTGTACAACAACGTTATACTGTCTCTCTTTAGACATTTAGTAATCATGTTTTATCCCACATTGGACGTGTACAACTTCATATTCATGGACATCTCTGTGCTACCATCAATAAATAAAGAGTCTGACTAACAAGCAAACTCACACAAGTTTACTGTTGAGTTCACAGAAACCCACTAATATGAATAATGAAAGCCCACTGCTCAAATATAAATGTCTGCATGCTTCTGCTGTGCAGCTGCGCTTGTTTGGCCTGTAAGGGAAAACTGATTATATTATCATCCTTGCTGTTCATACAGAAGTCAAAGACATGCACATAAAATTAAACACTCCAACAACCCCTGTTGATTTCAATGACCAACACACTATTATAAAACTAGGTCTCTAAAATACAAGGACATGCTTATAAAAGACAAGTCAATGCAATCAAACGTATGCAAGTATATATGAACTGCATGCAACATAGATGTGGATTTGGTACAATACTTTGACGTATTCACAGTCAAATATTAGCAGAGAGAGGAAAAAAAAAACAATCCAACAAGCATGGAACTTCAGGACTGCATAGTTATGGAGTTAGAACAGCCTCAATAGTCACAAATGCGCAGAACAAGATTTACAAATGCGCAGGACAACTTACATATGCGTAGAACAAGATTCACAGGTGTATTTCTGATGCACGCACAATTATAACCTGAATTACAAATGGCTTCTGGTCTGTGGACTTTTTGTGCATTTCTGTGTGAATTTTGAGACTCCCCTGACATGCCTCAACTCACAAATGCATATTTTTTTCAACATTTGTAAATCAAGTTATATTTGTGTGTGCATCAGAAATACATATGTGAATCTTGTCCTGTACATTTGTGACTACTGAGATGATTCTAACTCCATACATAGTAGTGTTTATAATTCAGCATTGGCTCAGTAAAGCAGATGCGACCTCCAACTCAGGAGGTTTGTTATTTTGTGTTATAATTGTTGGATGAAGAAGCTTTCTCATTTTTTGTTTTAAATCAATTTCTTTTGTGGCCACTTGGCCTTTCCTGTTATAAAAGTAATACCCAACACTTTTTGATTCTTTCATGTTTTCTGGTAAACAGAGTAATAACTCATTATTGCCTTTAGCTGATATGAAGTATTCCCTTGATGTCTTTGCTACAGCCTTACAACCGTTGTTAACACCTTGCTACTTGGGAAGACAAGGTATGAATTTTGTCAGAGCACATTGAAAAGCAGAAAATATGGGTCAAATCCTTCCATCCTCCACAATTGAAGGTGTATATTCAAGCAACCCTATATTCTCTCTTTATAAATAGAGTTTAAAGCTCTGCAGAAGACCCTTGCCTTCTTGTGAAAGATGAAAAAAAGAACATGTTTCAGACTTCTTTAGGTGAGACGGGTTTTGTCTAGAGAAAGCAATGGAAAGAGGAGGGAGACAGGAGAGGCTGAGAGGTGAACACGATGTAGAGTCAGAGAGGAAAAAGGGAGCTGCTTGAGGCACAGTCTCAAAAAAAAAAAGAAAAGAAAAGAAGATGATGGTGAAGAAGCAAAAGTTGTCTGAGTCAACACCACCACTGGGTTACAGTAGGCCTTAGGTCAAGTATAGTTTCATATCAATGTGCAGCGCAAACTAGAGCTGAAACAGTGGCTAGTCCAGTGGCCATATCAATCATCAGTACACCCCCAGTACATTCAGCTGCACCCCAAAGAACACAATAATATATGTCATTCCATTCATAAACGCTGCATAACTTAATTCTGCCTTGCAGTAACTGAGCTGCATATACGAGGAAGAGGGGCAAGATGTGAAGTCCGGAATATTTAAGGAATAAACTGGATAACTTGGAAATGACCCAGGACAGCTGTGCAAACCTCTCAAAGGCCGTCTCTTCAGTTTGTGTGTAATGTCACAGTTTGTGTCTGTGAGAGAAAGACAGTTCTGGGAACAAACTGCCTGCAGAGCAGCTCAGTGATGGTCAGTTAAGGTGCCTTTGCTGTCAGGAGGCCTGAGGCAGCGCCAGTTGGTACGGAGCAGAAAGCCAAAGCAGAGATACGACACAAATGCTGGTTTGAAAGTGTATTGGCTGATCCAGTCCCACTCAACTTACACGTTTTGATTTTAACTGATTCACTACATGCAAAAGCAATCAAATCTTTAACTGCTTTAACCAGCTCCAGATTTTAATTTAATGGGTAAGCATTTGTATTAAGAACAGAAGTATAATCAGTGTCATAAATATTTTAAAGTTCTTCAAACTGCAATCCAGCTTTTGCTACCAAAACTTTAGCCAGTTTCGAAACAAACTGATTGCTCAGTTCAATATGAGCCAAACGTGAACCGAGATACATAATGGAACACAAAAGTTTGAGAAAGAAAAAAAGCTGCGGCCACAGTTACATGCAGGCAGTGGTTTCTCGCCGTTCTCAAGGCTTTTTGGCATCTATAGAAATGTTTGCACATTAGGGGTCAAGAGTTCGGCTGCAGACATTATGTGACCTGTGTCTCATGACTTCTTATCACCGCCACACTAGGCTCCATCTCATGTACCCACACTGCTTAGCTCTGAAAGCTGCATTTGAAAATCCCACTGAAACGCAAAATGGTTGGTGAATATGTTTTACATGCAAATGGAAATAATAGGAGGGGTGGGAGGAAAGAATGATTCTCCACAGAGAAAAGAGGGGTAAAGATGACAAAATGTGGTGTAAGAGAGCTTTGTGTTCCCACCGACACAGAAGACAGACTATATTAAGACTGTAGTTATTCACTTACTCTGCCATTTTACTGAATAATGATCAAGACACTGGTTGGTCGTCCTGAGTGGTTCATTCAAGCAGAGCGAGATTTCTTTCTCTTTTCTTTTACGGAATAGCAGACAGTTACTTAAAGGTATATTTAGTTGGAAATTGCTGTGAGTAGAAGTCCAGAAGATCACCACATTAGAGCTTCAACAGTCCATCCACACAGCTGACACACACATATTGCAGTTGCCCAAATGTGTCGTGTCTCCAGAGAGGCCAGGACAGGCGACAATGGGGCAAAGGATGGAGACAAAACACCTCTCAGTCTCTGTTCATTCTCTTCCTTTTGACTGCAAGGCTCTCTGCTCGTCTCTAATCGACACTTCTTGAAAGGGAAATAAAACCCAATTCTCCCCCTGTTAGAAAGGCTCTCACTTGCGTATTCTCTCACTTAGGTTGCCTCCATTTTTTTTTTATCTCCTTATCAGTGAGCATATTCAATGCCACCAGTCCAAAGTGGAGCTGTGGAAGTGTGTATGTGTGAGTGTGTGTGTACAAATGCACAGGCAACAGCATAAGAGGGAGACAGAATCCATAGCAGCTGCTATCTTCTGCTGCCACACAATTCTATGTTATCTATCATGGTCAGTCAGAGTTTGGCTTCTCTGTCGTTGCCCTTCATCACTTCACTCCCGAGAGTCTCAGGATATCTGAGTCGTCATGCCCTTGTCAATCACATTTGCTATTGTGTCGCTCTGTATCCAAGAGCTGTCTCAGCCCTGTTGCAATTTGATCAACACCTACTCGGCCTACAAGTCATCCACCTCACCACATTTCCCGCTCAGGAGAGACTTCCACGCCAGTCAGAAATTATAGCATTGGGTCTACATCAGGTTCACTGTGAGCAGAGAGCACAGACTGGTACTTTTTCTGCCAGAGGACAAGAAGCAGAGGTGTGAGAGACATAATTCAGAATTCAAATCAGTAACTACTTAAGCCTAGTGTTTACATTAGGCTCTTAAAATGACCAGAAACCTTTAGAGCGATAATTGTCAACAATCGACCCCAAACGAAAGATTTAAAAATTTTGTGTATGATGTTTAACTTGGCACACTTTGAGGATTTGTGTAAAATAAAATATCCAAATAAACACACTTTTAACAGCATTTCTATGACAGTAATTCAGTTGGTGATAAGCTGTTTTATCCTTTTTGGAAATGCAAGAGTGAATAAATATGCAATCAGTACTCAATGAGCTAGAGAAGTAAGTGCGTTAAAAGTTATACCCATATGACTTTCAGGATGATCCAAGAGAAGCACCAATGGTAATGCAGCGGCAATAAATAGATTTTTCAAATGACAGAGTTTGGATGAAACTGGAAAGGCAGAATGTTCGTCATAGGACAGCGTTTTTTTTATATATACCTACTACATTAACTGGCACATTTTGAAACTCTTTCTCAACAGCCCCCCCCTCCCCACACTCATTCAAGTTTTTCCTTGTTACCTTCTCTCGACCTGACTGTATCTCTGCATGAAAAGAAAAAAAAAAAGCTCATCAATCTCTCAAGCATGGCACAAAACTGTCAGTCATCGTTAGCCACACTGAATGGTTCCAGTTTCTAATTTTAAGTTCCAGCATTTATGAAAAGTAGGACAGGCGAAGGGGTGAAGTGTAGTATAGTGCTGCAAGAAGACGACAGCGAATAAGAGGAGTGAGTGAGACAAACAGGAAAAGACAACGGGAATATCGAGGGTCTGCAGTAGTCCCCGTGGTGCGGGTAGGCCAGTCTGTCAGCGCCTATCTGTCCTCCTGAGGCAAAGCTACGCAAACCCCACTTTTGCCTCGAGTTGCCACTAACATTTATATAATCACACACAATAGTGACATCACTCCCTGACCTTATACTTCACTTCAGGATGGATTCATGTGGTCTTCATTTTTACTGTTCAGCTGGAGGAGGATGGCTTTCCTCCAGGCTTCTTACGCCAAACTTGTTTAACTCCAAATACCTTGGCATTTAACTGGCTTTAGCCTTGATTAGGTAAACGTAGACATTTACAAGAATGCGTTGTCAGTGCATGACATTTTCCTCTGCATCTCTGCTACCACTGTCAGAAACTCATAAAGAGCGTGTTAGGATTCAGTAACCTAGGGCTGGGCAGTACACTGACTTTTTAATTTATATCTGTATTTGTAGATAAATAAAAATCAGACATCAGCAATCATATCCATATATTCTGAAGTTATGTTTCTCCTGTAATGGAGCAAGGTGAGCTGCAGACTTGCCTACAACTTATCATTATTATTATTGCCAGCTTGGCAACTTTGTCTTCTTTTTTCTTTTTCTTTTAAAAGTTCAATTACTACTAGAATGCATCAAAGTGGCCAATCCATAGCAAACTTATTTCACAGTTTTGACAGAACAACGCCATCAGTAAAAACCCTCTTTACCTGGTCTGTACAGCAAATCAGCAGCCTGACTGTGAGGTGCATTTATGATCTAACATTCTTAGAGTAACTTTACATCTGAGTAAAGCACAGACATTGCAAAAGACGATTTTATCAGATGTTGCATTTGTAAAATCACTGAATGCTGATTAACATGTCATAATAAATACAATGGGTATTCTTTCAGTCCTGCTGTCTGATAAAAAAAAAATAGAATAAATGCAAAAAGATGGCTTTATTAGGATTTGAATTGTTATAAAATACAGTAGATAACAGAAGAGATGGAAACAAATAACATTTAACTGTCAATATTGCTTACTGGAATATAATAATTGTAGTTCTTCATAGAAATTACTGATGTCTAATTTTTTTTCTTATCGCTGTCTGTGATCTTTGAGGTTATTCAGAGATTATTTGGATCCTATTGCAAACCACCATAAGTGCAATCTATCCAGCAGCCTTATTACTGCAGACCACATGCTGCTTTTTTACAGGATTTGTGTAGTCCTACTTTGACGGCTCTCCATGTTTTTCATTACACCACACACACTTAAGAGAATGCTCATAAGAAGCAAATTCACACCTCGTTTTAAAAAGGTTTACAATGAGAGAAATAAAGAAAACTTCCCAACTTACATTCCAGCTTCAACAAGGACAAAATAAACATTTTTCTTTTAAAAAAAAAAGTCTCCCTTTTACAGATCTTCTGCAGCACCAAGTTTTTCCACAGATGTGATTTAAAATGCAAAAAGCAAGTTAATGATAGCGCAAAAGCATAAAACATTTTGCTAGCTACGCAGACAGTGCAACAAGACAAATCAAATTTTTTTGAGAGAAAATGGAAAGCATCGTCAAGCATGCTAAACAGTAAGGGTTTAAGGGTTTAAATCACCAAAATACGATATTACAGCCCATAACTGGTTGGCGATTTAATGTTTCTCAATATCGAAACATCTGCCGATAAAATGTGACTTTCAATTGATTTAGCAGCTAGCAATCAATTTGAGACAATAGTGTGTTGATTGAACACAATCACTTCTATTCATATCAAATTACAGTGAGGAGCTAAAATATCATTTCAGCAATACAAAAGGTCCCCTGATAACGATAACTGACAATAATTAGATGATACCTGATTGATATTTTCATTTTTGCTATTGGATCAGTCATTAAATCTATGTATGGATGTAGATTACTGAGCCACCCCTATTAAACAGCACACCTTTTAGTGTCCTATTACAAGGTGTCACACATATTTCAGTCCTACTCCCACGTAGACATGTCATTCCAAGCAAACTGAGCGCTGGGCCACTCTGCAATTGGCAGTGCCAAGGTTCATGGAAAAACATGCAGTTGCGAGTGGCGAGGTCAAGAGGACTTCGGTTCACAGTTACAGCTCTTTGGCTCGCTACACTCTGATCTCAGAGGCAATGAATCACGTTCACTCAACTGCCATCTTGCAGCCCAGTCGACAGCACTCACGAAAAAAAAATAATAAAAAATTTGCAGCAGGATATGTGTGATCTCATGCATGACACGCAAACATTCACACATGAGTGAAGACAAACTTATGCACCATTGCTGCAGATCAGTGACATAGACTACACCAGTGGGCACCATCATAGTCGAGGCATATGAATACATATGATGGAATAATATAGTGTTTCCTCCTCTTATATAAGCCTTGACACTCTTACAGTGGCTGTGGGCATGCGCCTATAAATGAAAGACAGTTATGTAAGGGACTGCTGTGTCTCAGGCCACTTCCCACAATTTAATTTCAACACAATAAGTTTTAAATGTTAAGATAATTTAGGCCTCACAGCAGATAGAAACAAATTAAGACAGCAGATCTGTCTATGCTTTCTCTGGCACACTGGTGAATGCAGGAGGAAGGTTAGAGCATGTAGCTTTTCACTTACACATAACCTCCTTTAACCAATTGTCTATCATTAATAAATCTGTCTTTCACTATACCTGACCTCTGCAAGTCCTTTCCTCTGGAGGATTGACAGAACGACTGCATGATGAGCACGATAACACAAATGAAATGGCTGTTGAATAAAGGCGCACAGTGTGTTTTCTTGCTGAGGATTTGAGCAAATTTGGAATTTCCTGCTAACCATCAAAGACAAAAGGAAGATGAGCTCGAGGAGCTGCTTACCCTCGAAGCCTGTACTGGGCTTCAGTCCAGAAGAAAAATAGAGAAGTACCTTGTACTTGGGTCTCATGCAAATCCAAAGCAGAGATGGATTCTGGCTGGGAGCTGATAAACAACCAGAGACTGGCTCCCATTTGAAGGCAGATGTTGCACCCGCTTATGAAACAGTGGTCAAACATGAAAAGACACTGAGGCCCCTCTCAAACATGCACTGCTTTCCAATAATGTAGAGACAACTGAATGGGTTGGGATCATGCCTGAATGAGGACCATGGTGCTTTCACATATCACTGTGTGATAGGTCTGACAGTCAGATTTCTAATACTGCAGCACAAGTCTGAAGTGCTGCAGTCATGTTTATATAAGAGGTAGTAGCAGTATGTAAAATCTGTCTTCTGATCAGTTTTATAAAAGGGACCTAGATTGTGCAAACAATTGTGGTCAAACTTTCATACTCAACAGCTTCTAATGATAATGAGAGAAAACTATATTTTTAAGAAGGTTCAAGCAGCATAAAGGAACTTTTGGAAATTTCAGCTCATCAGAAATCCTTATAGATGTGGGGGTTAAGTCACTTTTAAAGCACTAGCAAAGATTTGCACTTGCTTTCTCTTTGTCGTCTCTGCTTTGATGTCCAC
This sequence comes from Arrhamphus sclerolepis, assembly GCA_037176975.1. NCBI lineage: Eukaryota > Metazoa > Chordata > Actinopteri > Beloniformes > Hemiramphidae > Arrhamphus > Arrhamphus sclerolepis. The sequence continues at coordinate 5,285,156 of JBAMYA010000017.1, forward strand.
TGCTGCTCCAAGAGCCAACTGAATTGTTGCTGATGTGTACCACAGTGCCATAAAGCGTTAATTGTCAAATAAGACGACTGGAATGGAACTTCACAGTTACTTTGCCTGGTTTTTGCCAAAAGCAGAGGCGGGAGACCCTCAGAGCTAGATGAAGCTTCCTAAGAATAAGCATATATATTCCTACAAATAAAACTGAATCTGGCATTTTAATATGAAATAAAGGCATGTGTTGTGCTTTAATAGCCTTAGTTTTGCACATGTAGTTTCCATCTAACAAAATCTTTAACTACAGCCTCCACTACTGTTTCTTTCAACAATACGGTGTACTTGTTAGATTGATTTTTATGGGAAAAGACGTGAGGTTTAGGTAGTTTCTCATTTCACCAGCACAGGGATGGGTGAGATGCTGTACTTCCACATTTTTCTTGAGTTGATACCAAAAGTGATTCTGATGTAAAACTATAAAATATATTATAATGTAATATATAACATACCTTTAAAAAAAAAATGCCCACACATTACTTTGTACTTCATTCTCAGCATTTTTCCTTCTATACCTCCTCCTTGCACTTTGCTGCACACTTACCCGACACAAGGGTGAGGAAAAGTGGGGAAAATGAGTTTCCACTTTTCCAGCATGCATCATTCATGACACATGACCATTGCAACTGCCATTCTGGCTCAAAGTGAAGGAAACAGGGCAGAGTTAAAAGGACGAGCACATACGGTTATGCTGTGACTCTAATTTTGGTGGAGTTCAGTGTTTTGCTGAAGTTTGAATATTCAAATCGAGGCAAATGTACTCACGTTCAAAAAGCAGATCAGTTTGAAGTCAACAAGTAGCGTGTAGAGATAATAAACAAGGCAAAATGGTGGCATAAAACAACAAACACATATCAGAACAACCAATTTACTAACATACAGACAAACCACAGACATGTCGTATAAATCCATAATCCCATTCACACCTACTGTCAGTTTTGGACCAAAAGCTTTCAGTGAGAACCAAGTATCCAATTCTCCCCTGGAGCAAATCAAGGCTCCATTGTACCATGTAATGGATCAGACAACATTTACCATCCAAATGTACACATGACACCAGGGGAGTGACCTCCAAAGTCCACAATTTACTCCATTGTGCTCCATTTTAACTTTTAGCAGATGATATCACCCAAGTCAGTCACATGACACTATGGGGCTTAATTTCCCAAATTACCAGCTATTACAGAATAACAATGGCTGAGTGATTCTTTACTCTGTTTTCAGCATATAGTCATGAGCATGAAATATAGAGTAGTAAAGTTGCAACTTATCTTAACTCAACTCCACATGCCTTCTACATTTTCCTATAATTTTTAGACACTTGCTGTGCAGTCGAAGGTCGTAGTTGTGTTGTGTGCAGGCAGTGAAACAGTCGACAAACAAAATACAACAATAAAGTCCTTTCATACATTTACCATTTTCAGCTAACCTGGTGGCAACTGAATGTGTTGGTGTCATCTATGAATGACTCATTGGTGACTATATGGAAAGTAAAAATAAAAAATGCAACAGTAATCTCACAACTCTGGGCCTTGAAACATATGCCTATCATTTTCAACAGAGCACAAGTCTGAACTGCTGCAGTCACTTTATTAAACAGACAACCACAATAAATTTCGCTAAGGATCAGATGTCCAGGGAAAATCCAACTGACTGTGGTATGAAATAAGTAAACAACAATAAATCTGTCCAAACATCCCATCACCATGGTTTTAGATATGATGACTCAATGCAAACTAGTTTCTTTTTTTTACTCAGAATCTGAACTAAATGAATGTGAGCAAACTAAAGTCATCCACATCTGAGGTGCAGTTTCTGCTCTGTCTGATCATGTATCAAAATGTTCAACAACTCATGACGACCAGAACGCTATTTAACACAATGCAGCAAGTTTGTTGGTTTGATATGACCTTTATGGGAAATTTGTACATTGTTATGAGTAAAGTAACTGTAGAAAAGATTAATAGAGAATAAGACCTTCTGTTTAAACATGTCAAAAAGTATTCAACAGCTTCCATCCACAGATGCTGTGAGTTAACACGACTGCTGCACATTTGGCATGTTTGTGTATATTATTTTGGCAGTTATGAGAAAAACCTCACAATACACATAGAGAAAATATGAGCCGAAGGCCAGATGTAGGTTCTGGATCATCTCTATTTGGCCATCCTTTAAATAAATAAACATTTATTTAAAAAAGGAAAAAAAAAAAAGAGAAAAAGTACAGATACTTCAGGCAACTGAAAACAAAACACTCCATTTAGTCAGAAATTGGCTGCAGCAAAAATTGCCATCTATGACTAAACTAATGAGGAGTGATTAATACTTTTGCATCAAAGCGACACCGTAGGTGTGAACCTCACAGCATAAACTACGCTGTAGTCTGATGTGCAGCTGACTCCAAACATAGCTGCAGACCACAAGAAACATGATTGGTCAATTTGGTAGATGCTGCAACGTCTGTAAAAACAACTGATGCTCAACATTTTTCAGCCAACACACATAAGATATATTTTATTTGCTCTGTCGATGTTTGAGCAACATGTAGGAAGTAAACAAAAGGGAACTCACAACTGCGAGCTACAGTGCTGCAGAAAAGAATGCATACTGCCATCTAGTGGTTGCTGGTGTAATTACATCGTGACAAAACAAAACGCAGGAGTAAAACACAGAAGCATTAATCCACCTTTACTTTCTCTACAGTGATGGGTCAGTAATGCAGTGATTTGAATGAATGTTTCAGGATAGAAGAGCAGTCAAAGAAAGTTGAGACCTTTTCATTTTCGTTCATTTACTTTTACATATTTCTTTTTTTGATAAGTCAAGTGAGCATTGTTGTGTCCCAACATCATGGCATTTTTCCAACCACGCATGCTTACTTGCACAAATTTGTCACTGACCTGAAAAAATAAAGCTTTGAAAATGTTTTCCACTTTAATATACATTCAAAATTAATTTACAGAATAGTCCAGCATCCACATTAGCAGTAGAAGTTAATTAAAAGCTTGTACATGCTTGTGAAATTGAGTAGCCTTCATGTGACTGCAAGTTTTTTTGTTGTTTTTTTTTTTTGGGTGGGTGGGTGTGTGGGGGGCAGCAGTTAAAACTGTTTTGTTTTGGTTCTAAAATTCAGGCTTAAAATAACTAAATTTGGAACTTTA
>JBAMYA010000017.1:5288458-5319659 GCA_037176975.1 Arrhamphus sclerolepis
CTTTCTTTCTTTCTTTCTTTCTTTCTTTCTTTCTTTCTTTCTTTCTTTCTTTCTTTCTTTCTTTCTTTCTTTCTTTACCGGAAGTACCGCCCTCCAACTTCCGGTGAATTCACAACATTCAACATGTCTGCCGCCGTAACTGCCCTCGTTTCATACGGTAGCGACTCTGACTCCGAAAATGATTCAGAATCCAGTACCGGTGCTGAGAAAGTTGACCCGAATGATCCGGATGCCACGGCTCACCTCAAGCCCCTGAAGTCTGGAAACTCGATGTCTTTGGCTGTTCTTAATTCTGCCCCCGAAGTCGCCGTTAAGGTGGGCTGAGTAGAGCGGGCTGGCTAACGCTAGCTCAACGTTGAAGTTAGATTATTGTATATGTGGCTTTTAGACTTTAATACCAACATTTTCAGGATGAAGATAAAGTGGAAAATACAGAGTAAAAATATTAATGTATAAGCTTACATGTTTGACTTGAACAGGGTTGTAGTTTATTGGTTAGCAGGAAATTAGGCTACCGTTCTCTAGCGATATATGCATGTATGTAGTTGCGAAAATTCGCTGTAATTATGAAATATTAATCGATGAAATAACTGCTTAGTAATAGCTGTCATATAGAAACTGTATTACCATATTGACCAACTGGTGTATTGTGACCCGTGTGTGGCAGCAGCGAATCTGTACGGATCACAACGTTAGCGTCTTTGCGTTATCTGATCAGGTATTCATACTTTATTGATAGGAGAGTGTCGAGACTGGTTCACATCTGGATCCTGCACTGAAAGAAGTCAGTTACAACCCAACTTATGAAACCATGTTTGCACCCGAGGTAAGTCTGAAAGGTTTGTTGCTGCCGCTTTGTATAATCGTAAACAGTGCAGATACTTTATGCAAACATGTTGAGGTATGGCCTTTCCATTCTAAACCATGAGGTGATTTTAAATTAATCCTTTATATGATAGAGAGATCTCCTAAATAATTCTTTTAAAAATAACCTGTGGAGACCGATAGAGGTGAGTTGTGGGCATGAGATAGTTAAGGCTGGAGGTAAGACAGACTTTAGCATTATTCTCCCCCTCACAGGAGTGCTTTTTTAAAACTTAAATAATGATAGAATGTCAGCAATTATGTGTAAAAGTAGCTGCTATCTCCTATGTGTATTAATAAAGGATTTCTTTTATTTCCATCTGGTTAATAAAATGCTATAAATACTGTTTCATAAAAATGAAAGTTGATTCCTACTGAAGTCCTGACAATAAGATGTCAATCAACCAGAAATCTTATGTCAAAAGGGTTGTTCCTTGAAAGTTTATCTGTACTGTTGTTGGTTAATTTATATTGTTTCTTCTTAGTTTGGGCCAAAGAATCCTTTTAAGACCCAGCAGATGGCTGCCCCCAGGAATATGTTATCTGGCTATGCAGAACCTGCTCACGTCAATGACTTTATGTTCGAACAACAGAGAAGGACTTTCTCCACATATGGTAAGGCTGTCTATAACCCTTTGATGGGTATAAATGATGTAGACAGTTTATTGATCCTGTTTAAATTTCCATCACTTCACAACGTTCCCTCATCTGCCAACAGGTTATGCTTTAGACCCTTCTATTGACACACACGAAGTACCCACTAATAGCTACATTGGTGCAGTGGATGAGGCTGAGAAAAATAAAGGTAATCGTCCTTTTTTTAATTCTTTCATTGGATTTGTTTTTACTAGGACATGTGCAGTCTAAGCATAGTTGAAAGCTGGAGTTTTTCTTATTGCTCTTACTCCAGGATTAACTGTGTTTGAAACTGGGCAGAAGAAGGCAGACAAAAGGAAGAAGATCAGAGGTGGAGATGCTGGAGATATAGACAACTTCCTGGGGCCATGGGCCAAATATATAGACGAGAAAGATGTGGCTAAACCAACACAGGTGATTTTTTTTTTGTCCCTAAGTATTTCATACAGAATTTTAACATATTCCGGCTTATGCTTTACAAAATTAATTGTTAAAAATTCTGGCAAGGCCAGAAAAAGCTGCACAGTTTGAGTCAAGACTACTAGATTACCAATTTATTATTTTTGAAACACTGATCCTGTTAGACACAGTAAAACTTTCATGACCTTTTTTCTGAGTTTAAATCATAAAACTACTTTTTTAAAATATTGGTCACTGTTAGTATTTATAATGTTTGAGTTCCCCAACATTTATGTTCGCAATGTTTACATAAACTGCTTTAAATGCCCAATAAAGACCAGACAAGTTGGTGAGTATGGTTAAAAATCTTGGACTGTGTGATTCCTGATCGATCATGCAGTGTGCACCTGTTACTATTTCAACACTGCCTATCTCAAGACAATTGCATCATGTAGTGCGCACAATATAAAGATCAAACAGCACTGAACACTGTGTAGGAGGAAGATGGCCTGGATCTTAAACTGACTCCAGTCTGCTTATTCCTTCTTCAGGATTTTATAAAAGATGAGAACTTCTAGGCAATTTTCTCTCATTCTAAATATTTTTTTCATTGTGCAGGAAGAGCAGAAAGAGCTGGATGAAATTACAGCCAAAAGACAGAAGAAGGGGAGGAATGAGGAAGACGCTCCTGCAGAAGAGAAGACCATTCTTCATAGTACTGAACCCTTCTCTCACTTTGACTGATAATGACGTTTACTGAAGCTGATTTTCATAGTAGATGTGAAAGCTGATTAGAGTGTTGAAACAGGAAATGTGAATATTATCATATTTAAGAGCATTTAGAGAAATCCTGTTCTATTTATGCAACTTTAATGTTGTCTTTTAGCTTTTGCCACACCTACTGAAAATCACAGATTTGAGTCCCATTCAAAATTTGAGTTCTATGTTTAGCTATAAGGCAACTGTCTGCTGTATTGAAATGTTGCATGTTTCTTAATGTGGATCCCCCCACCCATTTCTCATCCTCTCTCTCCCTCCCTCCCTCCCTAGTCAAAGACATGTATGACTACCAGGGCAGGTCATACCTCCATGTCCCACAGGACGTGGGCATCAACCTGCGTTCTGCAGATACTCCAGAGAAGTGTTACCTTCCGAAGAAACAGATTCACGTCTGGTCTGGACACACCAAGGCGAGTGTGGAGTTCATTCTCCTCTGCAGGACGATTCTTGTGACGCAGTCTCTGCATAAGCCGTGTTCAGAGTATTATCTCTTATTTCTGTTGTATTTTTGTTTTTCTTCTTTTTCATAATTTTGAGTTGAGAGGAAAAAAAAGAAAAGGCAAACAGTTTGACTCACTGCGTGCATTTATGCATGCACAGACATAATATTTTCCTTTATGCAGACTTTGTTAGGATTTTGAGGGTAAAAGATGCCAAGGCCCAGAGTAAGTAAAAAGATAACATAAACATACACAGCTTTTCATTTCAGACATATTAGAGGTTACTGAGGTTCATTCAAAATAATATCTTTATAATAGACATATAACGGATAGGCGCCTCGGATGTGTCAGAATGCTTCAGGGAAAGAAAATCACTCAAAGTTTAAATTGACTTCTTATTGTTTTGTTCACGTAGTAGCTGCCCTCAGAGTGTAATCTGAAATATAGAGAGGTTTGAAAAGATAAGTTAAGAGAAGTGGTTATGTCTAGATGATAGTCCGTATATGGCCCATGCAATGTCTCAAACGATTTTGTGAAACATTTCAAGAAAGTACTTTTAGAGGAAAAGCCTGCTCTGCCCATATGCCATTTGTCCTAGATCCATTTAGATTCAGCTGGTGTTTAGCCAAAGAAGTGCCTCAGTAGGAACGGCCTGGCCATGTCCAATAAATCGCAAGTCAACATATGTCTACATGCTGACAGTAGAATGAGTTGTAAGGCAGGTTTTGCTTTAAGCTAGAGCATAACCAATCTGTTGGCTCATTTAGACTGAAATAAAACAGAACACTTCATTGAAATTCATAACTGCTCAAATGTCTTACCAATCTAAAAATGCCCAAAAACATTTGAGCTGTGAAATAAATTGTAGTTAGGAAGCATTTTTTCTCTCTCTCTCTCTCTCTGTCTCAGCATCTTCATTTTTGGATATGCAAAACAGTATTCCTCGCTCATTAATAGAGTCCAGACCTGCAGCAGTGGAAAGCACTCATATTACAAAGAAAAACATGTTTCAACTTTAATTTTTTCTTTCCGATAGGGTGTCAGCGCTATCCGACTATTTCCCAGCTCTGGTCACCTGCTGCTCTCTTGCTCCATGGACTGTAAGATCAAGGTAAATGACCGCAAAAGAATGTGTCATAAAACAACACGTTTTGTTTTCTCTTTATTTAAGGTGAAATGAATCATCTTATGTTTGTGTAATGAGACGGCTGCTCATGGGGATGATTTTTAATCCATTAAGACCATTCTTTTCTGACTGGCTGCAATGTTCACTCCCTCAAGCCCCTTCAAACCTTATTCGATATTATTGTGTTATTTAATTTATTTATAACAGTGTTATTTAATATTTCTGTCTGAGAAATAAAGGTATTAATGTAGTATTCGGAAAGTCTTTGAGTGTTTAGCTTTCTTTTACTTGTGTGTTCAAATTTGGTCATAGTTCACTCATTTTGAGGATTCAAGACATAATTTTGCTGAAGGTACATTTGTACGGCAGCTGGGTGGTCGAGTGGTTTAACCAAGACCGCTTTAACCCGCTTTGCTGCATGTCTTCTATTTGCTCTCTGCCCCACTTTCTTGTCTTTCTACACTGTAAATAAAGGCCACTAGAGCCACAAAATCTAAAAAAAAAAAAAAAAAGACCCATTAGCTCTTCCGCCCCTTCCACTCTTCCAAAGCCTTCCTTAGTTTGTCTGAGAAATAAATCCTCTAGCCTTAAACCTAACATTAACTCTTAACGGTGGGAGAAATTACTTTGGATCTGCAGGGGCTCCTGTCAGGAGGCTCTTAGTTGTATCCTGTCAGCTTTTAATCTGCATGCTTTTTATATGTTTTTTTAATTCTGTGTGTGTGTGTGTGTGTGTGTGTTTTCTCTCCACAGCTGTGGGAGGTGTATGGTGAGAGGAGGTGTATCAGGACATTTATTGGTAAGTGGACAACATTTTCATCTTGCATCTATTATTCAAACTAAAAGCTGAACATTAACATGCTAAATTCATGGCGCGATACGTATAGATCACATAGATTCACTGTATGAAACTCTGTTCATTGCTTTGTCTGCTGACTAAAACCTTTGTATAAACAAAAATGGATCATCAGCAAACATGCTGACATGAAATATGCTCATGGTCTAAGTGGGCCCAGCCTTTTGGGAAATGCACACCAGTGACAGACTGTGAACTCAGCATTACTGCATTAATGCCTGCTGTTAGAAATAAGGCGGGGTTTCTTTATTATTATTATTATTATTATTTATTTCTTTGTTTGCTTTTTTAAAAAATTCTATTCTTATAGGTATTTTCTGACTCTTATGGCATCTGAGGAGGTGTTAGGTTTATGCATGCAGGACAGTTTTCTACTCATCCCAGAGACAGCACACTGTCAGAATAAAGATTGTTTGTAGCTGTGGTTCTGCTTGTCAGCGCCTTCACAGAGCATGTATTATTCAGCAGCCCAGGGGCCAAAGGGGATGGGGGGCAAGGGAAGGCAGAAGACATGGGAGGAGATGGTGAACAGAAAGAGAATATGCAGTTTTTGGATTGAATGAACTGACAGAGTGAGGAGCTCAGAGGGTTGTAGGTAGAAGCTGTAGATTTCATTGTTTTTTTTCTCTCTCTCTCTTTGCTCAAGTGTTAGATGACTTTGGCTGTTTTGCAAAGAGAATATTAAGAGTATCTATTTTGCGTTTTTGTTTTGTTTGTTTGTTTGTTTTTGTGCGTGTATTGCTGTTTATGTATTATCGTAACTGAGCTTTGCACTTCAATGGGAAACTACACACAGCTGCTGCATTCTGGATTATCTGAATCACCAAATTTGAAGAATCACTTTATAAAACAGGAAGTTCATAGGGACAATGTATATGTTTTGAGAAAATGCAAGCATCTGATTCTTACATTTAATTATTAATTCAGCAACCAGGGATTTTTATTTATTTGTGTGCTCTGCTTTAAATAGTTTGAGCAACGGTAATGTTTTGGGGTTTTTTTTGGTTTTTTTTGCGCCCCCTGCATGCTCATGCAACAGCAGCGCTTCCTTTGGTCTGTCAGTGAGTCGAGTTGGAGCGAGCATGCATGCAGGCAGGCGCTTAGCCTCGGTGGGCTCTGTTATCACTGGAAATGATGTAGCTCTGATACAAGCAGGTTTTAACGAGGGGGTTGTCTGCGTATCCGAGACCGCAGGGACATCAAGTCACCTACTCTATATGAGAAAGAGCTAAATAATTACCTAGATAGGATAAGGAGGAGAATAAATAAGTGGAGAATTGTGTTTTTTTTTTTTTTCTTTTAAATGCTTGAAGCTTCTAAGTTTAACTCATGTTTTTCATCTCAGGCTCATTTAAAGATTCTTCATCTCTTCTATGTGCTAGGACACAGCAAAGCAGTACGAGACATTTGCTTCAACAACAGTGGGACTCAGTTCCTCAGTGCTGCATACGACCGCTATCTTAAACTGTGGGACTCTGAGACAGGTAGGCTGTACGCCTGACATGAGTGTGCACAGACATGTGCCTCTTCAGACTCAGTATAAATGTGTTGCAAATTAATGAATAACTTAAGTTGTTTTCTCTGTTACCCCACGTGGGCTTCATGTCAGAACTAAAACGACTGCACCAGATGGAACAGATACGACATGCAGTGTGTGTGTTGCAATGTCTGCTAATTCACTCCCCCCCAAATCCTAATTCTAAAAATGCCACCTCAATTCTCCAGATACGTCTTGCGTTCTTGTCTGAAAAGGGCTTTTTATACATCACTATTGTCTGGTTCAATGCCTCAATAATGATTTGGGTCTGAATGATATTTTCTTTTTCGCGACTCAAAAGTGCATTTGATGCTTGTTTTCAAAGTTCAGTCTGCCCCACATGTAAGTCACAGCTTAACTGCCACCCATTTGAGTTCAAGGTGTTCGTCCAGCAGAGGGCAGAAAAGAGTTAAATCCCCCACTTGTTGACAGTGCAGGTTGCTAAATTATTTAAATAAAATCCGTCAGTGTTCTATTTATAAGCGGAATTCATTCTTCACTTTTGGTACAGTCATGTTTTGTTGCTTCTTTCCTGCTGCTGTGACTCTAGTAGTGCTTCAAAGGGGTGAATGTTTTAACATTTTGTCCTACATTTGTCCCAGTTACAGTTAAATGCTGAATACTACACAAAAATAATGTTGTGGGAAAGCTTACATCAAAATTATACAACCCTCTTTGCACATGAGTCATCTAAATTTTTCATTTCTTGCCACTTTTAGTATTTGGTCAGAACTTCCCCGTTTTCACTCACCTCTGCAGAACAAACACAAGGATGTACAGTTTTCAGTTTTACAGCTGGGTTGTCTCTTGCTGCAGGGATTGAGCAAAACAGCAGTGAAAGTTGCAGACTCTGTCCTCGCGTTTTACTGAACCCCAGTGCGCTTTTCTGACAAGCTGAATCGGATTGTTCTGGAGCTCTGACTTTCAATTTGCTTCCCTCCACAGGCCAGTGTATCACCCATTTCACCAACAGGAAAGTCCCATACTGTGTCAAGTTCAACCCAGATGAGGACAAACAAAACCTTTTCGTGGCCGGCATGTCGGATAAGAAGATTGTTCAGGTAAAGTCGCGCCGACCGAGCAGAATCTTACACGAATCTTGTGCCAGCAGAACCATGAAACGCGCTCCTGTCCCTCAATATTAGCCTGTTTAGTTGTGTGTAAGTTGCAAGAGGCTCAGTAGTCGACAGGATTAGACCAACTCATTAATCATATAGAAGAGGAGAAGGGAAGAGAACGATCCGTGATAAAAATAGGAAATGAACAACCATCCTGTCAGAACAGTCTTTGCTCCATAATTCTCAGTCTGACCAGTAACACTGGTGCAACAATCAGGGTTAGTTTCTAATCATGCAGCATTCGTCTGGGTCACGAACGCAGATGGCTGCCCGCCCCAAAGGTACGATTTAAATAAAAGAGCGCAAATGGAGTTGGACAGAAATGCATCTTCTTTTTTGTTTGTTGCATGGGGAGCAGCTTCTCTGCAGTTGCCTTTACATTTTAATCTGCACGCGCTGCTTTTCAAAGAATATTAACATTCGAGGCTGAGATCCGTTTGGGTGGTAATCATTGTTATTATATCACAGCAATTAAATAATTCCTTGACACTGGCACGGTTTGTAGCTGCTCTCTCAGGACGTCTCCCACGGCCAGCCATCTGATTTTCCTCTCTGCTGTTTTTTCTGCAATCAGCACTCATGCAAAAACATGAAAACATGGATTTTGTGAATGAATCCATTTTGATAATCCTGTTGGTTTTGACTCATCTCGGATAGGTGTGTTTACCCCGCCTCTCTTTTCTCCGTTTTTCCTTTTGTGTGTGTACGTATGTGTCAGTGGGACGTCAGGACAGGTGAGGTGGTTCAGGAGTACGATCGGCACCTGGGCGCCGTTAACACAATCACTTTTGTTGATGAAAATCGGCGCTTTGTCAGCACATCAGATGACAAGAGTCTCCGAGTTTGGGAGTGGTAAGTGCACGCCGCATCTTGTTGCAAATGAAGCAGTTTTCCCGGTTCCAGTGTGCTGTGTTATGATGTTTGTTGCCTTTTTTTTTTTTCTTTCCCTTCTCTTTTCCTTGCGCACTGTATAATCTCACATCTTAATGCTCATGGGCTGATGATGGATGACTGCTTCTGTTATCAGCAACGAGCTGGAAAAATCCATCAACAATATGAACGAGGCATTCATAAACCACGCTGTTCTAAGAAAAGCTTGAGACCACAGGAATATTAGTTTCTTAAAAATGAAATAGACGCAGCTCGTCTGACAGAAAACACTTTGGAATAGAAATTATAGAACTTCTCTGCTTCTCTCTGACAAAGATGTGAAGTTGCTATGCCCTCTGTTCCCCTCATAAACTGTTAATATGAGTTCACATCAGCAGCAAACCTCCCAGATGACCCAGACGTCGTCCAGCTGTGCTGCTAATCTGCTCTGAATCAGAGCTTCTCTAACAGTTTCACATGACTTAGTTATGCAAGGAATTTCTTTTTCTCCCCCGGAGCTATACGTTTAAGAGACAACAAAATAAACCAAATAGGTTTTAAAGATTTGAATTGTACTTGTACCCGTGGAAATTAGCTGGAACAAAAGCTGAACATGTATGCTAAAGTACTACGTTTCCAACACACCATCATTGGTTCGTGTTGCGAGCGTTTGTGTGTCCTGCTTCAGTCTTTGTTTGTGCTCAGCGGAAGGTCACGAGAGGCCACCATGGTTGACTTGCACATTGGGCGAGTCTTTCTGTCATGGTAAACAAGTACCCTATATTTGCTATTTAAAGATGAGCCGATAAAGGAAATGTGTGACTTGTTGAAAGGAAGCATTTTTTCCCATCCTCGTTATAAACTCTCAGCTCTGCTTTTTCCTCCATGGCATGCGAGAAAAGGGATTAACAGCTGTAAAGTTGTTTTATTTATGTTTTTTAATTCACTCCTTGAGTCAGGAGTCTGAGGGCAGAAAGGAGTGTTGACGGAACGTTGGCTCCCGGGAGCTTTTTCTTGCAGTGCAGCATGGACTAGCAAGCAGTCTGTGGGTGCAAAAAGTAGATCAGCCGTCTCTATTTCTGACAAAAGATGCCACCTGGCTCTGGCTTAGGTTAAACCCTTATGTGAGCTACTTCTTTGCGGCTTTTCAACGAGTGAAGCGGAATACTCTGTTGTCAGAGTAAATGTGGAGGCTGGAGGAGAGGAGCAGGGTTCTGATTCTATCCTGATTATTTCACGTAGACTCAGAAGTTTTCGAGGAAGACTGCTTGATATGTAGACGAGGATATGATCAGAGAACAGAGAGTCTGCGTGTGTGCTGGAGGAGGATTACAATCAATACAAGATGTACCTTGCTGTGCCAACAGAGGGAATTATCTCTTGATTGTTCAAATAAGGATGAAACTGCAGGTTTGGAGGGACACTTGGGATTATGATGGACTGAAGAAGGGGAGAAAAAGAAGAAATGGAGAAATGTAAAATGGCCATGGTACTGATGGAGTTGTACAGGTTTGTCAGAGAACTTGTCCTCCTTCAAGAGCCCAGTTTTCCTTTTATTCATTTAATGTACTTTTTTCCCCTCCCCTCTTTTCTCACAATGAAAGCAGTGGCAGCGAAGCTCGTTTTAGCAGGTTTTCAGACTGACTGTGGTCATGATCTTGACTGGAGGTTAATTGATACAGTCTTTTTTTGTTTTTCTTTTCCCCATGGGGGGGGGGTTGATCCTCTTCTTCTTTTGGTTCATATGTTGGGCCACTTATATTTTTTCCTCTCTATGTCATGAGATACAATTTAAATATAATAAATGATCCAGAAACCTTAATATTCTGTACATCTGCTTCTTAAGATTACACTAGTTAAACACGCAGTCGTCTGTAACAGTAGGGGGCCTGTTGGCTCGATATTCTCAGGCACTGGCTGATGTAGATTATTGAAAATTTATGGAATAATTGTCCTGATTAATTGGCAAACTGACTTATTGGTCTACATCCAGTCTTTTTTTTTTCCTTTTTTTTTTTTTTTTTTTTTTTTTTTTAAAAAAAGCACCCTACCGAACCTATTATATAACAAATACTTGTTATATAATGGCAACATTGCATCAGAACTGTGCAGATTTTAGAAATGAGATTTTTAAATCAACCTCTAATTATTTTTCAGTTTGCATCATTGTTCTTAGGTTTTATTGACATGAAACACAAGCATCTTCCAGGTACAGCGATTGTTTTTCTTTATTCCTGGCTATCAAAACTTTCTCCACATTATTAATTTATTTCAGGAATTCAGTGCAGATAACAGTTTAGTCTGGCTTTACTGCTGATGTTGGCTTGGACGCATCCAGAGGCTCCCAAATGATCCTTGAGTTTCTATTTTTTTTTTTAATTTGTTTTAATTTGTTTTGCTTTTATTATGTCATGTTTTATGAATGTTGCAGCAGATCACTCAGGATGAAGTAAGCTGGCATGCAGACATTCTGGTACATACAAAGTTTTGTAGCACTAAATGATCACAAAAGATCACATTCAGAGAGGCTCAGCAGTCATTTTAGGACTGGGAACAGGCTGAAAGCTAAAGAAGGAACTCATAAATAATTACTTTCTGATGTAGTCACAGATCAGCGAAGGCATCTTTCAGGTTCCTCGTCATGGAATTATTTATACACCTTATCTATAAATAATATCTTTTTTCACAATGCAACACATTTGTGAATGTTTCCCCTTAAGGTCGCCTTGCTCTGGGGCTGCACGTGTTCTCTAATCCTGTGTTTAACCCATCTTCATGTACACTTACAGCGCTTTATGCCTTTTTCAGGGACATCCCCGTGGACTTCAAGTACATTGCTGAGCCCAGTATGCACTCGATGCCAGCTGTGACACTCTCTCCCAACGGTGAGTCGTTAAATCACGGCAAAACACTCGCGAGCACTCAGACAAACACACTTTGTAGAAGACTACAGAAACCCACACTGAGGGAGATGCTGGTCATTGTGAGGCAGTTATGTGTAGGCACAGACAATCATCAGGCTTTATTTCCAGCACAGCCATTATTTTTTTTATATCTGTCTGTGTATCATGATGGAAAAATGGGTCCCTACAGACACCTCTGTTAAAAGCAGCTACTTAAATGTAAAGGCCACGAAAGAGTGGATGCGAGGACCCGTGGAGCTATCTCTCTTTACAGCACATTCTATATAATGTCTTCCATTTGTAATGTTCATGCAACTCCACAGAGTATACATCTAGTATATAATCATTTCCACTTTTTGTGTGTGTGTGTGTGGTCCAATGTATCATTTGCAAAAAACAACTGACGTGATTCCAAAGCAAAATGGTCTCTTAACTTTCCGTGAGCCGTAGCTCCATCACCTTTGATTGATTTCCACTCCGTTGTTTGCTTTTTCACAATTTTAAAAACTGCAGGGCAATAAATTTAAAAATGTCCACCACCACCACTTCCACCACTCAAAATGTATGAGATGCACAATCATGGCCAACATCCACACCCAGTTTAACTTCTGTTAGAAATAAAAATGTTTCATAATAATTTTGTCGTGTTTCCAGCTGTTTTTCATGGTAAAAAAATACTTCTGAATAGAACTGCATTTCTTTTTTATCTGTGAACTGATGTGCTTCGGGTCATTACTCAGCTGTTGCGCTTATAACTTGAGCATCTGAATAACTTTATGAACAAAAACAGGCGCTAGCATTCCTACTTGCAAGCCTCAGAGCTGTGCACTTCTTTCTCTGGCTTTACCACAGAAACTTTGGACCATATGATTCATTCAAGTTTAATTCTGCCTTATGCAAAAAAAAAAAAGAAAAAAAAAGAAGCCCCTCAAAGAGATTTTCTTTTTATTATTTGTCCTTTGATGCAGGCACAGAGGGAGAGGAATGCATCATTTCTAGTGTTTTTATTTACCTATTTGTTTTGCTGGTGATAAATCTTTAAATTGATCCTTGCTGCTTTTTCTTGGGAGTTTGTTTTGACCAATAATCATGCAGCCTGTTCCCAGTGATGGTATCCCACCTGGGAGGCCAGAGCAGCTTATATGATGCTGTTCAATATGCTGTTTGTATTTTCTGGCTTGCTCGAACACCCCAAAGATCTGTATTTTGAAACGTCTTGACAAAAGGACCAATTATGCGAAATGGAACGCTGCCTCTGTGCAAACAAAGCTTGACCTTCTCTTTCAGTTCACCTGACTTGTTTTTAGTTGTTGTTGTTGTTTTCAACAAGCCAGTTATGAGGTCATTGCTGGAAGATGTATAAAGGCAATTACCCAGAATTCCTGCTAGTGCTGTCATGTTAACAGCAGGCATGCTCTGCTAAATTTTGAAAACTGGTCAAAGAAGAAATTCGGATCAATAAGAGAAAATTTAGACTTTAGGATTCAGAGGCTGTCAAATGGAAATTATGACCAACTACCAAATGTTTGCACATTTAACTGCATGCTATGGCATGTTAATCATGAAAAGGTTCTGGAAGGTTGATTTTTATTAGGGCAGAGGTAAACCAGCTGTTTCTTCTTTTCTTTTTTGCAAAGATAAGCCAGCTGTCTCCTGGTTGTAGCTCATCATGAACATCCATATGCAAACATGGATGCGATTTTTGTAATTTGCTTTCCCAAAGTATCTCAAATCTCAAGCAGTTCCTTCAAGGCAGAACTCTTCAGCATCAGCATTTTGAATTATGATTTATGCAGTATAGCTTGGCTGTAGGCGCTGTGCGTAACAGCTCTATTGTGGATACTTGCTATAAAAGAATCGAGATGTGTGATAAGGGAATTTATGAGTATCAAGCAGACATGTGAATCAGAAGAATGGAATCATCCTGCTTCTGCAGAGCATACGAACATGAATGGGGGACGTGAAGAAACACATTTCTGACAAGTTTGTGAGAAGCACATTAACAAAATACCATGTTTTAACACTTCAGTCATCCCACCATTCTTAACTACTGTCAAGCGATTACTTCCTTCTCTACTTACTTCAATGGCATTATCTCATATTATTTTTATACTTCACCCCCCCTTTGGGCACTGTTCTTATTTGTCCCAACATGATTTGTTTTTCTTCCACATGTGAATAATGAATGTGTTCTCAGTGGGAGCCCATTCTGTTTTCTCTCTCTCACTTAAATGACACCCAGCCCCCTTCGGCGCCACAGAACACAGCCTCTCTACTATTTAGTCCTCTCCACCATCTCTTTTCATCTCGCTGAGAGAAACAGATCCCGACTCCCATTTTTTTTGAAATTGGTCAGGTTGTTTTCATTCTCCTGGGTCTATTACATTTGACATTTGTAGACATTTTATGTCATTTTCACTGATAGTTTTTCACAAAAGCGGTAAGGAAAGGACACACATGTCAACACTTTATCTCTTCTCTCATATCACATTAATAATTTCCATCATGTTCCCGTTAAGAAGCGCAGTGAGTCGTGTAATGGTTTGACGCTGAAGTGCCACTTCTTATCGCCGTGTAGTGACTTGAGACTGTAGTGTTGTCAAGGAATAGGTTTTTTTTTTTCTTTTCTTTTTTTAAACCGTGAATTGCCTCAGCCTCTTTAGTTTAACGAAGACAGAATGATGGCAGGTTCACAGCCCATCAGCTTGAGGCAGCAACAGAAGACCTCGCCAAAGATCTCATGGCTGTTTGTCAAACCTTTTGCTGATCAGAATCATGCAAACACCAACTCATGAGCTATTATGTAATTTCATTTTGTTCTATGTGTTTGGGAGTTTTTTCAGCAGCAGTGCCAGGCTCTCCGGGGAGCCCAGGCAGTGTAAAATGACACTTGACTTCAGATTTTACTTTTACAACCTGTTTATTGAATGGCCAGCTTAAAATGGCTTAAAGGCTGAATGTAAAAATAAAAAATAAATAAGACAATGAAATGGAATAAATATTGGCATAAATAAATGTTGGCACTGGGCTCTATTAACTTTAGGTACCGATATGTTACATTAGCTGGCCATTAATATTTTGCAAATGTCTATTTAACCCTTTTACACCCATAATAACAGCAGTCCACCTGGTCCTTATTGTCTTTTTTTGATCAATAAATTTCTCAAAAAATGTATTTTAAGTTAGTTCTTTTGGCCATTTTTTTCAGGATAAATTCAACTTTCAAAATCTCTCAAGAAATTGTCCTTTTTATATGTTAAAGATTCTTTAAACTGTGTGAAATAAAAAAAAAACACATGAAACTGAACTTGAGATGATAAATATTAAATTTCAACTATAATACAACACAAGCAGTTTTGTTTGCCTGAACCTCTTTGATTTCATTTATACTGCTTGAAACAACATATTTGCGCTCTCCTCTCCTCTGTCTCCTTTCTCGCTGCAACATAACATAATAGCATATATCATCGCAAAGCTGTGTTTCTCAGCTTTCAGAATCTGTTGAAATGATGTCAATAATGTAAACGGTTGAAGAGTCACAGTAATTTGAAAACTGCATGTACCCCTGACGCCAGCGACAGCTCCAGTTGTTAAATCTATCACGAGTTATCTGAAGCTGATAAATCTACCTTTTCTTCGGTGCCCTATTTTCCAAGAGGACACTCCTCTGACGTTCTGACCTGGTGCCTGATGTGATGTCACTTTCAAGGCCTCGCTCTCACGAGTAATGAGTAATTAACGTTGTATTAACACCCCATTCCCTCCTCACCCCCCACCCTCAAAAGAGTAGATACTGAGCAAGACAGTTACCTGTGGTTTACCTTAGTACTCCTGACCCAGAGCTTATTTAAGCTGCTACATAATTTTAATCAATTTAAGTTTGATAGGAGATGTCAGGAACTCTCACATAATTTGAATGTATTTGTGTGAAATCAAAGCTTACGTTTTGCTTACCCATTTTTTGCTGGTGTCTGATTTCAGGTAAATGGCTGGCATGTCAGTCCATGGACAACCAGATTCTCATATTTGGAGCCCAGAACCGCTTCAGACTGAACAAAAAGAAGGTCTTCAAGGGCCACATGGTGGCTGGTTATGCCTGCCAAGTGGATTTCTCCCCAGACATGAGGTAAGCTTTTATGTTGTCGCTTTGTTTTCTGATGAACAGCATTGATTTTTCCGGCAGAAGCCACAATTAGATTCTCAAAGCTTGTTAAATTTTCTAATTGATTCGTAGCAAATCTTTGGCAAATCAGATGACTTAAAACATGCCAGTGTTACAGAAGCAAGTCAGGAGAGAATAATGAGATTACTCATTCTAGCAAGGAAGCAACCAGCTTTTATAAGGAGAAAAATAAAATAAAAATAGAAGAAATGTGGGCTTCGGGTTAAATGCACAACATTTGAGGATAACTGTAATTTTAGGTGATGGACATCTGGTGAATAGATGACAACAGAGGGCAACACTAGAGATGTTCTCTGTATCCAGATATGTCTCTAAGTACCTCAAGTTGTTGAAGAACTGAGGAGAAACTCTGATTCAAATGATCTTATGTAAAATCCCCGCAAGGAGCACTAACTAGGGCAGTCTAGCTTCCTAAATTTAGCCAGCATACCTATTTAGACTTGTTTTCCCTCTTTCACCTACCTCCACCTACGTCTGTAAGCAGGTTCCTTTAGTTCCTTCCCGTGTCCATGGCAACATTCCAACTCTAGAGTATACTAAAAAAAAAAAAAAAAAAACACGACCAAAAACATGAATTCCCACTCCCACTCACCTTTTGGTGGGTGAGAGAAAGAATCAAGTCATTTTCAGGGAAGTGCTAAACATACCATCCTCCTCCACCTCTTTCTGCTCGCTCCCTTTCTGCCAGCTACGTGGTGTCAGGAGACGCCGACGGGAAGCTGAACATTTGGGACTGGAAGACCACCAAGCTCTACCACAGGATCAAGGCTCATGACAAGGTGTGCATCAGCGCCCTGTGGCATCCACATGAAACCTCCAAGGTCATCACCTGCGGCTGGGACGGACAGATCAAACTCTGGGACTAGATCTGTCCTGGAGGGCTTCCTGGGGAATGATATGCTGAACTGTAAAGAATGCCTCATGGATCCAGTGATTTTTTTTTTTTTCCCTCCCTTTTTTTCTTCAGTAAAAGTGAAAGGACTGGCATCCAGTCTTATTGTAAAAGTGTATTTTTGTATCCTGTCACAAGAGCTCAAAATGTGTACACATGCAATTTTTAAACACAGTCTCTGCAATACTGCATAAGGAGTGTTAGTGGGGTACCTTTTTTTATTATTTGCAATGTGTGCAAATGTCATCTCTCCATTAAAAAATGTTTGTTAAAAAAGCTTGTGGAAATAAACATGTCACCTTTAATGAAAACCAAGCACTGTTTCATAGCAACAAAATGTCTTTATTCATAGTTCATTACAAAGTCATGAGTAGAAATCCCTTTTTGTCTCCACTCTTCATCAAATGATTTGACAAATAACATTAATTGATGCTTTGTAATTATCTTTTTTTTTTGTCAGGCTAGTGCTGCATATTCAGAGTAGATTTGCTGTCCTGCACAGCGCTGATGTGCTTATCTGTTTATGAACAAGATAAAAACATCCAAGCTGAATTTCATGAAAAACTAGTAGAGAGACACTGTAGGAAAGGGGAGAGAAAATTAAAGTTTGATACAGATCAGAATTACTTTGAATTAAGTGTTTTTTTTTCTTTTTTACCAAAAAAAAAAAGGTAGGCCTATGGTTTCTTGAGTCTTTCTTTTCTTTTTTTTTCTTCAAATAAGCTGTAAACCATTGGGCTATAGACTGAGAGAGCTGTGATGATGCTGACTGAAACATATTGACCCGCAGCCACCGATACAGCCACTGTGATGAGAAACGCAGAGCCTCTGGAGACAATTATTCTGCTCTTCTACGCTGCAAAGGTCATTACAGGCCAAGAGATGATGAGCAGCAGGCCAAGTAGGAGCAGTGAGCTTTGTAAAAAGGTCAGGCTCCGTGAGAGCGCTCTGAGGACATCTGCACTCAAACTGCCATAAGTCACAGTATTCCTTTTATTTATTTATTTATTTTCATGTTGCTGGCATCCTTAAAGGCTTCCACCGAGTGTTCACCCAGCTCAAGGTGTAAGCACTGCTGGCATTGAGGACATTTTTATGTAGAAACAGGTGAGGTTTGGAGAGGTTGCTGTAGACGTGGAAGAGCTGAAAGTTGACGCGCTCGAGCTCCTTGAGCAGGCTGAACCAGTAACGGACCACAGAGGGATCATCGCCTCCCACCTCAAAGCCCGCCCAGTGCAGGTGTAGCTCCAACAGCAGCTGACCCACAGAGTCCAGGACTCCTTCCAAGATCAAATTCTCCAGAATTTTCCACTCTGCGCTCTCCATGTCTGCTTTTAATACATCCACCTAGAATGAAGGGGGGGGGGGGGGGCACAAGAATGATATTAAACTGTGGCATTATTGAATTCAAAAGCTATTAAAAGATGAAGAGAAGTTAGTGAAGATTGGCCTCTGCTCTTGCTTTAGCAGTCTTGATGATGGATTGAACAAAGAAGAGCAGTCAGACCAGGCTTGCTGTGATGGAGAAGGGAAATGCATCATAAGATGAATGTTAACATCACTCAGGTCACATTGATGTGAGAGAACTTGGATGCTCAAAGTTCAGCTCATCATCAGAACTTTAGGTCTCTTCCAAAGGCTTCTGTTGATTGGCATTGTCTGCTCTTTATGTTAGAGGCTTAAAGTAGAAATTTATTTTGATGTACCCTTGTAGCCCTGTGTGCTAACTATCATTAATTATGTTTTGCTGCAAGCACATTTTCCAGTCTCAGAACTGCTGCATCTCACGTCATTTTGTCCCTATATTATCTTCCTTACCTAATACATCTAGGGTTTTTTTTCAAATTTCCAAAAATAGTCCTTTAATTGCCTGGCCTTTTGATTCATTTTTATTATTTTAAAAATCTTCTAGCTTTAACATAATATCATCATCCCTCTCAGAGACCTTAACCTCCATGGGCTGTTTTATATACTATGAGCTTGTTAGCCTATTTTAGCTTTCATGGAAGATCACACTGACTAAAGCCATATAAGTCCAATATTTCTGCTGCAGGGTATCAATAAGTAGACTTGCAGGGATACAGAAGCAAAACAAAAAGCTAGATGGCCTTGGCACTGCCTTATTTGAATTAATGTAGTGGTACCTCGGGGAGTGCTGGTGACGTTATTGGTTTATGATCAATGGTCCAATATGCATTTATTTCCTCTAAATGAAATTTTGACTTGTGTCTCTGTGGTGCTAGTCTGCTGTCTCAGCCGGTCTCAAACACATATGTTTATTTGTGGAAAAGATCAAATTCAAGTCTCATCTGTCATCGGATGCCTGCAGCTTTCCACACATATAAAACTAGCCTTCAGTTCATTATCTATGATTATCTTCGCGACTCTGTCTCCTCTCTCAGAGACCGAGCGAAGGCTTTTGAGAGGAAACATATCTGCCGCTGCCAGTGCTGCTCGCTCCTCCGGCACATTGTGTGCTCCCATTAACACCTCATTATGAGGATGTGTGCAGGGCTCTGCATGGAAAACAGGTGAGTACTGTCATCTCTCAAGCACGGTGCACGCACTGCATGCACGCAAGTGTTACATTTGTTCGTATCTTGTCATGCACCGACGACATCCTCATATATTTCCAAATACCTCGTAGGAGCTGAGTTACTTTGATTCTGACTGCAGAAAATTAATTAACAACATAGACCTCTGAGCCATTATCAGCAGAGGCAGAGCCTGGCGTGCAGCTCAAGAGTCCTATTAAATTATGATCATTCAGCTGCCAGTGTGTAAGTAATAGGACAAAGTCATAAGCCCATCTAGGAGGCATTTTTGTGAAAGCTGTGTTCACTTCATAACAGGAAGAATTCTTCTGCAGAAAGAAAAAGCTGATTCTTCTAAAAGCAGAATTTTCAAAGTCAGATGGATGAATTCAAAAATTTCCCAGCTTCCCCATCTTTAACTGAATCTAATTTCACATCTTGCCCTACCTTTGAACTCTAACATCAGCTGTAAAAGATGCATGCCCTTTTGATCACAACATGCTGCAGACATTTCTTGAATACCTCAGGAGGGAAACCGGATCAACTTTTGTGAAAAGAAATCTGCTTTGAATTGGAGCTAAGGGAAACTTATAAAGCTTTATATGTCATTATTATGTTTTAATTTTAAAAAATCCAGAAATACATAAGAAACAAAACAGAAGGAAGCTAGATACAGTACACTTCTCCAGCACTTAACAGCTGCCACATGTGGGATTAGAACACCCTGTGTCCTTGAGTCAGAAAATCAATAGCAGAACATACAACCAAATTCTGCATTATTGTCAGATGTTAAATGAATCATCTTCTAACACCAGCACAAATATTCTAAACTTTTGTGTTCATGTCACTTCTACAACCTTGATATCCTAATGCACGAGATCTATATGTTAACTAGATGTGAAAGAGTTAGCCATGGTAGGATGATTTTTTTTCTTAAGGTTTTTTTTCAAACAGTGCGGGAGACCAAATCTCACTTTCACCACACAGACTGCAGATAAAAGTTGGAATTCATTGCTTTAAAATCAAACACTGGCTTGTGGACGTTTTCTTAAAACATCAACTTACTGAGTTTTTACAGCACAAAGTAAGAAGAATCTAATCACATGATGCAGACCCACATACTAATGTTGGCTAGGACATCATTTAAGTGAGAACTGTGTATAGTTGTCCTGAAAAGGAAAAAAAAAATTGTTTTATGTTGCTTGGTTTACCAGAATTATATAATCATACCTGTGTCCGTTACTACTGTACTTTAAGTTGGTGCATGTGTGTGATTAATCATCTATCCAGATCCTTATCTAATGAGGAGGTACAAAAGCCCTGGGAAGCTTTAAAGAGGCATCATTCAGCTTGATCAGCCTTTACATGAGGAAAGAAAATATGCACTTTAGGGAACATATTCATTTATTCACTCAGGCCTTGAAAATGACTTTTCATGAGATGTGTTGTGCTGACGTGCACAAGAGGGGGCATGTGTTTGCATGCAGCACTGAAGTAATGCTGGCACAGTTTGAGAATATCTTAGACAAGGCTAGAGGTTGTTTTACGACTGAAGCACAATATAGGATTTAGTTATTAACCATGACTGTGTGTGTGCAGGTCTGTAACGGTCAACCTCGTACCTCTCTGTGGCCAAAGTCATTTAGGATGGTGGCCAGTTTCTTGTTGTTTGCATGTTGACGCTGGGCGACAGCGGCGGGGTTTGGATCTCTCCAGTCAACTGAAAGGCGATGGAGCCACATTCCAGCTTCCTGCAGGTGGGGCTGCTTCAGGCTGGGATCGAAGCAGTGGACCTCACATCCTGACCTGACGAGAAAGCGCTCCAGGGTCCAGTCTCCCACTCCTAGCCTGGAGCCCACACGACACAAAACAGCCATGGTATGAATAAAAGAGTTTATGGTGGAATAACACATCCATGCTGATGCAACATAATTAAACATCTGTTGTGTTTTATCATTAAGGACCCCTCTGGGGCACCTTTGCATGATCTTCTGTCGTCTCATCAGTTTGTTTTCTGCCTCAATAAAATGGTACAAGCTGCATCCATTGTCTTTGTGGAAGCCTTTCATCAGTTTTTATCCAGTGTGTGTTTGCACCACATCCTCTTGCTGGTGTGTAACCAGAACATACTGATGAGGAATGTGAGCAAACTGCTGGAAACCAGGTATTAAGAGCATCCTGAGGCCTGGATACCACACAGAGATTAAAAAAAGAAGTCCAGTATTTATCTAATAAATTGCAGCTTTAACTGCACGAACACTGGATCTAATATTATTTATGCAGGAAAAATGAAAAAGCATGATAGAATTCCTCTGAATATGGGAAACATCTACAAAGATTTTGTGAGCAGTTAGCAGTCGTGAAGTTGCTTGACTTGGAAGACTTTGAGCTGTCGGTTCCATACATACATACATAAATGAATCCTCTTTCAGCACCATAAATGTACGAGTGTTATCATATGACAGTCTGTCCAAAAGTTTCAAGTTTGAGATCGGTGTGGTGGACAGACTGGTCTCGGAGAGCTCTGGGAGAGCATGAGCATGAGCATGGAAGCGGATTTCCTTTCAAGGCCAAAGTGCATATGAACACAGAAGAGAATGAAATGTTCATGTGTTATTTCTTCACAATGTGGTCCTTGAGGCTCTGCTTCTCACCATGAAAGATGTCAAACACCTCACAGTGACTGTGAGACTGACTTTACCTGTGCACATAGAGCCATCAAATCAATCATTCAAAAACAAAGGGAACAGAATCACCGAGCAAGGAGATATTTGAAGTTCTTGTTTGTCTCTCATTTGATGCTTAAATCCCATATTCACCAACTAAATGTCCTGAATGTCTTTTCTTGCTTCCTCACTTTTCCTTCAAGCCTTGCCAATGATTTTCTGTTTGCTCCACCTCCTCCTCCTTTAATTCCACAATATTTTCCCTTTTCTTCCCTTCTCAGTTTCTCTCCCCGTGCTCCCCCGTGTCTTGTTTGTGCTGCGGCTGTGCTCTGTAATTGTGGCAGTGGGAGTTCATATCTGTCACAGATGAGGTACTGAGTCCCTGAAAGCATCCCACGAGCAGGAAGATGAGAGATGAGAAGATGTGAGGGATTAAGATGCAACAAGACATCTCTTTTTAGCACATAAATGTTTCATTGAGAGTTTCCCATCCCCTTGTGCAGTGTTTTTTTTTTTTTCTTTTTTGCCAGGAATCACTGCAGGGATTACTCATAGAGCAGTGCAGTCGCTATGCATCAGAAAGCTTTCTGAATGTCATCGCTAATAGATGTGAACCTTGGAGAAAAGACTTTCTAGCTAATGTGCACAATTTAACTTTAGAAAATAACTGCTCTTAACTGCATTCATTTGCAAATGCTACTACCTATTTTTTTTAATCCTCTCAGTGTCAAAAACCTAACCCAACTGAGCTGATCAAAGTGGATGTTAGAATTAAGAAAATATTGCAAATAATTTTTTTAACACCACGCCATTATTTACTCAACAAACATTAAACTGAAAAGATGACAAAAACCATTTGGGAAATACTAAGTACCCCTTAGAGCTTGCATTGGATTTAAGGATTTTATTTTGCCGTCAGCGTTTGATGAACTCATTATTAGAAGGTGTGCAGACCTCTGTTAAAGCAGACAATTTGCTGCTCTGGAGCATTCCAGTTTGTTTTTACTACAACAGCAAGAGGGAAAGACATAATGGTCAGAGAAGAGACTGCTGCAGCACATCAACGTGGAGTTCATGAAGGATTATGAAACCATTTCCAAACAACATGAGTGAAATGTTACAGCACAATTAGAAGATGACTGAACAAGGTAAGATAAGATAAGATAGAAACCACAATGTTCTATGGACACATGAAACCAAGGAGGAGTTGTTTGACTGTTATGCACAGTGCCATGCTTCTCAAAAGCCAAATACATTATTTCAGCAGAAACACACAGCCTTCCCAGTCAAGGAGGGGGGATTTGGGGTTGTTCTGCAGCCCCAGGTCCTGAGCACCTAGCAGTCATGTACTCAGTGTTTGAATTCATCTGTATACTGGTGTACTCTACTTTCAGATGTGAAGCTATGAGAATGTCCATGAAAACTTGGTCAACATTGGGTCTGAAATCAACATCAAATGTAGATTTGCTGAAAAGTGAAAGAATAAAGGCTTTGGAATATGCTTGGAAACCTTAACGGGTGGATTTACAAATTTAGTATTGCCCATGAGTTTTTTTTCTTTTCTTTTTACTTGATTTTCTTGATTTACTTGATTTTCCAAAAAAAAAAAAAAAAAGGTTATATGTTGTTGATGTGATGTTTTATTTGCATCAGACTAAGACCCTCTACAATCAGGTTATTCTTTTAAAATTATACTTTTAAACAAAACACACAATGCAGCACATACTGAATGTTCCACATTACTTATTTGACTATATTTTCTCTCACTTTCACTCCCCCCTTTTTTTTTTTCCAAAATTAAGGTCTCTGTATCCTTGAATGCCAGGCTCTGAACATTAGCATGCCCATGATCCATTAATGATGAAGTGCAGGTATTTTTATTTCCCCTGTAGTGCTTCAGCCTACATAAGTGCTCTAAATTTGTTGCTGCGTGGCCTTCAGTCTGCAAGGAAGGTTATCAAGAGTGATCCAAATCCAAGAAGCTAAAATCTTCATGTGTAAGACCAAGACAAAGCTGAATTGTAATTTAGCAAGAAATGGTACATTTAAAAGTAACTGAATGACTGACTCTGCTACACTATCTTCAGTTTAGAATATGGCTTTGGGTGAAAATTAAAAGGGGGGTCTGAAAGGTGAGGTGTCCTTCCTTACTTCAGTGTTAATCTTCTGTGATCCTTTCCTATAAGTGATCAATCATCATGCACTGTCACACTTTCATATTTCCATAGCTTAGTAGAACTGAAACCAGGTCAAAGTGCGGGCCTGTTTTAAATAACAAACAACAGAAACAATTACAAAACAAATCCAAAAATGCTGGTGGCACAACTAATAAGCAGGATGACCCAGGGACTCGAGCCAGGCCATGTCACAGAAGCAGCACAAACAGAAAAGATTATTACGAAATACAAACAAAATCAATCTGTATGAAAAGCTCGAGGGAGCCGTTTGCTATTCTCCTCTTTTGCCCTTCAACTGACCAAACATGGAGTCATAAGTTGCCGTCAGAAAACTGTGTACGTTACTGAGTCTGTTCAGTCCACAGTGGTGCAGTGATGCCTGCAGAGGTGGAAACACCCTTATTTTAAGCTCTGATTTGCTTTAAGCAGACATAAGTGAGTAATTGTCATTATGAAATAATGATGAGCCACAGAGGAACTGCAGATTTTTCCATCAATACTGGTCCCCAATCTATTGACGGAGGCAACTCTGTAATTAGGCAGAACAAGCAAGTGAAAAAGTTTTCACTCCATCCATTCATAAATAATTAAAAAAGGACTCTTATCAGAAACGTTTATGAGCAGTCTCTTTTGTTAACGGTCTCATGTAACAGTTGATTATCACAAATGAGGTTTTAATCCTCCCATTCAATCTAGTGAAGGCAAAAGGTAAAAGAAGAATATATTGAGAAGTTGTTTTAGGGTCTTAGGAATAAAATACAACCTACAGGACTGTATGTGTTATAATACAACCCTGGGTTATACTGTTTCACTAACATGTACATTCTCATTTATGATGCAGGGCAGAACTGTATTATTATTAATATTTTAGGAAGATTTCTTCTTCACTACAACATCAAAATGATTTATGGTTTAAACAAAAAGAAATTCATGAAAAATTTTGTTAAGATGTTCTGTTTCAGGGCGGAGGAGCCAAATGCAGGAGATTAAAAGCTATAGGGGGAAATGGAAAAAAAAAAACTTTTTTATTGAAATGAAGGGAGTGAAGCAGGAAACCCAACAGAAGCCCAAATCCCCAAAATAAAAACCAAAAGACGAAGAAAAATAAATCTAAGGACAGGCAGCGACATGCACAAGGACAAGCAGGTATAGAGGGCAGGTGTAGTTATTGTTCCAGCCACAACTCTAGACACAACTATCTTTTGGGGTATTTCCAATCTCTCTGAAACTCCTCCTCTCTTCTTTAACTATGCTGTTTTGTTTTTTTCTTTGGTTGCACCATTATCTACAGCTTGCCAGGTCCCCTTACACGCAATGGGATTAAAGTTCACTAAACTTGAGTAACTTTCAAGTCCTTATTTTCAGTCTTGCTTAGACATACATACTGTAGTCATGGAGACATGGATACATAAAAAGATTTTTTTTTTCCCACAACAGAAACTATTTATTATATTACTGACAAATACAATCTGCAACCCAGATGGTGAGCTACTTCTAGGGGGAAAAAAAAATCCCAGTATTTTCCTGACCAGTCTACCCTTTATACTGTATCCCATGATTCAATGGGTAATTCTATAGTGGAGTATTCTGTTTAATTTCTAATCTCCTTGTCTCCTACCTGTGTCTGGGCCCTTGTTCCTTTTTTTGATTGCAGTCATTTGTCTTCTACTTGACTCATGACAAATGACATTTTGAAATGGTTGTGCTTTATTTCTCTTTTATATTGCAGTCATTGGGAAAACTCATGCTGCACTGTGTAATTTCAACTTGAGTGAATATCTACATTATAAGTTTGGAGGCTGAGGCAGCAGGGCTTTGTTCATGCAAAGCCTTTCATCTGACAACCCTTGTTTTTCCTGCTGTTTCCAGTCTGCATGTGGTGCAGGGAATTAATCTAACTCCAAGGAAGACAGTGAAGACCCTGGCACCATGACACATTAAACACTTGCTTAGGAGCTTTCAAACAAAGTAAATATTGACAACAGTTGCCACTCTGGCGAGAACAATAATACATATTAAAGAGTGACTTTCCTTCGTCTTTTAGTTTCGGCTGTTCTCTTCAGATGTCGCCACAGGGAATCATCTGCCTCCATCCAACCCTATCCTCTGCATCCTCTTCTCTCACTGACTTCATGTCCTCTTTCACTACATCCATAAATCTCTTCTTTGGCCTCCTGCTGGCAGTTCCAACCTCATCATCCTTCTACTGATATATAGACTCTTCTGTACATGTTCAAACCGTATTTATCCTTTTAAACCCCAGTATATTCTCACCCCCTTTGAAGGTGGCTTTGAATTTGAAAGCATTCAAATATTCCACCTTCTTTTTCTCTGCTCCCTTTAGCCTCACCTGTAGCCTTCCTCTTGGTCCCTCTCATTCACACACAGACGTCTCGCTACAGCAAACCTTCATTCCTCTCCTTTCCAGTGCATACCTCCACCTCCCTCCACCTGCTCCCTGCTCCCACTACAGATCACATCATAGCCCATGGAGATTCCTGTCTAACCTCATGTGTCAGTCTGTCCATCACCATAGCAACAAGAAGGGGCTCAGAGCCGACCCTTGATGTGGTCCCACCTCCACCTTGAACTCCTCTGTCACTCCTACAACAGGCTTCACCACTCTCTTACATGCTCTGGACCACTCTAACAGACTTCTCTGCTACTCCAGACTTATTTGTACAGTACCACAGCTCCTTCTCTCTCTTCTGTCATCTTTTTTTTAAGGTCAACTAAGACACAACGCCTCTCCCTCTGACCTTCTCTGTACTTCTCTATCAATATCTTCAAAGCAAACATTGCATCTGTAGTACTCTTTTATGGCATGGCACCACACTGCTTCTCATAAATACTCACTTCTGTGCTTAGGCTAGCTTCCATTTCTCTTTCCCATAACTTCATTGTAGTCAAGCTAGCATACAAATCATCGTACGTCCTTTGTTTGGCCTTTGCCTCTTCTACCTTCCTCTTATGCCGCATCTCCCTGTACTACTCTCTTCATTCCTCTCAGTGTCCCACTTCTTCTTAGCTAACCTCTTTCTCTGTACATGCTCCTACACTTCCTTATTTAATATTTAGTATTATTGGGTGAGGACTAGTCTTTTAACCTTTTTTTGGTGTTGGCAGCAACTACAGCCTGTATTGCTACTCTCTGTTTTGTGAATAAATTAGTCCTCATGACAAAAACAAAAAATAATTGACTTGGATGTTTAGATCGGAGCCCAGCATGAGAAGGAAGTCTGAGGAGTGGAGAGAAGGTGAAAAACTTGGAAAACTGCTCTCAATGTGGCAAAAACAACCTGCAGCCGTCTCACACTACAGGCCCCACAACATCCAACATGCAACAAACTACTCAGAGAGCAGCTGCTCATCCTTCTCCAGCACAGTTGTTCATGGCTCATTAAACAGCATGCAAATGAGGTGCATCAACTGCAAGAAAAACCATGTGCACAAATGGAAATGCCCAGTTATGTACTGAATTCAACACCATAGACAGCCGCACGCAAAGCAGCATTTGACGTGTCTTTTAAATCCTGTTTTCTGTGCAGCTGTGGACTGTAATTTTAGTTTCTGAGTCTCCTCTTCAGCAGCGCAGCTCTCTCTTGAGAGCTGAATACTCAGCATACCTGGCATAAAGTCAAGAGTATGACCAAGAAGTCAGTGTGTGTATAATGAATCAAGGTCAGATGGAGGATACTGGCAGACATTTCAGGGAAGTCTTTGAAGTTCAACTTGATTGGTATTTCACGACTGTTATTCTAGTTTTCAGTTAGTAACAAATTTCAGATTTTTTTTCTTCCTTGTCAAAGATTTTTATTTTACACAAGTATGTGTATTAATTCATTTTTCCAAAGCTGAAAGGTGACTTAGAGTGAACTGATTTCATTTCAGAGGTCTTAAAAGATGAGTTGGAGGAAAAACTCCAATGCAGCTTTCAAAGAGGGAAAAAAAAAGCTGTGCAAGATGCATGAAAACATTCTTGTTCATTTTGGTGTACGCTGTACATCTTGTCAGCTTAACTCCATTGTCTCTCAGTCAGCCACAGGATATCAGATATCATTTTCTTCACTCTTTCCGTTTAACTCCTGACCCCTTCTGCACAGAGAATCAGGAAGTCAGAAACTGCAGTGATCGACTCTCCTGACACTCTCTCGCAATTGGTGTCTCTGCCCTGCCTGCCTTGATGACAGCACACCCTTGCCGTCTCTCAGCAGTCGAACTAATAAGCTCTGTTCCTTCCTGAAAAATCACTTTAGACTTGTACCACAGCACAGTGGAGGCCCAGCAGGGCAGAACCAGGCCAAGCCGATCTGCAGCACAGAGCCAGCTGAGAGTGATGGACTCTCTTTAGTCTCAGTAAGGTCAAATACTTCGGCAGTCTGGTGACTTGATTTAAGATTCCAGTCATCGAAAGAAGCTGTGATGAAGTGAATGGGACTTTCTACATGACAAAAATTATGACCAAATTACAGGTGAATCTCTTCCCCCCCATAAGTAAAGCAAAACTGTCAAAACTTTTGAAGAACTCCATCCAAACTCTCACTATACCCGACAATAATACATAAAACAGAAAATTAGAAAGCGTGCTGTAAGACGCATAGATATGCTTCTAATGTATTGTGCAATAATGGCATGCCTGAGTTAAAATGACCAGTAAATGTTAATCATTGTGCTTGCTTTGACATGATTTATGCTTCAATGTAATAAATATACACATAGCCTACACATAGAATGTAAGTCATTGTTGGTGCTATGCTTGTTTTCTGTTATTTGTGTTGCTCTGTAATAACACCACCACATATAGGTGGATTTGCAGATTCTTCTTCTGCATCGCTGTAGCTCCATGCCTTAGCTTCCTTCTTCTTTACTTCCTGTCTGTGGTTCAGATGGAGCAATGGAGCAACTTAAATGAGTTCAAAGCTGGATTGCTACAATGTCATTAAAAGCTTTTATCAGCTACAAATAACAAAGATGATATACTAGCAGAGGTAGGACCAAGTTGTTGTTTGCAAGTCTCGGGTCAAGTCCCAAGTCAGAAACTTAAAATTTCAAGTCCTTCCAAGTCCTTTTAACATTTGTTCAATTAAATCTTAAATATTAATACGTAGGTCGAAGGAGAGAGAAAGAGCGACAGTCTGTGCTTGTTGAACTGTGACGAGTAAAATGAATTGATTTGTGAACATTTTTTGAATAACATGTTTATTTTTTGGGTTTTCTGTAAAAAGTCCTGTGTTTTCAAGTCAAAATGAGCAAGTCATGTGACTCCAGTCCACAACTCTAGTTCTGCTTTAATAGATCATATAAAATTAGGCTCAATGAATAAAAGATGGCCTGCTACCTTTCCTTCAGCTTTTCCCCTTTGTAGGGGTCCCGCCAGTGGATCACCGTGTTCTGCAAATTAATTTGGCTCAGGTTTTATGTCGTATGTCCTTCCTGACAAACTGTGCCAGGGCTGGGCATTGAACCAGCATCCTTCTGGCTGGAAGGCAAATGAGGTTGTAAGAATACACCCTTCCATGTCAGTGGCCAAGGCTTTTCTTTTATTGCCTATGACTATATAAACATAACAATATTTGCATGTTACCTGCCACTTTACTTATTTGCACGCCTCAACCAAAGAGCGAGCAGTTACCTCCATTTTCAACTCATCAGTTTTAGACAATCAGTCAGCAGAGGGGGCAGCTCGAATGACCCTTAGAAAAACGAGCATAAAACAAAGAGAAAAGATCAACAATTTCAATTTTGTTACAGTATTTTTGATTTTTTTTCTTTTGCTCTGTAAGGCCTTTTGTGTTTGATATATGCCACATAAATAAAGTTCAGTTGAGATATGCATTGAAAAGAAATTACCACATGACCTTTGATTGGTTATCTGTTACATTGCTTCAGTTTTCCTGATTTTTATTATTATTATTATTATTATTTTGCTTAACTTGACTTCTAACAAGATTGTGCTTAAAAGATGTATCAGTACTGACTGTTTGTGAGAAAAATATGTGAGAAGAAAATGGCCAGTCAAGGACTTTACATGGTGTGTGGTCCATGAATTCTGCTCTCTCATACAGTAATAAGGCACTACAGGAGTTATTTAGTGTAATTTTGGGCCCACTTGTCATTTGCATGGTTATGCAAAACTGCAAATAACAAATAAGGAACAGTCCATGACATAGGTGGATTCAGGTAGCTCACTTCTTCTCGTAAAACCAAATGTTATCAACAGAGGCCGTTGTACTATCACTGTGGAATTTTGACCAAAACATTGCACAGACATTTCAATGAAACCTTGTGTGTAAATGTATCAACTGCAAAAAAGGAAAACATGTTTCTTCCTTAAGGAAAAGAGGAAGACAGAGAGCTGTATCTATATGAAAAAGAAAATTCTCAACTGGTGAAATGATGGGAAAAGTGATCTGATGTTTCAAAGCGTTTCACAAAGCTTGTCATGAATAACTGCTTTATCTGTAGAAAAGTGAACAACTCGGTGTTGGATATCTGTGGACTGTACATGTTTTTGTATGACACGGTGCTTAAAGGAATTCATGTTTCGGCTTTAACTTCCCCTCAAAATCTATTAAAACAGAAGAATGAGTGGATATTGATCCGTATGTACCCACCCAAAAGAGTAGATCCTGCAGTTTTTGCTCCGTATCCTGTGGATCAGGTTATACTTGGGATCCAGGCACACAGTCCAGTCACCAGCAGATCCTTTCTGAGCAGCTTTCTTGTCAGGCAATGATGCACATGACACCTGGACACACACACACACACACACACACACAAGCAAACATGCATGTTTTACAACAACTGTTTTCTGTTGTGTTTTTTTTTTTTTTTTTTTTTTTTTTTTAAATACTTCCTGCCCAAAAAAAAAGTTCTCTGACAAAAAAATTGGAGTCCTACTTTTTGGATGTATTAGCCAAATAAAAGGAGGCACTATACTTGAATATTAATTGTTGATAAATTAGTTTGACCAACTTTTGACTTTATCTTGTGCTATTCATAAAATAGAATTAGTCGTTAATTAGACAGTTTTTGCTAAACATTTAAAGAATTTGATTGTGAGTAAACATTAAGTCAAGAGTGGCAGCTTGAACCACACTTTCTGACCATTCGTGATATGAAGAATATCTTTTTCACAGAGCTTTTTGTCATGGCCTGCCGGCTGACCTCCTGATCCTTTTCTTCTGGTCTGGGCGGAGCCTTGGATCTCCACCTCCTGC
>JBAMYA010000017.1:5319759-5335594 GCA_037176975.1 Arrhamphus sclerolepis
TTTGGTACCTTGTTGGGAAGGGCTCCCCCTTTTTTTTAGGGTTGATCGGAGGGTTAAGTTTGCCTTGGGTTTTGGATTTTGGTCCGTTTAAAAGAAAAAAAAAAAAAAAAAAAAAAAAAAAAAAAAAAACAGTCAACAAGTTCCTGTCGATGTTTTTCAAAAGTTGGAATTTATTTATTTTTTTATTTTATTTTTATTTTTATTTTTTTAGCATCACGCGTCCAGTGCGTCTTGTGCACGCGCGCACGCGCGCGCGCAAATTGGTGCGCCCCTCCCACCCCCGCGTTCATGAAAAGCTCGGATCAACATTATTTAGCGCGGACGCGCAAGTGGATCCGCTGTCCGCCACTGAGACATCTGGAACCCCAAAAAACGCTGCACAAAAAGGAAAAGAAAGTGGAAAAAAAAAGAATTGAAAAAAAAAAATGACGGTGGAGAGAATATTCGACGAATTGGGGCATTTCAAAAGGTAATCACAGCAACTTTTCTGTAAACTCCTGCTTTAACTTTGCTTCGGGAACGACTCGAAGTCTGAGGTTATTTTTATTCTCATGGACGCGTTCGGTTTTTGAAAAGAAGCCCATTAAAGCCAGGGGTCGTGTCCCGTTTGGATGAGCGATATTAATTTAATATTTTGCTCTCAAAAATAACGGTTTGTAAGAACATTCTGACGGAGAGTAACGGTTGCGTCCTCTGCTTATTTTTAAGAAAATAACTTTTGACATGCATGATAGGACTTAATTACATTTCACTGTTTATTTGATTACATTTCATTTAAACCATGCTTTTTTTTTTTTTACTCCACATTATGAAAAAACACACGAAATTAATATTTCATGTACTCTTTTAAAAGACTCATTCAGCATTGTTTAAATTCCATGTTATTAATTAAATGCTGTGCTTTACTTTTTTTTTTTTTTAATCAGAATGTGTGTTTTAAACATTAAGTTAAAGGTTGGATTGATTTTGGATTAACAAAGTTAAAACTCCCTACATCTTGTAGCTATTGGCTACTTAAAAAAAGGAAGTAATTACATTTAGGCCGTGACTAATAAGTTGTATCGTCTACACCTGTTTGGTCCCAAAGACTCAACAATAAAAGGAGGCAATAGTTTTTGGTGTCTCTCTCTGGCTCTCTCTCTCTCTCTCTCTCTCTCTCTCTCTCATTCTCTCTCTCTCTCTCTCTCTCTCTCTCTCTCACATTCTCTCTCTCTCTCTCTCTCTCTCTCTCTATCTTTATCTCTATCTCTCTTTTTGAGATTCACATTCAATTTGAAACCAGAATGATTGCTACTTTTAATCTCCTCTTCAGCTCTTGCATGATAGGATGTTTTCAAGTGTATTTTCTGTCTTTCCAGATTCCAGGCATGTCTGTACTTTGCAGCAGTCTTCCAGGCCATAGCGTGCGGAATCCACTACCTGTCCTCCGTTTTCCTGGTTGAGACTCCAAACTTTGTGTGTTCCGCACCAGGGAACATCACCGATGTCCTGTATGGTAACATATCAGCGTCCAGTCTGGAGGAAGTCCTGCCAGCCTTCACATCAGGAAGTGGCCCCTTGGTGGTGAGGACTGATGCTGGGGAGCAGTGGGAACTGAACCGGTGCCGCTGCGCCCTACGCATTGACCCGCCGGACTTTACATATGATTTCAATGGAAACAAAACGGTGAAAGCCTGCAGTGAGAACTATGTTTATGACCACTCTGAAGTTCAGCAAAGCATTGTGACAGACTGGGACTTGGTCTGTGACAAAGAATGGCTGGCCAAGCTGTGCCAGCCCACATTCATGCTTGGGGTGCTGATTGGAGCGCTGGTGTTTGGGGACATTGCTGATAGGTAAGCAGGGCTGCTGTATTGTGGGTTTATGGTGGGAGTGCGGGGGAGAGGTTCATAAATAGTGCACATTCAAAGAGGAGAGGTAAATTGTCTTATGTAACACACATGGAGTGGAGTTTTGCCATGTAAGGAAGTTCAAAGGAACTCAGCAATGGCAGTAAGAGCGTCATCAGATGGTAATCAGCACCTATAGCCTAGTAAATATCTTTATAACTTCAAAAGACACATTTAGAAAAGTACAAATTACTGCCATATCTGCAAAATTATCTCTCTTGTGCCTCACTGCCAAGAAAACTAACCATGTAGGTATCTGTAGTACCTTGTATTCGCCACTTTACACATACACATATAGGATTAGCACTTACAGTACCAAAAGTGACCAAAAAGTAACTCATTGTGAGGAGAAGGTAGTTTTAGTTCTGCTTTTTCCACCTCCTTTGGTCCAGTGCTAGGGTCTGTCTCTAGAGAACCACAGGCTTGAGAGCATCACAGAGCCATGTCATATACACATCTGTCTGAGCACCAGTTTGATCTTTGCTGAGCAGTGCAGTCCAAGGAGGCATTTTTTGTCTTTGTTTTTGTCACTATTCTTTAATTTCAACTTAATTTTTTTGTATGTTATTATGTATTATATTTGTGTTGGATCACTGTTGATTCCACTTTCCACTTAGTCTTAATTTAATTGGGTTGTTGTAACTAATTTTATATTACTTATTGAATGGACCAGCATAACACTTGACAGGTTTACTCATATCCAATGTTGTAGCTTCAGTTATATCTGTGTTCATTCATTCAACCATCCAGCACAGCCAGACAAAATATAATCAGGTAATTTAGAGTAAATTCAGGAGAAAAAAAAGCCTATAACATGATA
Source organism: Arrhamphus sclerolepis (assembly GCA_037176975.1). Lineage (NCBI taxonomy): Eukaryota > Metazoa > Chordata > Actinopteri > Beloniformes > Hemiramphidae > Arrhamphus > Arrhamphus sclerolepis. The sequence continues at coordinate 5,322,469 of JBAMYA010000017.1, forward strand.
GAGTCTGGAGTGGCACAGGGATCAATGTGTGAGGGCCTGGTAGCGGTGAAGTGCGAAGTAGGAGTAACAGTAGGTTTTAGGTGGAAGTGGGATTGCAGATCAGCCCTGAGCCCCTCGTTATTTTCCATGATTATGATTATTGTTTGGTGTGACAGAAAAAAGATACAAAAAAAGGAGAATGAAACAGATCAAAACAGGCAAAAGTCAGAAGAAATTCTCCTTTATTCTTCTTCTGACTATTGCCTTCAAGGGTTGCCACAGTTGATCTGTTTCAATCTCCCTCTTTTTTTGTTGTTGTTGTTTCATTTCACTTTTTTTTTAACCATGAAAAGTATTTCCATGCTTACTTAAGCTGATTTACTTTCACATGGCCTCCTAGTTCTGTTTGTGCCAGTGCAAAATTGATTTTACCAACACAGTTAAACAGAATTATACTGGAATCATAATGGAAAATGTATAAATAAATAGTTTCTTTATGAGTTCTGCAGGTTAAGGTTAGCTGTGACATGCTGTTTGTAAGTATAATACCATCAAACATGTTCCAATGGAATTGCAACTCCCTTCAGACTTTCAAATAGAAAAATGGTGTTTATTAACACCAACTGCTGTTTGTAATCGGGTTATATTTATTTATGAAGGAAAATTACACTAATAATATCATTAGCATTACACATTTTCTTCTAGCTACCTCTGCTATTGATGGTTTTAGTTTGTTGTAGATAATATGTCTGTAAATCTAGGTTTAGGTGAATTTGCTCTCTGATTGGCAAAAACATAAAGAACACTGAAACTGACTACAGAGCTCTCAAAGGGATGTTGAGAGCTCTTCCATGTTCAGTAGAAAGTGAAATCCACTGCCCTGTCAAACACATGATTTTAGCATTAAGAAATACTTTTGCACTTGATGAATTCCAGGTTTTCCTGTTTAATTTACCTGTACGTGCATATGTAACAACTTTACCCTCTTTCTCTGCACCCCGTCTCTGTGTGCTTCCCTCGCCGTGGTCGCACCTTTCCACCAGAGTTGGTCGTGTCCGGATTCTGATGTTCACCAGTACCTGTCAGTTTGGGCTCGGACTTGGTGTGGCATTCTGTGCAAACTACTACTTTTTTGTGGTTCTCCGCTTCCTGCTGGCCATGGTGAGTTCAGTGTGCGTAGGAACATCTGTGCGTTTCATTAAGTGTGCCTTTTTGCTTTTTCACTTTTGAAAATAACAGGACTGGCCAAGAGTAGGAATTACTTTTCATACTCTGCAGATAAACAACCAGGTTCACTCTCTTCTGCATTTCAGGCTCTGTTCGACAAACAGTCTCTCAGCCACTGATGTTCTCAACTAATGCCTCCAAAGTAACCATGTGTTTGTCACAACGCAGCAAAGCCAACATGCAAATCAAAACAAGATGTTTGCTCTTTTTGTGTAAAATTTAGCTTTGTTTCTTGGGGTCTACTAATTCATTCTAAGATGCTAAGGAAAAGTGAGAAAACTTGTTTCCCATAAAGCTTAAGAAACAAAACCTCTTAGTTCTTGTAAAAGATGATAATTTAGGTTAAATATCCCATTGTGCAAAATAATGTACGTGATACAAAGACCTGAATTCAAATGTCACTTGTGTGCATGCCAAGGGCAGGATTTCATGTCTTTGTCTTTGCACGTTAACAAACAAATATGTGTACGTACAGTAAAAAGATCTTACATGAGATGAGTTAATGTTTTCAGCCACAGATTTTGGCAAATATAATCACATTACTTCTTTCAAATTAAATTAGACTCCAAGACCTGGCCCTGCCGAGTCAGTTATGAAACAGCTAGAAATTATAAGTTTGCACTTTAAAAACAAGCAATATTAAGGAGAGACATATTAGCCGGGTGTGTCTGTTAAATTCCATATATATTACCTACTATACATAGTATGTGCATTAAAAAAATGTGTTTATACAGGAGAGTAAAGGAGTCTTTACAGTTGGAGGCACACATGGTAATAAAAGTGTGATGAAAGGGACCCTTCAGTCAGTTTTATTCCCCTCCGTCTTCTACCATCCCCCTCTTTCCTACTCGGCTACAGCTGTTGTTTTTCACATGGAATCAGTTGCTCAGATAGTGCAGCCTGTAACTGGACAGCCACACTGTGCTGTAACAGCTTAGCATTTTTATTATTTTTTTTTTTTTTTAGGTTAGGAGCATGACTGTGTACATTTTAAGAGGTAAACATTTATGGAACTGAGTCTCTAAGTAATATGAACTAAGGATATCCTTAGCCTGGCATGTTTAAGAAACTAAGGACAGATATAGTTTAGTAACTGCTAATTTTGTTGCTCTTTTCTGCTCAGCCTACCCTCAAATTTAGTACTTAGCTTTATTCTTTGGTGGATTCTTGTGGTGACATTGGCTGTTGGTCAGTAAAACTTTAAAAAAGCCAAATATGCGGTCTAAAAGAGAGGGCAATTTAAATACTTAACAAGCGGGCATTCTGTGGTTATAAGACTAACACAAAGTGCTCGTAAATGCAGTTCACCACTTCAATACAAGACTTTTTTTCTCAGTAAATGACCAAATCCTAAAAATAGTAATCTAATACTGTACATCTTTACCTGACTTCCACTCTCTTCCCCTTCATTTGTCCCCTCTTTGCTGTTGTCAGGTGTCCAGTGGTTATCTGGTGGTGGTGTTTGTGTATGTGACAGAGTTCACTGGCAGCAAGGTACGCACATGGACCTCCATGCACGTGCACGCAGCATTCGCAGTGGGGATCATGGTGGTGGCTTTGACCGGTTACCTGGTTCGGGTCTGGTGGATCTACCAGATCATCCTCTCCATTTGCACCTCACCCTTCCTGCTCTTTTGCTGGAAGTTCCCCGAGACGCCCTTTTACATGATGGCCAAGGGCCGTTATAAGGAGACCCAGACCCTGCTGAACACCATAGCCCGCATCAACGGTCTGGAATGCAGGCTCAAGGCGGAGGAGCTCCTGGAGCCACAGAAGACAGAGAATGGCAAAGCGCTGCTGGAGCAGGAGAAGGGGGAGAAGCCGTCGCAGCCTGAAAAGAAGCTAACCATCGTGGACCTGTTTGGTAGCTGGAGGATGGCGGGCCGCACATGCACAGTCTGGGCCATCTGGTTCATCGGCAGCTTGGGCTACTACGTCTTTTCTTTGGGTTCAGTCAATCTGGGAGGGAACCAGTACGTTAACCTCTTCATTGTTGGTAAGTAGATAACTGATGACATGACAGGTTCTCTGGTGTCCTCTCACCTTGAAGACATGCTGTTTAGGCTGATTGGTAGCACAAAATTCTTCCTTTTCCTTTATTATTTTTTTGCTAATTGTTCTTCTTTGGTTGAGTTTTTTGTACAATTTCTGAAAGAGAACTATCATTCTGCAAGACCCTCAGTTAGTCTTCATGCACTTCCCCTTTGAGGTCTATACAACATTTTCTGAGGATCTTAATTCATGCCAAAACCTGAAACCTAACTGCTGTGTTTCTTGTAGTCTACTTCATATTATATATTGTTCATAGTATTCATCAACTCTTTTCTCTTGCAGCCCTATTCGTGACTGATTCATCACAAACCTTTGCCACTAGGATTATTTGTTTTTATCCCTTGTGTAGCTGCGTTGAATGCTGTCCAGCCAATCAGGAATGAACACAAACTATATTCAACTAAATAGCTTCCCTCTGGTAACTAATAAAGAAAATAAGATTTGTGCTGCGATTTTGCTAAATAGGTCAACAACTACTGAGCAAGTGCTCATGTTATGTTGCTTTGAAAGCACTGGGTTTTCTCTGGCTTTTTAAAAAATAAACTAATTCTTCTTACATTCAGTGTACCATGATATGTTTTTCTAAACATGCAATGGCAGAAAGTTGTATTTAAAGGCACACCTCAGACCAAATGAGGCCGCCTGGATGTAGAAGAAATATTGTCCATTATGCATCAGATTTCATTCCTTTATTTGGTTTCTCCATCAGGAGAAAACAACTTCAAAACTGACCCGTTCTTTAATTGCTGCCTCTTCCATCTTCAGCTCCAGATGTTGTTTTTGTTTTTTTGTTTAATTATTTACTTTTTAATGGAAGGTGGTACTGGGAGTGGTGAGACTGCATTTGTCCTCAGTGCTTCTGGCTTTTGCATATTACAGCATCACCGATGTCACACAATCTGACAGCAACTCTACAACCTTTACAAACCACTTTTTCTCTGATGAAACATGGTAACTGAGGCGTAGCCGCGCATAAAATGTGAGTTGCTTATTAAAACTGATGAGAAAAAACAGTCATGCAACAACACAAATGAAAAAAAAGCTGAAACACGGGTAAAAGATTGTTTTCACTTGTTGATTATCTGTGTTATAGTGAGCAGGGGCTTTGTGTTAAAAATCATTTGTAATGAAGAAGTTGCTCCTGACACCAATTGTGATAAGGTATATTACGTGTTGTTGAAAGTTTTAAATCTCCTCATTGCTTTGTGGGATTCCATTAGTGCAATAGAAAGCATTCTGTCATACTGTGTAATATTATATACTTGTATACTATTAAACAGCCTGGAAGGGCCATCAACACAGCACAAAAAAAGCATTGGGTCATTGAAATAATTTATGTTTCCCAACATATCAAATGGTCATTAGAATGTCACTCTATAAGGACCATGACAACCTCTGATCACTGTCATTGGTTGTTTCCAGGTGCAGTGGAGTTACCCTCTTATCTGGTTGGCTGTTTTGCAATGGACCGGATTGGAAGGAAGAAGACATGTGCTCCCGCTCTGCTCCTGGCCGGAGTCGCCTGCATGCTCACCATTGTGGTGCCGGCTGTACGTACACAGATCTGAGCAGACGTGTGAATGTTGAGGGAAACTCTCCTTTGAGACTTGTTAGTTGTATTGCGAACATGCCACCAACATATGTCAAGTCATGATTTAAAACGGGGCATGTGGCGGTTGTGCTGCCGTCAGCAGGATGTGAGCAGCTGAATTACTGCAGCTAAGCAGAAACAGGAATAGGCTAAGTGCAACAGGGCCTGTTTTAAAACATTTTCTACTCTCGAGCATTCCTTTCAGAGGACCCTGAGCTCTGATATATGACGTGTGCAGTTCCCAGCATGTGTGAGCTTTGCGCTCTTTACTCACATTAGTGCATCAACAGCTTTTGCTTAACATTTGACCACTAAAAAAAAAAAAAAAAAAGACCGCTGACTGACAGAGAATCTAATCAGTGTCAGAGGAGCAACGAGAGTATAGTGGAAATTGCAACAGATTGAACATATTTACCCATACCCAACATATTTAGTCTGTGTCCCATCTACTGCACACTTCTGCAGGAAACAGTTTTTTTTTTATGTAGCTCAAAACACAGACATCCTCGTGCCAAAATGTATGGAAATCACATGAACAAATATTTCTTGGCTTGAGAAATGTGACTTGTTCTCGACCCTAACCTGATAACGGAGAGAATTGCTCCTTGCAGTCACTTGGCCAGAGAGGCACAATGGACACTCAAAGTACCCAAGAAGAAGGGCAACATTATCCTGGCTACTCTGAACGCTTCTGTTTTTGACCGCTGTTTGTCTGCATAGCAACCGTATTGTTGAGGGAGGTGTAAAAAGCACTAATAGCTCTCTGGAAGCTAATAATAACCTAATCTGCCTTTATCTCAGTGACGTTACACACTGTACCTCTGCCTGTATTTTGTCAAAATCTTACAAGTACACTCTGTTAGCGCTGTGTCAGGAGTTTCTGGGAAATGTGCCATTCGCGCTGGGTGGAAGAAAATCACTCTTTCCACAGCTGACTCCTTGTGATAGAAATAAGATTCCCTGTGTTCGGTCTCAGAGTGGACAGGACGGTGTTTTCCCAGAAAGAGCCATGTGTGTGCCATTCAGTCACACCTTTAAATAATAATAATAATAATGATGATAAGAGATTTAAAAAGAAAAAAGCTTGATAAATTAGTTACTTGTGTTCAGCATCAGTATGGCTACAAACTGGAAGTTTGTTGGATTGCGTGCAAATGTTAGAATGGCCCTTACTTGGTTAAAATAACTTCAGACAGCCCCTCTCTTGTGCTGTTTGTTGTGGAAACATGATGTGTCACAGTAAGTGACACTAACTGGGAGTTAAATTCCCCAGGTGAAATAAGCACCAGCACTCTGCTGCTCAGCGTTCAGAAATGACTTCATGCAGTGAAACGCATATAAGTCCTTAATGTGTAAAGCAAACATTCAATTTAACTGTGCTGACCACACAAGCATGAAAAACTCACACAGATGAATTTCATGCAAATGCTCTATACACTCCTAACACCATTTGTGTTAATGTGTAGATGTGAAATTTAATTTCTGCATCCAAGCAAAACATCTATTTGTAATGATGCAGTCTTGCAATTTTCTAAGATGAGTCTAATGAAACGCACAAAATCTTTTTCATAATTCTTCTTTTAGCTTTTAGTTTTAACTGAAGGCACCAGCGCTCTTGTTACCCTGAACACGATGAAGCACGTGTAGTAAAGCAGACTGAAGGAAAATTCATGTGACTATTGTTAACATTGTTTGTACAAAGAAATTACTGACTGAGCAAATTTAAATAAATAAATAAACACAATGGTATTCTCAGTGCTTTACTCACAGCAAACCAACATGGAAGGAATGAGACACAAGATGACACGTATATAGACACTGGTCATTTTCAAAAACCACATGCTATACTACTACTATGCATTTTGACTAAATTTACTCTATATTGTATATTATATATACAAAGATACAATATCCTATTACAGTCATTCTATTTGTTTTTTTCCGTGAAATACTACATGAAACTAGAATAAGAAGTGATGTCACATATCTGCTGCTATTGTTCATCATTGCATGCTCTGCTACCACTGTGGTGAGGCAGCTATCTGTTGTGATTTTGTTATATCGCTGCTGCGCTGCTGTGTGAAGAACTGGCACATGACAGCTGCTATGGAAACATAGTGGTGCAAGATGAAAATATTACCAGTACAGTATAAGTGCAGTATGTAGTATGCAGTCTAGAAAACAGACTGATAAAGTTGTTGGTCCTATGTAAATTCTAGGTCAGGTGGTTGAATTTCATCATTTCCATGATTAATAGTTATGGGGTTAAATTGTTTGAGATCTGACTTTTCCTGATAAGAACAGCTGAATTTTATTTATTTTTTAAAAGAAATTCTCTCATTTGTGTCCGTCTCTCTTCATTATGCCTTGTTTTTTTCTCATCCTCAAAGGACATAGAAGCTCTGGCTGTTGCTCTAAACATGATTGGAAAGTTTGCTGTTGCTATCGCCTTTGGCCTCATCTACCTGTACACCTGTGAGCTTTACCCGACAATCATCAGGTAAGACGTTACAAGCACAGTCAAACATGAAACAAAGTGAGGTGTTTGTTGTTTCGTCCATTTTTTTTTTTTACAGAAAAGAGATGTGGATTCTTCTTGTAACATTAAAGCAGTTCTATACAATTTATATCTCAAATCAGTGAATCTCTTCTCTCCATCCTCAAGTCGGGATCTATAAAGAATTAAAAAAGTAAAAAAGTTCCCAATTTTCCGAAACGTTTGGACCACACATGTAATCTTGCGTAATGCTCCCGCGAGGTTTTCTAGACTGCATTGTAGTGACTTCTGATGGTAACATGAAACATCACATTGGATAAAGACCTCTGCATAGCGCACAGCTGCATATGAGACAATCCTGGGGGTCTCAGGAGGAATTTCACAATGGAGCACGACTCTGTGATGATGTCACATAACGTTCATTCAAGTCCTTAAAAAAGCGTTTGACACCTTAGACACACGTCACTCAAATTACTCATTATTGTTTCAATTTCTTTCGGTTCATCAGTTGTGTCTCTCTGATTTTGCAGAACAGCAATCATCAGCATCCATCCTCCTCCAGACGCTCATGCGCTTGGAGTGTGCTTGTCTGGTCTCCATGGTTACCATTTTGACCAATAACATTGATCGGCTTGCTCATTTAAATACATTGACATTCACGAGGTGCTTTGCATTGATCATTTACGGTTGAATGTAGGCGAGTGGAGGGCAGGACAGGAGGCGGGGCCTTGTACACAACTGTTGACGTGCAGCTGTGATCTATGAAGGAAAATTGCTTGCTGGTGTGCGTACGTAGTTTTTTTTTAAATTGGAATCTTTTTTTTTTTTTTGCGTACGAAAATTCTAACTTTTTGGCGCTAGAAATCTTTCAGGATGGAACCTACGCAATGTTTTATAAATGAGGTCCCTGGTCCATCATGAACCACCCGGAACGCTCAGGTCGTGAACTCTTTTACTTTTTAATGCACTTTTTAATGTAAAGTATTTTGAATGGTCTTATATGTGAAATCTGCTGTAGAAATAAACTTGCATTGCCTTTACCACATACTACATAAACTATTATGTGAGAACAGATTTCTTGGAAACAGGTTTAACATACAATAGGGTTAAGATAGCAAATCTGTTGCTTATTTACAAACCCAGCAATTACAGAGCACAGCCTATATTAGTCATTTTAATGTGGAGACAACTCATGCTGGTTTGAAGACCAAGCTCTGGGCCAGTAGATGAGTCATTTCCTTTTTCCTTTCAAAGTTTCTAAGTTACAAAACTGCTTTGAAATATAAAACAGGCACAGGAGGCGGATAATTTTGGGTCCAGTAGAACCATATTTTCATACAGAATCAAAAGCCTGAGTTGTTTCTGCAGAAAGAACTGATTTTTCACAGAAGAACAACAAGTTATAAACCTTTATAGGGGCGTGTTTAATGCTGGGCTGGTCGTGCCAGGCTAACCTTATTGGTACCTCAAATGTATAAAATGTATAACAGAAGAAGAGACATTTAAAATAGTTTTCAGTCATTAAACAGTGTGCAACATAGCATCATGACATGGAAAGGTCCAAATCAGAAGAAAATTGCATCGTGGGGTTACTGTCGTACAACAGTATACATATGATCTCTTCTCCAGAGGTTGACGAGGGAAGTCAAAGATAGCCTCCATGGGCCCAAACTCCACTCTGCAGGACGTTCAGCCACAATCAAACCCCTGCAGTGAGAACTTGGTCATTCATTCGAGTCAGGTTGAACAGATAGACAGCAAGATTGTTCTTCTGTTTAATATACTGCCAGGGCACGAAAAGAGAGAAAGCGTTGGCTGGGATGGCTGCCATGGTAACAGCTAGTTGATAGTAGAAAAATAATTCTGACAGATGTCCGAGGTTAAGTTTTCCATCCTCAACATGTTGTTTGTACACTAGTGCCTTAAACAGAAAAAAAAGAAGGGATTAAAAAAAGAAAGACTCAAGGATGTTTATCTTTGGACACTAAAAATGAACAGTGAACTGGAAAACCTTTCAATTTGTAGGAAATCTGATGCCTTGTTTTCACAGTAAACATAAACAGATTCATGTGAATTTCCACGTTATTATAGAGTTGCACTTCTCATCACTTTACTAATCTTTTGAAAATACCAAGGAAAAGCAAAGTAGTGCGACTAATTTTAGTAACAACTTTTATCTCACCGTGGGATCATCGGATGTTACAGTAGCAGTTTCATATTTTCTCAAAATCATTTCAGATGGTTTATTTTGATCAAGGGTTTCTGATCTAGAAAGGTAAAAAACAAAACAAACAAACCACAACAAACAAACAAAAATATAAAAACAGGATGTAAGTTTTAGTTAAATGACAGAAATATATTTAGTACCCAGCAGTCTGTCCATTCTGCGTTGCTGCTGTTAGTTTACAACTTGGTTAATAACACAGGCCAGAATACATTCCTGATCTCCTCTTAGAATATAAATATAAACCAAGCAGAGCTCTGAGATCAGCTGGTAGAATAATCTTCCCTCTGATATTAGATTAGCCCCAGTTCAAAAGTTGAAAACTCTAATCTTTTCCATGCCTTTGTTAAGTCTAATTGTTCTGCACTGTTTTTAATAATCTATTCTAAACTGTTTCAATCCTTTTTCCTGTCCAAATCTGTTTTGTGTGTGTGTGTGTGTGATTTTACAGTGCATTCAAATTGAAGTATTTATTGATTTAATTTATTTTAAAAAGATGTTTAATTTTTTTCCTTTAATTTTAATGACTTAAAGAACTTTTTAGTTGTCTTGATTTTTTTCCCCATTACTCTGAAATGTTTTTAAATTGAATCCAACCGAGTCTATAACATTTTAGTTACCATTGTGGAATGTTTTTATACGTCATTTTCAACTGTTTCAAAGTTGTTGTTGTTGTTTTCATGCATAAAGGATTTCACTATCCATCTTTACATTCCTCCAGAGAGCCATGTGATTGCTAAGAAGAGTGGGAAGGAATCTTCTGTTTACTGGCATCGTCATGGCGATTCACAGTATAGGAGCTCCTTTGAAGATGGCTTTTTATAGTCGCAGGCTCAACATTTTCAGAGTTGATTGAACCAACTGTGAACCACCAATCTGAAACTGGATTGTTAGTTTCGTTGACTCCGAGTTTGTTGAACCGCCTTCTTGAAACAGGCCCCAAAACTGCTTCAGAACGGACCTGGTTTGTCTCAGCAGCACTACATTAACACACACACACAACTGTTGTCGTTGTTTACATCTAGGCAGTCTTGACACTACAAAGCCAACTTCTGAAGTGACAGTGAGGCAAAGTACTCTCCTTTGATCCTTCATCATATTAGTTAGCTCACCAAATCAAGGCTTATTGTGAGGGCAGGAAAGGTAATCCTTAGACTTACCCAGTACGCTCATTGTATATAACATTTCTGTGGGATGCCCTTTTTGTGAATACAACTCTCTCACTCTTGATTATGCATCATGCAAATCTTGTTCTAATACAATGCACCATCTTTTTAGTTAACGGCAAGAGAAAATGCACAAAGTGCAGTTTAATGTTGGAATGGGACAAAGGTCAAATCAGCAGAAGAGGAAAAAATGATTTGATTGCCAAAGCAGCTCCCTCTCATTCCAAGGACCCTAAAACAGTCATCAGACTAAATATGGACTAAATATTTTCTCTGGTATTTACGTGTTAATTCAGTGACAGTTATGTGATGTAGGCCTAAGTCCAGTGAGTCCCTAGAGCCTGCTAACTGTCAAAAAAGTTCAGAAATGTAGAGAAAGTGTAGAGAAAACCTTGAAAATATGACTACAGAGGATACTGGAAACTATTGAATTAATAAATGGTCTATTACTGTTTTGACTATGAGAATATAGCTCTATAGAAATATAGGAACACATTTAACCCACTGCTACTATAAAGGGTACCTGGGAAAAAATGTTTTCAAAGTTTCCAACTCTTAACTGTACTCTCAAGTTGCTTTTTTCCAGTAATTGATGGTCAGAACCTTTTTTAAAGTGATTTTGAGGCACATATCTTTTAAATATTTAAGTTTAGTTCGGATGATGCATCTTAAATGTAAATGGTTTAAAGCTCTGAGTGGTTTTATGTGAGGTGTAGTGGTGGGTCCAGGATGGAAAGAGGACATTTAGATGTGGCAGTTTAGCAGCATTGCAAGAACTGTGTAAAAAAATAATAAACAAACAAACAAAAAAAAAGACAAAAACAAATGAAGCAGCTGAAGTTCATTTTAGGTGACGTGTTTTAGAATTGTGTAGCATTGTGCTCCATTAAATATTTATATTTAGGCGTATCTCTTGGGAGTGACAGCTTCATTAGTGGTTGGGAGAGTCTGAATCACAAGACTTTTGAACCGCGGAACAGATGTGATAAAACGTCTGCACATCCCCACTCTTCTTTTGTAATCCCTTATGAAACAGAAAATTCTCCAAAATCCGCCCCAAAGCCATTTTGGGACATAAATCCTTAACATTGTTTTCCAGGACTTTCTGAACTTCTTTCATGGAATTACTTAAAAAAAAAAATCCAAATGAACTCACTGATTTCTATTCGTTTTCTAACTACTCTTTCGTCCCCTGCTCATGCCTGAATTTAAATTCCACCAGATATGTTTGTTTCAATATCTTTTCATTATTTCTTAAGTGGGATTTATATTCTTTATATTTACATATACTTTGATGACTGGAGGGCTTGAAGTCTTGTCTTTTGTTTTCTCTCTTAACAAATGTTTTTCAGCCCTGTAGCTTCCCAAGACTTTTTTTTAGCGCGTAATGAAGACAAATGTCAATGATCCAGCCTTGAAAAACTACCCCAGAACCTCTGCTAGTTGAAGTCAAGCGGTAACCATCCCACTTCCAGACTGAAGTACGATTTGTTGCAGTTCCTCAACTGACCACTAGGTTCTGGCTCCGAAACAGAGCAAATCCCCTTTGAGTCCCATTTTAAAAGTACCAACTTTGAAGCAGAATTAAACATATTTACAGCCTAGTAAAAAAACTGGTTTTGGTTTCTATAGATAGATTTTACATACATGACAACTCTACGGCGGAGAGAATTTCTTTTCTTTTTTACTACATCAGATAAATTTATGTTAAGCAATACAGCTGACCAAACAGATGCCCGGACTCATTTGACGTGCTTGACTGACAGATAGCCATTGGCTCCGCCTCTTTTCAAAGGCTCTCTTTGCAAATCTAGGGGTCATGTGACTGAAAAGCTTGTCCATTAATAAATGTCTATGGTTGAAATACACCTTTTGGTAACTGCTACAAAAAAAGCTCCTGGTTTGAATCTTGGCTGGAGCCTTTCTGTGTGGAGTTTATTTGTCGTCTGTTGCGTTCTCCTCCCACAGTTCAAAATCATGTTTGTTAGGCTCGCAAATGGTCAAAACGAGATTCACCATGATGATATAAAGACTACCTCAGATGAGGTTCAGACAAAGTTGGAGTTTAAATGTGTGTTGGTATTTTGATAAAATTACCCACACAGTTTTGTTAAATCAGTTGCTTATTTCCATCAAAGCAACATCCACAAAAGAAAGAAATGTTGATTTTTACAAATGTATTTTTGAAGAGAGTTGCTTCAGTTTCAAGAGACCTAAGGCTGTCATACTGGTATTTCCCCTACATCTTTATAGCATGTAAACTGATGATAGAGTAAAATGAATATTCTTACAGACCCATTTTTATCATAATACTTTAACCAGTGTTATTTGAGCAAGTGCACTGAACTAAACCTTCAATTCCCAGCTCAATTTTATACTAAATATTTCCG
>JBAMYA010000017.1:5335694-5426037 GCA_037176975.1 Arrhamphus sclerolepis
CCCCTCCCCCCCCCACCCCCCCCCCCCCCCCCCCCCCCCCCCCCCCCCCCCCCCCCCCCCCCCCCCCCTCCCCGTACGGTCCTACGCCTTTACCAAGTGGTGTAAAGATTAGTGAGCTGAAGTTATAATCACCATATTATCATTCTTGTTTAGTATAGTGTCTGCATCTTTTGGATTACGTGAAATAACTTACATTAGACCCTGTCAAGGGACTCCAAGGGATAAGATCTGGTAGAAAGAGGAGGAAACACCCATTACCACATGCACATGCACACACACACACTACCCACTGTAGTCAAACACTATTAGGGCTCCTCACAGGATCTAAATCCAAAATGATCAAAGAAAAAAAAAAAAAAGAACTCCCTATTAGCATTGTTCCCGTGTCACAAGTTTCTGTTAGAAACAAAGTTTGGCCTCGACAATGTAAGTGGAAACAATTACTCATTTAGATCCCCATGGAAGCACTGCGCTGTGATAAAGTCATCATTACGTAAGAAAACCCCTCTTCCAAAATCAATAGAGCACAGAGAAGTGAGTGTCTGAGAACCTGCAGGTCCTCAGGTTTTCTGTGCAGAACTGAAGCAGAGATCACATCGACCGTTCAGGACCAGACACTTTCAGATCCTCTGAAAGGAGAGTCCCTCTGGGCCCACACAGAGCTGGGTGCTGGTGAATTCTGCTCCGTCTGCTGGGAATTCATTTTGCTAGTTAGTGGGACATAGATGTGTTCAATGACCACCACAACTACTGTCCAGTAGCTACACTTCTTAGTGAGATTGTGCAAGATATTACAGGCTCTCTCGGCGCACACATTCACTTTGTGCCGTTACTGAAAAATAAAAGAAACTGCTTTTTATTTCTAACTTAAATCAGGTTGCAGAGCTCCTTCTTCAGATGATGTTGAGAGAGAAAACTGGCCTCCATACTTTCATTCTTCTTTTTCCTGATTTATAAAAAAAAACACTCAGTGTGAGTTTATGCTTTGCACCAAATCAGTCTTCTTTTTGGACTATATTGTGCAGTTGTAGTGCAAGCAAGCGCACGGGCGTGTGCGTGAGATTATGTGTGTCCAAAGGAAACCAATCTGACCCGCGGGATTAGTGGTTGACTTGGTGAGTGGCTCTCATTCTGTTCCAGATGTTTATCAGGCCATAAAAGCCTGAAAGCTCCATGTGAGAAATAGGTAAGAACACAACCTCCTTTCAACACAGACACACACACACACACACACACACACACACACATTCCAGCTGCGGACAAGGCTGTCACCTTTGCGCCTGATTCTGTGTAGAGTAGCCTACCAGAGGCGTTTATCTCAGAAAACCAAATCTTTTCACTCAACAGCAATACCTTTTTGATGTTTGACATCCGTTACCTAAAGACACGACACTCCAACGCACCTGTATGTGGAACTTCACAAATGACAGAAATGGACTTTTGTCGAATCAAAATGAAAACTACTTTGAAACGCTGCCAGATTTGAAACCCGAAAGCTTGCTATGAATATGTACAGAACAAAGGTATCTTAATGTAGCCGCCAGACACAGGTATGCCTGTATCATATCAGGCGCGCTTAAAACCCGACTGTGTCTCGTTCCAGCCGTGCGTAATGAGCGCTGCGTGGCTGGAGCGCGCCAGCTGACTGCGCAAGGGCTGGTTGAGGTCATCAGCATCAGTTTTAGCAGTTACTAAGCACTGGTTACCGGAACAGTGCACCGTCATGGTGCACACAGGAGCGCAAAGTAGATCTTTAGAAGCGGAGGAAACTTTTTGAAATAACGCGATGCATATGGAGACATCCACGAGTCTGTAAATTGTAACTCCACACGTGCCACATTTGATTTCATTAAAGATGCCGTTCTTATGTAGTCTATATCTAAACCTGCAGGGACAAATATATATACATAATATATTTGATGGAGAACTTCGGCCATGCGCATGAAAGTCAGAAGCTCTTACCGAGATACTGCCTGATGTCCAGCAGGAGTTGAGGAGGTCCTCCGTTCAGCTGGTAAAAAAGGGAGCCGAAGCAGAAGAGGAACAGCGTAGCCATGCAGAAACCATACCCGCGCAGGGAAAACCGCAGCGGCAACACCGACAGTAAGCCGTGCTTTCTGCTGTTTCTCTCTCTGATGTGGTTGCAGGTCTGGTTGTTGCTCTGAAGGGGACTGCCGCTGAAATTCTTCATCATCTCCTCCTCACAAAGCGTAGTGGAAAGTCACCCATCCGCCTGTGGAAAGTGAAACTCGTCGCTTTGAGTTCATTTGTGTCGGACGGCCAGTGAATTTGGAGACGCGCAGGCAGCAGAGATGTGCTCCGCTCCCCGGAGCGGAGGGGGCTTGTTTTCTTATGTTGGGTCTTTTTTTTTGTTGTTGTTGTTTTGTTTTGTTTTTTCTTTTGCGCACAACGTTTATCTTCTGCTCTCTCTCCGCTCGTTTGCTCCCGTTGAATGACTACTCCTTCCTTCCGTCCTTCCACTGAAGTTAAAAGTCCATCCTTCTCCTCTGAGTCTTTTGGGTGTCATATTACTCAACGTGGAAAGCAGGGAAACTTCCACTTCATGGCAGGATTTAGAGCGGGATGCAGGGCGTTAAACAGCGCCCCCTCGTGTCCAACACAGGCAGAGGGGCTTCAGACACGGAGCCTGTGAGTTGCCACATATGACAGAGGAGCCACCACTTAAAAAAAACCATCTCATGTTGACCTGATGACACATACAGCCCCACCCAGCTGGTACACTGTAAAATTAATTTGATAAATGATTTGAATCTGATGGCAACGTGTCTCGTCTGATATGGGAGTCAAGCTGCTCGACATACTTGGGTCTTATTTGTCATGTGTCACTTCGTGATCCACCAGTTGTGTTCAGTTGGTGAAAGCTCTGGACTGTGGGCAGGACAGTTCAGCAGCCAGACTCTCTCTTTTGTCATGGATGCAGTATGAATGAAGAAAAAAAGAAGTTCTCTGGGGAGCACATGCAGCTCTAAATCCTGTATAAATCTTTCAGCATCTGCGTTTGCTCTCCAGATGTGAAAGCGTCCCGTTCCCATTTGCACTAATGCACCACTATATACCATCAAAGATGCACACGATTGAGCTGTGTGAAGACAGCAAGCTGGAAGGTCTCTCTTCTCCAAGAAATCAAATTTCGATTTGTCTGACCGCAGGAGTGTTTTCCTCTTTGCCTCCATCCATTTTAAATGTGGTCTGACCCAGAGGAGACATTGAATTGTGCTCACATATGACTTCTTTGTATGTTAGAGGTTTAAACTGCATTTGTAGGCGGATTCTTAGACTGTGACTTCCAGAAGTGTTTCTGAGCCCATGCAGTGATTTCCATTACAGTCATGCCTGTGTCTTTTTTAATGCAGGGCTGCCTGAAGGCCTGAATATCAAGGTATCTAAGAGAACTTCAGCCTTGCCCCCGCACACAGAGATTTCTCCAGATTCTCAGACTATTTTAATGCTATTATGTACTGTAGATGATGAGCTATTCAAAGTCCTCACATTTTTGAGCTGTAGGACATTATTCCAAAATTGTTTCAGGATTTGTAGATGGTTTTTCACATACTTTTGAACCTCTGAGAGGCTCTAAGGTGCCGACACCTCTCACATGTGTATACACGAGACTTTCATTTTCACCCCCAGGAAAATTGTTACAACCACATATTAAGTCATATATTTTTCCACAGCGGGGTCAGAAGCCACCATTAGACTGCAGTTGCAGTTGGGAGGTTACTTATAATAGTAAATGCTGCACTAAGAACCTTTCAGGGTGGAAAGGTGGGGCTACGAAAATGTGATAAAGGAACAATTATTATGTCAAAGGTTCACTGGCATGTTTTTTTTTTTTCCCCCTCAAGCAAATGGATTTAAATTGTATAGTACTGCATTTTGCAAGCCTGGCACAAAGCTTGTAAATAGATTGGAGTTTTAAAGCTGAACCAGCCAGCCAAATCTGCGCTAAGAGTTATTGCACAATACTGTAGTATAGTTATTCGAAAGGTCACTGGTCCAAATCCAAACTCCCTAACATGGGTCCAGAATTTTTCTGGGGCACTAATACATTTCTGATGCATGCCATCCATGCATCAAGTCCGCAGGCGCCTGGCATCAAAAACTTACAAAGGGCTCAAAAACTTTTCTGGATGGCAGACATCACCTTTTTGATGTCTGCCATCCATCAATCAAGACTTCAGGAATCTGCACACAGAGTCGGACTCCTCACACATTAAATCGAACTTGTGTGCACGTTGCAGCTCCTTGGATTAGTTTTATCAGTAACTTAGCGCCTCGAGACCTGCAGAAAGAGTTTTCACCGTCTCACAGAGTTTGGAAACACTTTCTGCCTGTGTGGGGTTCCCTCAAGGGTTTGCAAGCCCTGATCAAATATTGGAAAAAAGAAAGAAAAATACAACGCAAATTAGCCTGGATCTTGCATGAGCATTAAACATTTGTAGAAAGGGGCCACTATGTTTGGATTAAGGGCACATGGTGTAGAATTAAGTAGCCCCCTTTTAATCAAATTTACCTCTCTTAAATTAAGAAGGAATGGACTATGGCACTGGGAATAATGCTGGCAGCTGGAATTTCAGATATTTTGAGTTATTTTTGCAGAACCAGGGCTGTGTATGCGAAGGCCGTTTCTCAAAATGGGAATTACAACAACACTGACAAAAATAGACCATATTCACACAAAACCAAGCCGGGAAAAGTTACTCAGACTAATAGCAAGTAAGTTGTGAAAGCCAAGGCTCATTGCCATCTTTGAATGACCTCTTAAGGACCTCTTATTCTTCAAGGAGATAGTTGTCCAAGAATCCTGGAGATCAAACTTGCAACTTGATTTTTTTTTTTTTTTTGGTACATTTGCAGCGTCTCATCATAGGCTAGTATGACCTGTGCCAAGCTAAACTATCTAACTTGTAACAGGACTAAAGTGGCTTCTGCATTCTGACTATTGGCACATTTTCGGATTGACTGACAGGCTGGGCGGAGTCTGCTTTGGCAGTATAGCAACCTCCACATAAGAGAAAATCAGGCTTGAGAAAACATGTGACATCACAGGGGGTTTCACCAGTTCTCTTTATACAGTCTGTGGCCCCCAACAGAATATTCTATGAATTAAACGAGAATTAAAAAACAAACAAACAAAAAAACCCTGTGTGCTTTAGAGAACAGTTGCACTGCAACAAAAGCCAGGCAGGCAGCAGATCTGCAGAATTTAACTGTTGTAGATTCTGCCGTCTTGGCAGTTGTGTGCATTTTTCTAAATGAGGCGTTACCAAGCCAGACATAACAAAGCAAGTTTTTTTAAGCTCCTTGTTTTTAGAGGGCGAGGCCAACAGAACCTCAGACGGTATAGAACGAACATGACTGTAGCAAAACACCATCATGATTAAAGATGGTTTTTGTTTTGCTTCTTTTTTTTTTTCTCTCCAACAACCATAGAAACCTAACTATTCCTTGAAACCAAGAATAAAATTGCACATTTGGCATACTGGCTTTAATTAAATCAACTTCAGTGTTATTTCTATCTTTTGCAAAGCCACACATTCTTCATTTTTAATTTTAACATGTAATTCAGTTTACCAGTCCGACGTCAAACGCCAGTAAACCACATTTTCTCATTACTGGGTGTGTTTTCGCAGCGTTGCATCTTACCTGCATGGAGACGGAGGGTCAGGTGATGCCGAGACAATGTTTTGTTTTGTTTTTAATTATATTTCAGAATGACAAATAGTTATGGACATTACTTTTGTTGTTTCAATACACAAGTAAATCTGTATGGACAATCATTAGGTAGATGAAAACCAAATAAAATAATTTGTACACATATTTTACAATACATACTGTAATTCCTTACTGGCTAGAACAATATGCATTATGCAGGAAGGTATTGCTATTCATATAGTACAGCTAATTACAGTTGATATGAAAAAAAAAAAGAAAAAATAAGTTATTTAAATATCAATTACATATACAGAATGTGCAATGTCTGCTAAACATTTCATATATGTAATCAAGAGTTTTTTTTTGTTGTTTTTTTCTTAAGACGGAAAAACAAACTGGAAGTGAGTAACTGGTGGTTAACTCATGACTGGTTATTAAACTTGGCATTGGGAACTCAACACTAAAAGAAAATACCAGCATGATCTACTGAAAGCCTTTACAATACCTGACAAGAGTCCACTCACGGACCTGCGAACAAATGTAGCCAATTTTGCCTATAAAACTGCTAGATTTACCATCTAAAGTGCATTTACAGTGTCAGTATTCTCATTCTTTCCAGAACACTCCTCGGGTCTTTTACTTGTTTTTAAATCACGTTCCTCTCGTCCTCATTTTCCCAGAGCACCACTTTGATTGAAAAGAGAAAAGGCATCTAATATCAATCCATCAAGTGCCCACTGCAAAAAACAAAACAAAAATTAAAAAAACTGAACTAAAAGATAAAAAAAAAAAATACAGCTGGTCAAATGTTCAAATGTGAAATACATTGAAGTCTTTAGCTCAGTCCTGGTAATGAAACACAGTATTGTGTGTTGTATGAAGAAAGAAAACCCTCACACATTGGAAATATTTGTTTGTTTCATGCGCAGCTGAAAGAGATTCTCATGATTTTTGGCCCAATAAATTTCACAGTCCAACCCCACTCAGTGTTTCCCTGAACATCAAGACTCGCTAGGCTGAATGTGGAGTCATTCATGTCTGATGTGTCAGCTTGCTTTTATCATGTCTTTGACTCGGTCCAATTTTTCACCAGCATTGATTTGAAGTTTGAAAGTGCTCCCCAAGAGCACATTATTCAGCTGTAACTCAAATTCCTGAACAGAGTAAGCAAAGTATAGACAGTTTAATAAATTCCAGACATGAAGGCCCAGATGTCTTAGGAGTATTTTCCTTTTTCGTTTCCCTCCCTTCTTGTCCCACAACCCCTCGAATCGCGAACGTGTCAACATGGTCCAAGGTTGCTCAACACGGGACGACGACAGAGCCTTATTTGTGGTATAAAATAGGAGCTTCTCAGACACATTCAGCTCTGTTGTCATTACTATAAAATGCCCCATTTCCCAAAGCTGTTCATTCACCAGGGTAAGGCAACTTAAAATGTCCTTTTATACACCAGGGAATGTATTGTTTCAGTGAAATCTGATTGTAGTGAAAACAACAAGACATATTGTTTCTATAAGACTCTACATATGACAGCAAGGTGAGGATCCCAGATGTGCTGTGGAGTAAGACGCACAGGAAAATGGGAAAAGGTCACCCGTTCCAGCTTAGAGCTGACTGAAACCCGGTCTCCCAAAAGGCTGGAACATTGAAAAGGCAAACACAAATTTAAACATTTAGATTGTTTTAGAGTTAAGATGTGCTTTAGGCTATAATACAGATACATAATACAAAATAAGCAACCTCGAAGCCACTCGTTATCCACTGTTTGGTGTCTGCATTTAGTTGATTTTAAAGTCCATATATTACCCTTGTGTTATGCTGCCTTGCCACAAGAAATGAAAATGATGCCCTCATGACATATGCAGGAAATAAAACATCTTTCTAGATTTGAAAAACATCAACAACAACAACAAAAAACCCCACATCCATCCTAGAAAAGAGTGTGCTTTCTCCCTTAAAGGCAGTTCCAAGACTCTGGGGCGTCTTCAGAATGGAGCCCATCCCACAGAGCGACTCAGTCTTTTTTTTTTTTTTTTTCTTCAAGAAGGCATCCAATATCTTATCTGGGCTGTCGGAGAAACTCCATAATGTCGTAAACATATAAGAAAAGTGATAAAGAGATAAAATCATGGAGCACAGTAGCTCATGTTAAGTCTTTTGACATGTGCAGACCATGTGCGCGCTCAGTCCTGCAGCGTCCTGCTGGTCGTGTTTAAATGAAAAGGTACAGACCAAGTGAGTTTTTCTTTTTTAGTCTTCCAACATGATTAGGACTGCCCCCCTCTGTGCACATTGACCAATCGGGCTTCACTGACCAGACGGCGGGCGTGCCTGTCATCTTTCACCCCGGCCTCCCACACACTGCTCTCTGTTAACAAGGCCACCCGGCTCAGCGTGTCAACACCTGCCGCTGCCAGAGATGTGGCGTACATGGGCAGGCCGATGGAAGTCAGCCAATCAGAGACTGTGCTGATATTAGCTAAGGGTACAGGCTTCCGCGACATCTCAGTCAAACCTCCGGAGGGGATCTGGGGGAGTGGGGACAGAGAGACATTAGCATAAAACATACACATACATACATACATGCAGTTTTTGCAAATTCTTTAACTACTACAAGCCTATTTGCCTTTTCCTCAACAGTGGCATCAGCCATTGTAAATTAATGTTTAAAAAGGCTCATTAGTCATCCTTACTGGGAAAGACCCAAAGCATTTATCTAGCCTGTAATTTTCAAGAGTTCTCCAACACATTCTCCTGTAATGTTCTTCTGAAAATACTGCTTTTGCCTTACAGCCATGCGGTGCTGTTTACGGAGCTCTTTGACCCTGAGCTGGTCCAAGGAGGAGGCCACATCTTTGACGGGCTGCTCCAAGTCCTCCGAGTATCGCTGCACGAGCGGCTGGGGAATGCCACATCGACCGTGCTGAGAGAGAGAAGGAGAGAGAGAGACAACCCCATTTAAACCACGTAGGTCTACATTTTGTCCGGAAGGAAACGTGTAGGACATACGGTCAAGGTTCACTGATGTGGGAATAAATGAAGAGTATTTTAGCACTTGGACCAAACTTCTGAATGGAATCAAAACTCTCCCTCCTATGTGTTAATCCCCGCCTTCAATGACTTTTAAAGTTTGAAGCACTGCAAGACGTAAGGATGTAATTAGGAATTTTATTGCAAGCGCTGACTGCATTAAGGATAAAACATCATTTTTCTGAGCATGTGCCTTTGCTGTTTCTCTCTTTGTGTGGGCATCTGGAGTGATTACAAAGAGTCAGCTGGTTTGGGTTAGTTAAACTGGATCAAAGGTATTTAAAGAAGGAAAGGATGGCGAGGTGGAAGAAAACCTCTTTCTGGCAAAAACACCTGTTTGACCTAAGCTTTTAACACCTGGATTTATGCATGACTTTGAGGCAGGTTAGCAACCTCAACCACTGGGTTGTGTTTCTCAAGCTTTAAAGTGTTTTAAATTTGAAAACACAGGACAACTGCTACTTTATGATTTTTTAAAGCATTTTCAAAGTTCACCATCCTAAATTGCTTGAATGAATTGAAATGCCAGTTGCTCAGTACACGCTCTCACACTGGGGTTACTGTTGCAACAGGAAGGTGGGACTGACATCTTTTCATGCATCTGTGTGTTTGAATGTGTGTTTTGTTGCCAGTGTTGGGGGCTCCACCATGTTTTAGGGGCCCTGCCTGGGGTCTGATGAGTGCCAGAAGGTTTTATGATCCTGTCTGCCTTCAGTAAGATTCAGTCCATAAACTTAACTGTCTGAACCGCATCATAGTGAGACCGAAGCCACAGTCGTTCCTTCTCAGCTCCAGGCAGCACATTTATTACAGCACATGCACATACACCCCCACACCCTCACTCACAAAGAAATGTCCCTGCAAACACCGAAATCTGTGCACAACCAGAAACACACAGACGTTTGAATCTATTGGTGTCTATTTTTAAATTAAATGAGTACTAAAGCAAGCTGCTGCGGTATTTGCCTAAACAAAGAACAATTTGGAGCCAAGCTGCAGCCAAATTATGACTGAGTTAAGTTAGGCATGTTACAGTGTACAACCAGAGGAGCCTGACGCCAGACAAGTAAAGCTTCGAGGTGTGTTGGATCTCTATTTTTCATTTTGGCTGTGGAAATATGACTTGAAATGTTTCAGCAATGCTCTAATTAGCATGCTCCAGTTTCTCACCTCACCTTTTGTCCAAACTTTTGCCCAGTCTAAATTTTGAGATGATTTAATTCGTCTAACATGTGCTGTGATGTGTTTCTAACCTTATCAGAGTAAGGCTCCTCAGTAAGATCGATGCCTTCCACTTGCAGCCGTTGTTCCAGGAGCGTAAGCAGGTCTGGACCCATCTTGTTGTGGGAAACCTTCCTTGTAACTGCCATCTTACCCCCAAGATCTGAAAGCCAAGGAGGCTGCACTGCCGGTGGGGAACCTGAATCTTCGCCTATGGACGACGCTGATGAGGTGGCACATGGGCTCGCCGGCGTACTCGCCGTCTTGGCGGGCAGAGCAGGGGCACTGAGGACGGGGCCAGGGCTGGGGCTGCTGCTGCTGCTGTGGATTATGGGGCTGCTGGGTTGAGAACGGTTGACAAAATGAGTTGGCGAGGCAGTGGGGGAAGGTGAGGAAGGCAGGGAGAGAGGTGTGTGGCGTAGGCCATTGGCCAGTCTTTCTTTAGATTTCTTGGCAGGAACAGGAGGTGGGATGGGAGGCTTTTTAGGATGAGTCCGGATGACCCTCTCCTCACTTGTACTTGAATCAGGAGGACTTGGAGTGGGACTTGAGAAAGGCACTGCAGGATTCGGGGACTGTGTTGTTGGACATGGTGAGCGTAGAGGCAACTGGGAGGGTATGGGCGGTCTGTTGGCTCGTCCTTTGGGGCTCACTGTTGGAGTCCCATTTTGTGCTGGGGAACTGTCCCCCCTACAGTCCTTGATGGGACTACTGTTGCCTGATTTAGGCATGTCCTTGGTAGGCCCACGCACCACATTCAGATCATCTTTCTGCTCAAATGTATTCCCCAAGTGGAGATCTCCAAGGGAGTGGGAACGTTTCCAGAACCTAGTGGGCTGTTGAGGACCATCGAGGTCTTCACAGCTGCGGCTGACTGGGATGGGTGACTGTCTTTGGGCCTTTCGCAGCCCCAGCAAGCTGAAGCTCTTCATTGACGGTATGAAGAAGCTTTTGGGGAACTTTGTGCGTTGGTTTTTGCCATTTTGTTGCAGAGCCTCTGTAGAAATAGTCATGGGCAATGTTGGGT
This sequence comes from Arrhamphus sclerolepis, assembly GCA_037176975.1. NCBI lineage: Eukaryota > Metazoa > Chordata > Actinopteri > Beloniformes > Hemiramphidae > Arrhamphus > Arrhamphus sclerolepis. The sequence goes on from JBAMYA010000017.1 coordinate 5,346,652, forward strand.
AGTCTGGAGACTGGAGTCCCGCTGATGAACGACTGGAACGGGAAGCTTTCCTGGTCTTACCTGCAAAATAAAAGCCCTCACTTAAAATTCAGACAATGAGACATGTGCAACCAATGTAACTAATCACATCAAGTAAGAGAGCTTCTTTCTCCTCTACTACTAATGTTATAGAATATAATTTCTTAACAAGATGTATAACTCATGACCTATAATTACTGTCTCATTGTTTTTGTTATTTCAAACAGCCTTTGCTGCCTTTGTGTCGCATTTCTTTTTTTTTTTTTTTTGTTATCAAGTCTGCAGTCTTTGGCAGAAAACAAAGTATGTGCTGAAAAATAGCATGAGACAAATTCTTGGTATTCTTATCACTGCAAAATGAACCAACTGCACAAAGCCAACATATCAAAAAAACTAAAAAAAAACTGTTACTGTCGTTGAATGCTTTTCTGTAAGCTGCAGTGAAAAGCAGACATTTATCAAAAAGCATTTCAGAGCCACGTGATAAGATAACATTTTTGACTCATGGCCTGACTGATTTGTTGTTATCAAAGCAGGAATTCCAAATAAAGATATCTAGGTGAAATATTAAAGAATGGAACAAAACGACGATGTAACTTACCATCTATCCTTTGGCTTACAGAGCAAAATGGATGGGTGAAATGAAGGACAGCCACACAGTGGCTTGCCAAAGATATTAAAAAAGTGGCATGACAGAGATACGTGTACTGGATGGATTGTCAAGAAAAGTATAAGCAGGTGACATCACTTCACGGCTACAGCGTATCATATTTACCCACTGAAACATTTATCTACAGACAAGGAATTAGTGAAGAAGTATGATAAGGTATCACTCCAAATTAAAAATAAAAGATGAATGGCTTTTGTCATTCAATGACTTCTGCTTGCAGGATGTGTTAATCGATTGGTTTAAATCATTAACTTTAACATATTTTTAAAAAGATCTGACTGCAGAACAATATTTTAAACGCTGACATTCATCTTGTAGAACGTGGGAAAAATGGCTAGAAATTTGAGAAACAGTTGACTTGAGTACTGATTTACTGATTCCATGTTCTGAAAAAAATTAAAAAAAACTAATTCAGTGCATGCAACAACACCTTAAGAGTTGGCATACAGCCTGACATGTTGGTATGTGGCGCTGGACATATGGCATGTACAGCAACACATGTTTTATGCCAGTTTTGGATTTTGCTGCCGATCCAGCTTTTTTGAGTTTTTATTTGGCAAATTATACATCTGCAACCAATAACCTATGTTTTACTGTGATAATGCACAACCAAATCATCATCCCATTTAAATAAAATCATGAGTGAGTTTGGCTGGAAGTCATTTGATGACATGAAGAAGAACGGCTACATCTGGTATCAGGAACGAGACGTTAAAGAAAAGCTAACTGATTAAAAGGCAGATGTTCAGGACTCCACAGTCACTTTCCCAAAGAAGTAACTTTAAATTAGTGCTATGAGTTTTTTTCTAGTTGCCTTGCATACTTTAGACTTAAAGCAATTGTTCTATAAACCAGTAAATGACTGCAAAACTTTATGAATACAAGGGACAAATGTATGTTAGCAGGCATGTGGAGCTGTGGAACCCTGAACCCAGAAGAAAAGAAAATGCAGAGTGTTTAGGCTACTACATGTTACAGAGCAAGTTTGTGAACAGCTTAGTGGCATGAAAGAAAAGAACAGACAGTAAAAAAAAATGAAACAAGCAGCACCAGAGTCCCTTTTATTGTTTTTAGAGAGTTGGTTTTATTGCACAACTTCGATTTCTATTGTGGCAGACTGCACTTTTCACTGTTGCACCTAAATGACAACAAATTACACAGCAAAGGGAAACCAGCAGTTACACCGGGGCCGTACAGATATAGAAACAGGACAAAGCAGTGAATTATGAGTTATGGAGCTGTTAAATAAATGCTTGAGTGAAAGAAGGTGGCGTATGCAGAGAAAGACAAAAATAAAACATATAAGACCTCAATAAGCTTCTAGGGTCAGAACTTTCTTACAATCTGCGAACTACGTTTTAAAAATATTTCCATCCACAATATTTTAGGCACATGACTGCATGATTGTGCAATATAGTCACTATAAACTCAAAAAAGTGGCATCTTGAAGTGAAGATAACAGATTCAACAGCAGCTCTGATGTGTTATCTTTTATCAGCCTATAGAATCATCACTGCAAGGAAACACAAGCATTTTTTTCCACACAAACTCTGCAAGTCTTTTTTTTTTTTTTTTGAATACCACATTCTGAAAACATTTAACGGAATTGCTCTCTGAGCTCACATTCATCGTCCTGGTATCCATCTATGGACCTTGAGATCACAGGTGGACCAGCTGGGAAGCCATGCCCACAACTGGGCAGTGAGTTTGTTCTTATCAGAACAGTTCTGCGCATTGGGGAAAGTCTCGACCTCTGCGCTCCCAACATTGGGGGCTGGACTAGGCTTTGTGGTCTGGAGCCTGACTCCTTCTCAGTTACAACTGGACTTTGGCACTGGCGGCACAGAAGGCCTAAAGGATGAAAAGAGGGGTGAAGAAAGTGGAGTGAAAGCATAGCTACAGGTGATAAGGGGTTCTTTCTGCACAGCAGCCAGACTAGAGACGGGGAGGGAGAGACAGGTAAGGTATGGCTCAGTGATAAAGATGTGCATATGCTGATCCAGAGGGATGAGACAGGCAGCGTGTTAGAATGCAGAAGCATGGCAAAGGATTGACCAGTGATGGAAGCCCAAGGAGGGAAAAAAAAAAAGGACAAAGGAGTCACTGTGATAAAAGGACTAGACCTCCGTCAGGGTGGGCTTGAGACAAGCTAATTTCCCAATGGGTTTTGGGTACGTTATCTAGACTAAACACAGCAATCATTACCATTCTCCAGATTCTCGTTGCTCTCGTAACAGCCGGAGTCACGTGGAGAATCTCCTGCCAGGCCCTGACCCTCAGAGAGCAGCTTTTCCTGGGATCCTGAAAGACCACCGCGCTCCGGGTCACTGCTGCCTGATCACAGCAAGACACAAAACAGAGAAATCAGTACTGACTGAGCCCAAGATTTCCTTAGGTTTCAAAAGGAAACGCAAAAGTGCTGCAGCAGTAACATCACCCATTGTCCCCAATCCCCCCCATGACTTAAAAAAAAAATCAAGAAATCAAGGTAACTTAAACACTGTTGGTTTGGGCCAATAATGGTTTTAATGAAGGTATAATATGGACCTTTTTTTTTTTTTTTGAGAAGCTCACAATTTGCTCATGTCCTAATTAAATATACTTGGCATGCTGAGAGACAGTACATTCAACACCTGGCCAGCCCTCTATAGGAGTGTAATTTATTTCAGATCTGTCCTACAGCTTTGTGCTATCCTCTTCCATGATACAGGAAATGCAGCATGATGTGCTGTTGAGCAGAAATAAAAAAAAACAAAAAAAAAAACGCAGGATAATTCCGTCTACGTTTGGGTCCATGATGCTAGAGTAGCTTCCTTAACTGAACAGCCATGATGGAGCTGTGGCTGGTGAGAGACTGTCCTTATCTGCAGCGAAACAAGTCCTGTACTGACATGAGCTGAAAGGCCACCCAGCTAGGAAGAAGCCATTAAAAGGTCAGAAGAAGAATGCGCATAGACATTTAAGAAGTCTTGTTTTCAGCACATAAGGTCAAAGAATACTATCTGAAGACTGAAGACTTAACCAGCCAGTGTTTTCTCACACGCCTCATCTAAAACGTGTGCAGCGATCTACTTACTGTCATACTCCTGCAGCAGCTCAACGGCAGTCAGAAGCCTGGCTCTGTGCTGAGGATCCCTGATGTTCAGCTCCTCCAGGTCCTCCTCTTCCAGCAACTTGAACGTGTCCAGGTCCTCGTAGCCGTTGAAGAGGAAAGTGGGCATGTGCTCCTGTGCAGAATAAAGTCTGAGGTTAAAATACCTTTGAAGGAGCTCAGGTTGAGGGTATTAAAAAAAAAAAAAAAATAAATAAATCAAGTTCAGATTTATAAATCAAAAACAAAAAAACATACTTTAAACGTGAGTCATGAGCAGATGCATGACACATAAAACAAGCTTATGTAGCTGTAGAATAAGGAGGAAAATCTGTGCAAAAGACCTATCATCTGCTCATAATTTCCTTTCCACATTATTTATTCTTTATTTACTTTTTTTTTACCTCTGGTGAGCTGAATCTAAACCTCTACTTTGATTTTCAGCGTGCACATCAATACACGAAGCCATAGCTAGTTAGGTTATGGTTGCGTTAGACCTCAACACGCTTTAATGTGGCCCACGTTTTGTGATGCTAGCAGGCGTATCACAGAAAGCTGCAGCAACAATGCCAAAGCTAGCTATGTACGTAACAGTGAGCAGAACGCAGCCAATTCCAGTCAAGACCAAAGTGGCAAACCTGAAAATAAACAAACTTAATGTGAAAACAACTTGGGGTGGAGGAAATCGCATCAAAGCAATCTTTAACCGCATGGGATAATATGATACACATACAAACACACACCCGAGCCACTGGGGTGCCTGATGTCAAGGGAAGTCTGCTGTAAAGTCCCATGTTTCAGAGCCATTTCTGCTGGATGACACAGGACTGGATGGAGGACCACCAACGAGCACAAACACAGGCAGCTGGGTCTGCTCACTCACAGACTGCCGCATCCTTCTGACCAAATGAAAAATGTAAACAGACTCCCAGTCCAAAGATGATTTGGCAGTGAGTCCAGAGACCACTTTACTGGTCATCAACTCCGATGATGTGCACATTAAGCTTGACCAACTCAGTCAAGCGTTTGCTTGGAATTTTCAAAAGAACAATGATGCAACTTCTTTGGTCTATGAAACATCAATTGCATCTCTTTTTTTTTTTTTTTTTTTAAATATGTGGAGATCAACTTCTGAGAAGATGGAGAAAACATTACCCGAAAGCTGGATCTATACTGTCAGAAAGCAGTAAGGCATTACGGTACAAAACTTTAAAATGTGATATTGATCCAACTCATAAAAAAAGTTCATCTGATTTCCTCTACTTTCGCTGGCTTGTGTCTTATGATAAGATATTGCAGTAAGACCGCAGCTTATCTTGCAGTCTTCAAAAACACGTACGCAAATAAGGAAGGAGCAGTCAACATTACAGATAAAAGAATATAAAGTGACTGCAAATTCCAGGAATCTGGTGGTGACACAAACACTGATGCGCTTGTAACAAGCAGATTTACAACTTAGCAACAGCAATCTTTAATCTCCGGCTCGGCTATTGATTTGACCGGCGTTAAAAACAGACGAACCGTCTCTATTCGAGGAAGTGAGACCTGCGTGGGTGGAGATGATAGTGAGCTTGGAGGGGTGCGTAGGTTTTGATGAGAGAGCCAAGCTTACTGCTGGGGCGTGGATGTCACAATGGGGCCGTTAATGTTAGTGGGTCAATGCTGAATCAAAGATCATGAGGCGTGCAGCCTGTAATTGTGTAATCTATATTTATTTCTGCTTGTCTGGAATTGTGTTTAAGAAATTTGGCTGGAACAATATTTTTGTTTGTGTTTTTTTTTTTTTCCCTAGTTAGATGGGCTCTGAGTTTTGAAGTGGTTTGGAAGCGCCCGTCAAAGACGTCTCATGCTCAGTACAAGGACAATGATGTGTCCTACCTTGAGGTTGATGCGCTCCAGCAGCTCTTCCACCGATGTGGGTTTGGGTGGTCGGCCCTTCCTCCTCCTCCTGTGGGGCCTTTTGGGCTTCTCCTCTTCTTCACTCAGCACGTCCACGTAGATGAACTTAAAGGTGCCCACTTTGTTGTTCAGCAGGCCCATCCATGTTCCCATGGGGGGCTTACTAATAATGTCAATCACATCTCCTCGCTAGAGAATCACAAGGAAAAGAGAGCAGAAAGTGTTACCTCATTTCCAATAGGGATAACATTTTAGGAGAAGAAAACAGCCAAAGCAAATGAAGGGAAAAAAAGTACAGTGTTTAACTGAATTCTGAAGCATATTCAACTATACTTGCTCTAAAATAACACAAATTCAATTTTTACTGTCTTTCAAATTCAATATTTCTTGACATAATTGTTAAAATGAGCTGTAATGATTTCAACAACCTTTGAGTTTATGAGTACCAACTGAGCCACCGTGAGGGTCCAGGACGACTCTGGGTTAAAATACCAACCCAGAGTCGAAAAAGTTTCCAACGTTTCAAATGAATGAAATCAAATTGCGTGCCCTTGAACTCTCCTCCTTTAGCATCTATCGACAGCAGTTCGGAACAGTCGACTTCTACAGATTAATGACAAGACAGCGACCAGGTGGAGCTTCCTGTTCAAACGTGTCTGTTTCTACACTTCTTGCGCTTCATTCAGGAAGTCGTCATCAATCTGAGTAGTTTTGCACACAAATCACCTTCTTCCTAAAAGCGTTGTAATGTTGGATTGAATTCCCGTTTGGGGAATTAAAGAATTTTTGCATTTGAAATGAATTGAAAGTCTGCAGATTTAATATCTATACACACATGGCTGGAGGGAGGAGGAGACGTTCGTGGTCATGAAAAGTTCAGAACTGCCAACATTTTCACAAATTCCTAAAACGAGTAAACTGCGTTCTGCTCACAAGTTCAACGCACAAATCCATCCCTGCTCCCAAATGAGGCTCTTTTGCATGCACACCCCATCCAAACGGTAGCTTCAGCAAATGACATTTTTAAGTCTCGTCAAAAGCTTAAACTCACATCGCTTTTTGGTCCCTTAAGAAAGTTTATACTTCTGAGAAGGAAACAAGCTGCAATAATATTAAACATGTATGATTTTGTTGCCACGCAGAGACACGGAAATGACGTTTGTACCAGTTGTGGAAATTGGTTTGCAACCTTGAAATTTCTTGTCAAACAGTTAAGTGTAGATATTTGCATGTGCAGCATGTGAGGGGATAAGTTCCACACAGTGTGGCAATAGCTGTAAAACAGTGTCAGCGACTGCGTCACGACCTTCAGTTTGAGGGAGTCCGTGTCGTACGGGCTGGGGGTGAAGTCTGTATGGACGCGTGCACGACCACAGAAGGGTCCTCTATAAGGCGGCTCTTCGTCGTCTCCGTCTTCTGACTTCACGCTCTCTCTGTTGCTGGCTGATGAGTCAGTGGTGCTCACTGTCTGACCGCCTGGACACAAAGAAACACACAGGCCAGTGTTTATATAAGCTATAAAATAACTGCCAGTAAAACTACCCCTGGACACTTATATATATATATATATATACCCATATATAAAAGCCAGTTATGATGGTTTCTTCAAATTCTGACTCAGACTTTCTTAAAAGCATTTCTTTTGTGGGGACTCTGCAATAAAAATGCATTTCTCAAGAATCTTTACAAAAGCAGGTATAAAAAAAACAAAAAAAACAACAGAAATGGGATCACTTGCTGTTGATGAGAAGAGAATTACAGGAGAAAAACTTCCCACCTAATCACTTCCACATGTTTGTTTGTATCCCACTGTTTTATGTGTGTGTGTGTGTGTGTGTGTGCGTGTGTATTCTGTGGCTCTGAATCGTTGACAATCGTCCAAGATTTCTGTTAATCCTGAACTGGGAACAATGGAGGGGATTTTTTTTCCACCAAGATGAGACAGCAACAATAAGCGGGTGACATCAGATATTCACATTTGATCAGATAACCTCAGGGACCGAACTACAGTTCATAACTATGAGATCAGCTGCTTCAGCTGGGTGTCCTCTTTCTCATCTGTATACATGGAACGAGGGAGGCAGCAGCAAATTCCACCAGTGCCATCTAGCGTCAAACCTTTTTCAAAGCAGCTATATAAATATAATGTGATATTTGATGCAAGTACAGACAGAAAAACTTGAAAGCTAGCACTTCAGAAAGCTTCTTACTCATTGAACTCTGTCCGCTGAGTGAACTACGCAGGCTTTCCACTGATCCTCCAGCCTTAAGCTTTGGTTTCTCCAGAGAGTCCGTATCCGGCAGAGGGGATTGTGGGGAACCAGGTGCTGCATCCGGACTGGACTAAAAGATGGGTAATGAACGCATAAGAAAGAACACAAAGAAATGGAACGGAATTACGAGATGAAAGAACATAAAGGAGGAGTGAGGTGAAGAGGTTTGGGGGTATGGAAACAAAAACACGGGGAAGATCACAGGAAGGGAAGCTACAGGGGTTGTCGGTATATTTTTTATCTTCAGCAATATCAAAGCAGGTATAAAGACACAAACCTCATATATGAGCTGTTAATCAACATTTCACCTCATCCTCCAATGATGGGATCAAAACATTTGATTTTGTTCAAACTCAAGTTAAAGGATTTTCAAGCATCATCTAAAGCATTTCTGTTTTTGTGTAACGGCATGATGTTGAATATCAAAATGCTATTTATTGTTCATATTCCAAGTGTCCACTAGGTGGCACTGTGGTCTACTAAATGTTTGCATCACCGACACGGCCAGGGGAAAGAAGTGCATTAACTGAAGTTTTGTGCTCAAGTACATTTGAGATTCTCTGGTTGGGTTTATGCTCCGGCAACATTAACTCTATTTTACTACATCTAAGAAGAAAATGTAATTTCATCTTTGGCTACAACTGTGCTGCAATTCGTTTAAACTCAGTTCTACTGTTTTGCCTTCTTTTAGAAACCCAGCACGCATCTTTCCATTGGAGCAGAACAGATTTAAGTCAGCCCCTGCCACACTGAAGCACGGTTTACTTTACCTCAAACTAAGATGTCAGAATGAAAGCTTGAGATAAACACTATGACTTCCAATAGTCAGATGAGGGAAAAAAAAAAGTGCATATAACATCTGAAGTACGTGGGATTAATGCTTTACTTCCTCCTCTGCTGGACACTGATTTGTCTTTTACTCATTCTCAACCGGTGACCAGTGTCAGACCTGCAACGTCCAGATGTTCAGCTGTATGTCGATGATGCAACTGTAGAGCTGGACAAGTGCTCACGCCACTGAATGGCAAGAAACATTAGGCCAGTGTGGCGAAGACCAACTTCATGAAATGTCCGCTTCCTTCGGTAAGAGCAGACCCAGGGGATGCTTGCATCACTGCATGAGCTCAGCACGAAGCACACACTCCACCCAACACGCTCAGCCCACGGAGGGAAGAGGGGAGAGAGAGGAATCTACATGTGGACGTCTCAGGGATCTGTGTTTATCCTGTAACTAACGCAAATACTCCCACCCACTGTGGGGAACATGTGCTTTACTCTGCTGAACATCATCCAAACATTTGCAGGGAGCTTTTCTTTCTTTTCAGGTGGCTCGCTGTTTTAAGGATTAAAGGCCGAATGCATAAACTGTTTATTTAGTTGCTCCATTTTAAATAAAGTTACGGTTCAAATGTTTTTGCTGTTTGAGGATACCACATTTTGTCTCTACAATGAGGCACATAATGTTTAACATGAATCAAGCTTTCTACAAGTCCAGCTGTGCTCGTGTCCAACCTGCTCAGACAGGGAGCTGCTGTACTTCTTTGACATGCGCTTCCTCATCGTCTCCTTCACCGACTTGACCTTCTTGCCCAGCGAGATCCGAGACGTGGTGGGAGATTTGACCACTTCTCTATACAGCGCCTCCTGTTCTTTACTCTGTGACGTAAAAAGAAGGAAAAGAAAAATTAGAACAGCGGTTGAGACGGGATGGGAGAAGCAGGAGGAGTCAGAGGGCGGCGGGGGGGATGCAGCCCGTGCCCCTGAAAGCCTCTTGTAATTCTGCAGGATGCACTTACGTTGGCCTCGAGACCAGTGTTGACCACGTGAAGAGAACGATTGGACAGGTCGAAGCCCCCGAAGCTGCATGTTCTCTGTGGGGAAGCCAAAACACAATCAAATGAGTCATACCACGAAGGTCACGTTAGAGAACCTCCCCACCCACTCAGTCGACTCACAATGACTCATGCTTGGCACGACACAGGCAGCAGTTTGATTAATGTACACGGATGTATGGTTTGTATAGAAGTGGGGGCATGATGTCATATGGGACTGTGGGCAGCCGACAGACATGACATAACAATCTGTTATATGAACTCTTTAAAAATAAATAAATAAATAAATGAATAAATTTAATACTCTGTTAACGCATGACCCGCAGAAAATGAGCTGTTATATTGTCGGATTCTAATGTCTTAAAACTTAAATGCCTGGAGGAAATAATTGACTGACTTGAACTTTGATGTGGCAAAGCTGAAATATAAAATGACTTTTAAAAGTCAACACATATATATATATTTTGCATTTCAGCCCGTTGCAGCTCATTTTGTTGTAAATATGAGAGATGTAAAAAATTTAAAAAAAAAATGGCCACAGTTTGCTTGCGTGCACAACATGTAGGCTGGTTGCTAAGCATCAACAACACACTATTCTCATCTGAAACATGTTCATTAGGGAGAACTGTTTCATCTGAGAGGGCGGGACAAAATGGATTCTCGTTCTTGGTTTCGGAGGCCACAAACATAATAAGGATGGACACAAAGGCGAACTATGACATGACAAGTAACTGGCTCCGACTTACTGACTCTGCGCACAGAAAAAAAGAAAAAAAAGAATACAGACACTGACATTCATGTAAAGAGAAATAGAAAAAGGCATTCTCCTTGTGTTTCAAAGGCCACTGCTAAATGACTTCACTGGAACATTAGTCTCAGTGGAAGAAGAACCTCTGCACAGTGAGAAATCTACGTCCAGCTGCAGTCCACACGGCTTCCCAGCAAAAGCAGTTTGGTGAAAAATAAAAAATACTTGCAAAGATGTCTGAAAAGAATGTGATGGTACTGTTCAATGGGATGGACATGCACCCAGAAAAAAAGTCTCTCGGAAATATATATATATAAAAAAACTAAATAAAATAACATAAAAAAGTCACATCGGCGACAGCGGCAAGAGCCTCAAAAGAAGACAAAAAGCAACAACCAAAAAGTGGATTCAGAGATTTTGGATGAGAGCGACGTCCAGTGATTTCACTAGAACACAAGAGGATTCGGGTACTCTCAAAGCTGCAGGATAGCTCCACTACTTGACCGCCCTTCTCTTTGCGTCGTCTTCCTCTGCACTGCCAGCGCTGTCACACTGTTATCAAGCTATCTGAAACTGAAGCGTTATTACTCACATTCACAGTCACAGCCGGATGAATGGATTTCTCTGTCCCCTCCATCATCGTGATGCTATTTTCAGCCATATGACATCGTATTTGTAACCTGATAGGCATCAAAACTTTTCAGTCGCTGCATTTGACTTAATGAGGCCACAGTGACTGTGTCTTTGAGTCTACGTGCTGTGCTGCGAGCATGTACAACATCAACCCTCTCAGGTATTAGAGTGACTGTGAAAGCACACACGTTCCTCACGGATCTGACATTTACAGAAAGGTACTAATGAATCTTAAACCGCTCAAGTTTGGCACTTCATGTTCCATAATCGGCTCTTATTTAGCTGATAACAAAAGGTTTGGAGCGACAGGCATCCACTTAAAGGTCATAGAAGATGGCGTTTCTCTAAGGGCAGTTAGATCTAAGGTAGGTATGCCATTTAACTTTTTTTCCCTCCCTTTCTCCCTTTTCATGTATTTATTTTGTTCCACACACTGTATCGAGTAAGTGAGGTAAAGATGCTTGACTTGCCGTGTCTTGTCTGTCTGTGAATGTATTTGCGCCTCTGTAACCTGCAACCCACGGACTATTCTGCAACTTTGGAGTACCGAGTCCTGCTCATACGCGGCGGTCGATTTGAACCTCATGGTCTAAACTCACAGACTTCTGTTGGATGCGCAAGAGCACACGTTTGGTGCAGCGGTCCACACTGGCCGCCCACTTCCTGTCCACCTCGCGCTCCTCCTCCAACAGACAGCGGCGCTCAGCGCGGCTGAGGGTGACTGGGCGGACCAGCTGGGCCCAGTTGAGGTGACCATACAGGCTCCGCTCCACCACATAGGTGATGTTCAGCTCACTGACCGCTGTCCGACCTCGCAGCCTGCGAGAGGGGAACACCCACCCCCCGCTGCTACTTCCGAAACCTTTTGATTTGGTTACGTCGCAGCGGATGGGGGAGGAAGGGGTGACAGACAGGGGGGAGATGGGGGACTTGGCATTGCGCGAGCGCTGGTACAGCAGGTGCTTGGTGGAGTATGCGTAGTTGGGGTCGGGTTTCCGGTGTGTCCAGCTGCCGTGGTTCCTCACGGCAGGGTGATGCTGCGGACCCTCATCCAGGGAGATCAGGAGGCGGGACTGGGAATGGGGTTTGGGACGGGGTTTGGTGAGGCCATAGAAGGCGTAGAGCGCCTCGTTGTTACTTACCCCATGGGAGATGGAGCTCAGAGCCTTCCTCATCTCGCCATCTGTTGTGGAGCGTGACAGCTTTCCCTCATCATCCAACCCGCACCCATCAAGCTCTGAGAAGGAGGAGCCGCTGCCTGCCACGCCGGAGATGGAGCCTCCCAGGGCGCTGGAGCCCGCCGGGGTCCTCCTGGGGGGCCGGATGAGACCGTGGGTGCTGGAAGACTTACTGAAGGTCTTCACCAGTTTGTGTCCAGACCAGGTGTCCAGGCTGCTGGAGGAAGGGGAGGTCGTCAGGCTGTCTGTGTCTCCATCCAGGGACAGTTGATCATGGGTGAGGGAGGGGAGAGATGCCTCCTGGGGCAAAAGGGGCTTCTTCAGAACCCCTGTGTACAGAGCTGCGTTGTCCTCACAGGAGAGCGGTGTCTCCAAGTTCAGAAAATCTGGAGAAGAGACAGAATCAATTCATCAAAATGTTTTTCAGGATTCAGGGATGAGATTCTGACCACTTTAATTACTGAAATGAGATGAAACTCATGAGAAATGAGAATCCCCATAGCTACAATTATGCTTTTTCAATAACAGTGAAATAGGAATTTTGAACTCAAATGGATTTTAAACCCACAATTCTTTGGAGCTATTGCAAGCAGGGACATCTTCTATTGTAGGTATAATGTGATGTAACCAACATGACCAAATGTGGTGTGACTAAAACTGCGCTGAAGTATGAGATGATGAATTTATCGAGTCAGACAAAATCACAGACCTTCAGGGGCATGTTTCTTGCCCTCCTCCACTTTGATGAGCTTTTTCCTGACTCGCCGTGTTGAATTAACCAATTTGTGAAGCCGTTTGAACTTCACAGAGTCCTCAGACTGCTCATCATCTGACTGTTCACGGGACTGGAAAGAAGGGGGTGATATGATAAAAGGAGAGTCACTTCATTTTGCAAGAAAATTTGGGTTAAAAAAAAAAAAGGCAGAAAAATGTACCAGTTCTAACACTGACATACGATTTTCTATTAGGAAAAGAAAGCGGAGCAGTACACTTGGAGATTTTAAGAATTGCAATAATGAGAAGAAGATGGGAGATGTGTTTAAGATGGCAACAAAGTTAGTGAGGTGAGAGGTGAAGGATTGGAGGGATGGTGGCCCACTGCATTGTGTGAGGTTCATTTTCTTAGTGAACACAAAGTAAAAATACACTGTAACAATGACATATTAATTTAAAAGGATTGGCACAAATGAATGACACAAGGATCCATGTGGCTTCATGTTGCACTCAAAGACTCAGTTTTCCCTCATTCAAACAGTTTCCTCACTGACACACACACAAGCTCTTTTCCTCTTTAAGCGGTGCCTTTTTTGCACTGGTCCCAACATGTGGCGATGAGTCGAACTTTGGCAAAAAAATTCTGCTTAGCAGACACCATCATCAACACTTAGTCTGTTTCTGTTCCCCCCCCCCGGTTTCCAAAGAAACACCCCCTCTTTGGTCACACGCTGCCAGTTCCACAGCTATAGCAGAATCACTTGAAAAGGGGACAAGACACGGATGCATGGACAGAAAGACAGACCGCATGTGAAGATTTAGCCCTGCGTCCGGTAAGCTGCAGCTTTATCTCTCAGCAGTGGGCTTACAAGCTGGAAGGTGCAGTCTTCAGAATAAACCGCAGGAAGAGGTGTTGTCAGACAGAAGAGATGACATAAACAGGTGTGGCTTCTTTGGAAAAAGAATATTGGACAAATGTCTGCAAATACAAAACCCCAACCACAACAGTGTCAAACATCTTAGGCTTTGTGTCACATCTGGCGGGTGGACCAGAACAAAGGTCTGGCTATTCATTTGACCTGCAGAAATCAGCTCTGAAACCCCATAACTCCACTGAACCCACAGCTCAGCCATGGCAACCTGCAGCTGTTACTCGATGAAATTTCTATTCAACCCAAGATGAGACATGAGGGTTTCATTTCAGGATATTAATTCTCTGTGCTCTAGAGAACTGATAAAAAAAAGACAATGGAAAGTTCAGAAGAGAAAAAGATGAAGCTGGAATCTACTCGTATTCTGTTTTGTCTCAATAAAATTATTCATGGGTAGCGACGTATGTAGATTTTCTCAAATGAAACCACTTTGCTATAGATATTCAACAACAATGTGAGGCACACCTGCCTCAGTAGTGTTGCCACAACATGCAACTGAAAAAGGGAAGGAATGGGGGGGGAGTAAAGAGGTGGCGAAGATATAAAAGTTCCAGCCCATTCACAAGGAGTACTCTCTATGCAAATGACCCGATAAGTGGGGAAAAGAGCAGACACACAAAGAAAGAGAGTCAAATATATGAGGCCATGAATCAAGGAGGGCTAAAAGGTTGCCATTGTAAACAAGGTCAAAGGAAAAATTCCACTACTGCTACTACCGTTTCACATCACAAAAATCACTTTAAGGATGCCTCACAAAATATGAGCCAGACTTAAAACACTGCTACTTTTTATCTGATCTTTTTAGCTGCAAACCAAAATCATTCTACAGGGTTTCACAAACAACAGACCAAAGCATGCACAAAAGAAGTCAAGTGAAGATCAGAGACGACCAAGGAGCATTAAAACCTTTTACCTCACAGCAGAAAGCAAAACAGAACTTTCTTTGTTAAAAAGCCATGTCGCAGGAAGAGCTGGAGTAAAAACAACCCGTAGATTCCCGACCACAGTCTCATGCGCATTTCATCCAAATTAATATCCGCGCGCCTGTGCACATGGTGGCAGATGCAGCCTGTTAGTGAATTCAGCTCAGAGGAATGAGGGACTGTTTGGAAGTGCCGTGCTGCATAGCTAGCAGAGAAAAGGCGTGTTGTGCATGGAGAACAATCCCAGCATTTCAGCCCCTCTGACCCTGCCTTGGCCCCCAAATCACTAATGGCCAGCCCTGGAATGTGGGCTCCGATCGCCAGAGACCGGCGAAGGACAACATCAGAGAAAAAGGACAGAGCAGCTAAAGTTTTAAAAACTGCAGATATGTCATTCACACACATGCACACATGTCCATCTATACTGTACAGTACAGACATGCAGAACTGAGAAAAACATCTGATTCTTTCCTTTGCTTGAGATTGACCTAATTCCATTCACAGAGGAAGAAAAGAGCCGGTATGTGACATCAACAGAACCCTCAGCAGAGAGGAAATATTTCATGAAGTGGCCAATTTTAACTTGGGGCAAGAAGAGCTCTCCCCCTTTTAACAGCCTCGGGGACAAGTGTTAAGTCTTTATCTTTGCTCTTTCTGTCTCTCTGCCTCCCCTACTTGTCTCCAGAGGCATACGGTGTGATCCGCCGCACAATATGTCTTCAGTGCTGTACAGTTACTCTTTAGTTCTTTCTCTTTTCTTTAAAATCCCCAAATCGATCAATCTTCCTCCAGCAGGAAGTGAGCAACCAGCCACAGAGGTTTAAGAGGTTTTTTTTTATTTTTATTTTTTACAAGATTAAAATATTCATGCACAATTCAAACAGCCACATCAAAGAGCCAGATAGTTCACAGGACTTGACCTTGGGTTATTTATCACAAAACTGACCTACTTCTCACATGGAAGGAAATCATCAATCATTACCCTGAAGAATCTTTTAATAGGGACCCTTGATTGTGTGGAAAAACTTTTTTTTTTTTTTTAATCATCTTTTTTTATAGACTTACTCGTCATTTGGATCATTTTCTCATTGGAAAGGATTTAAAGTTATATCTGCCTCACAAGCTCAAGAGTCAATTTACTCTGTAAGTTAACAATCCTTACCGAGACTGTTTTTGGAAAAAGGAAAAAAAAAACAGTTCTGTTTAGTCAAGGACACATTTTAAGATAGGAACAATATACATGCACATGCAGGGAGTTATTTTCAGAGAACTTGGAATTTTTGTGTTTGGATAAAACCTACTTCCTGCATTAAAAAAAACAACAAAAATGAAAGTGGGTCAATGCAAGGGACTGACTGATACTCCCATATGCCTCCAAAAAAATAAAAAAAATAGAAACTGATGAAAGCCCACCACTGTTATGTCTTGAATCTGCATTCGGGCATTAAAAAAAAATACATAAATAAATAAATAAAAAGAAACAGAAATGTGAGTGAGCAAGACGAGCACATACACACCAACATCTGATGGACTGTCACCAAACCGCAGCTAACAGACCGTGACTGTCTGAGCTCCAGCTCCAAAACTCTCAGCATCTGTTATGGAACTGTCTTAACAACATGAAGCATCCTCAGAGATCACAACTCTCTTAAAGGTAACCCGGGGATGTTCTCAATCCCTCTCTCCAGGGATCACAGCTGACAAAATTGCTGCTAACAAACTCTGCTTCGAGAGATTCAGCGGGGATTAAGTCCATGTCTCCGCTTGGCTTTCTCCACCTTACAATTCCAACCGTTTTAAACACACACGTCGATTTGCAAAAGGCAAATTCCCTGCCTTTCGAGCAGCCTGTTGTGACTTTGTTAGGACACATTTCAAATGAGATGCCTGTGACAGGACATAAATCGATGAATAAAATATGGATGTGCACTTGCAGAAATGCAAGTTGCAATTGAAAAGCTGCCAATTTGAGAACATAAATTCTGAACACAGAGGGAAGCAATGAGGTGCAAATTCGAGATGCATCACCGATACTATTAAACTTCGTGTGACATGGTGGAGAGAATGCATATGCAAAGGCAGACACATTGTATTCTCGCTCATAGACCACAGAGAGAAAGACAGATTATACAGTTGAGTGAAGATGTTAGTTTTAAAGGGATAGCTTGAAGTCAGATTTAGATAAACTGCATTTAAAAATAGACACTCAGCTAGGAAAACTTCAATAACTGATATACAATATATTTGTAGACATAAAAAAAACAATAAAAACAACAATCATTACTGATTGTCAAAACCTTCTGAAAAGTGAAAGTGTTAAAAGAGGTAGAGCAGGAGTGGTGTGAAGGTCTGGGGGTGTTGGGATCTACTTACGTAGCAGTTTGTGGACTGGTTTAGACTGGGTGCAGATCCGTCAGTCCACTCTGCAGTGTCAGTACTGCTGGACTGTCTGCTGCGCTCATACTCCTTCAGCTACATGGAGAAGAAGAGTTTAGAGAGGCAGAGGAAGAGGGCAAGGCCACCCGCTCTCACCCAGCATGTGCACAGCAGAGTTTCATTCACAGAGCCAACGACGAGCTGCAGCCTGCGGTCGGTGATCATCGGGCAGGCAGCAGCTGTGAGGCGTCCACGTGTGCATCAGGGAACTTTTTTTATATTTGTTTGTTTTTTCAACAAATCTCTTTAATCTCCCAAAACCAACATTACTGTTAAACTTGTGGTTTAGATAATACAATGAAACTTCAATACGCTGTATGCATTCATACAACAGGACTGAGAACATTTACCAGCAGAGATCAGACATGTACAGGGTTATTTATGCTATATTATGTTATATTTAGTTTTCTGCCTGCATATAATCAGAGGGTTCATTAAAGGAACACTCCAGCTTCCAAGGTCGACTAAACTTTCATTCTGGACTGAAACGACACTCCTTACAATCTAACAGTAGACCAAGGGTCGTTTTTAGTCTGGAATGAGTAAAAGGGACTATCAATGACTGGACTAGATCAAAGTATCTAATGCCATGTAACAAAAGCCAATGAAAAACAAATGGGAGGCAGGAAATTGACATAATATCTGAGGTCAAACGGGGCCAAGGTTTTCCAAAAGCTCAGAAACCAAACATGTGTGCTACCAGAGGAGGTGCCACTGCAACGTTTTATTCCTGCTTCAGTTGATCGGACTCTCCAACAACTTATTAGGTGCTTCCATACTGACATTCTGTAATACTTATGTAAAGGTGTGACCCCAATTTTACCCCAGTGGCTTTTACATACTGGCCCAAGTTAGAAGTTCCTTCATCTCCCCAATTCGACGTTACGTTGACTCAGAGTTAATAAATGTACGAGCAAACTAACAAATGTTAGTAAATGGCATTTACATACACGCACTGAGATGGACAAAATGTGGAAAAACGGTATAAAAGAGACCATTGTTAGAAATGTTTTTCTTTTTTTTGGAACAAACCATAAGAAGAGTGTGACATGTTTAACACCAGGCTGTCATGAACACCTATACATTACTGCACCGGTGCATGCCCATCAGTCCTCTCGTGTGTCTGTTTAAACCTTAAATGTCTGATAACTGTTGGTTTTGTGAAATATCGAGAAAAACATTTTTTGTACGACAACATTGTGAGAAACTTTTCTTACAAATGTTCAATTGGAATCCTTAAATAAAAAGAAATATTCTATTAGGCATGCGATGCAATTGTTTTATCATTAGGATTTATGTCTGCTGATTTAAACAGACATAAATCTTCCTTAATAAATTAAATACATTTTTCTTCTTCTATCATCAACTTCATTCCTGGACAGATTGGAAAAAAAAAACATGATAGTTGGTTCAGAATACAAAGTTAATAAACACAAGCATAAAAAACAACACACTGACACAATCAAAAAAAAAGCTGATCAGGTTGATTGGGTTGCCGATCAGACAGCTGAGATCAAGCTATTGCAATTAAGGAGTGAAATCCAGTTCTGAAGTGCTGCTGGACAATCATGCTACCAAGGCATTACAGATTGTGACTGACTGGACAGAAGGAGGTCAGAAAGGAAATAGAAGAGGAAGACGGAAGAGAGAGAAAAGACAAATCAATCAAATAAAAGTGTTTGACAGTCAGAAGTGCAACAACATTTATAGAAAAGTCAAATGATTATCCACCATGTCCAACAATGGGAAAAAAACAAAACAACCAAAAACCACAATGCACCACAGGATCCCGACCAACAGGTGGGGCTATTGAGTTACCATGATCACCAACTTCTTAATCATGAGCTGAACAACACACCCACACACACTCCGAGAGCTCAAACCCTAAAATCCCCAGACTCCTGAACCTCTGGTTCCAGACGGTCTGGAGGTTATGTGTGTGTGTGTGTGTGTGTGTGTATAAGGAAAACAATGCAGTATTAAAACATTGGGCCTTAAAGGGTTAGTAAGAGTGAGTCGTTTTAGTGAGCCAGAGCTACCGAAGGGCTATGGAGCACGGGGAGGGGAGTGGGGGGAGCAGGCTAGAATGTAACCCAGGAAGAGGTGAGGGGATGTGGAGGTTAGAAGGACAGCACAGACCGGCCATCATCACTGAAGGAGAAGGGGGCTGAGGAGAAGGGAAGAACGTGAAAGAGATGAGGCACGTTGACTCCTACCCGAGCCAGAGCTTCTTCTACAGTGATCATCTTCTCTTTGACCATCATCATCAGCTGGATCCGCTCTTCGTCGCTCATGGTGATCTCGCTGGCCACGTAGCCGATGTCCTCTCCTGATTGCAGCAAAGAGCAAAACGAGCAAACATGAAGCCACAAACGTTTGGTGAGTTGGACGTGAAAAATAAGAGTCACACAAACCTTTGGATGACTGTCGAGTGACAGGTTTGTGCTGAGATTTGCGGAAGTTCTGCCAAAAGGATTTGTTTTTCTTCTTATTATCCCACTTGCCTAAAGAGGAAAGGATTTGTTTAGTTACATTAAAAAAAAGCCAACAAGTGTAAACAACTTGATTACGAAATGCCTTCTTGAATGCTCTTGGAAGCCAAATCAGCTGCACCTTATCATTGTCCAATAGCATTTTTAGTCGACTTAACATGAGCGTCCATGACAGACTCCATTTGTTTTGCCATCAATCATTTTTGATTACCTCTTTATATGAAAATGATATGGCTTTACATAGCAGGTGTTAAAAGATGAAAACCCAGGAAGAGATGTATGTTGATGAATATTGTTTGCCGTTTGATGAAACGAGCCTGTTCTGCTCAGCGTACGGCCAGTTCAAATCAGATCGAATTAAAAAAAAAAAAAAAAGAAGAACACATCATTGCAACAAAAGACAAAACTGGAAGCAATTAAAAACTGTGAGTCAGTCAAGTGAAGAAAATTGTCCAAGGAAAGGTAGCACCTGAGGGAACGACTGACGTGGAGGTGGTTGGGAACATGACGACAGCGCAGATGGAGAAGAGGGATGGAGGGATTTCTCTTCTCATTATTTTAAAGGAGGAAGGAGACGGAAAATGTCGAGGAATCCTCAGATTCTGATTCTAAATCTGTATTTATCAATTTAAAGCGTGTGTGCCCTGCACAAGAGCGAGAATGTTAAGAAGTTAAAGGAGTAGTTTTACATGAATTATTAATGCATTTGTTTTAGTAAGATCATATTAATGCATTTTTTTTTTTTTTACTTTTATTTGCTTAAATTCTTCTTCTTTAAATTAGAGCATTTAATAAATGTTTATTTCATATTTTTCCACATCAGTTGCATGATGCTGGTAAAATAAGATCAAATAAACCACACAACCTATTGTTTTGGAAATCGTGCCATGTGACGCAGCAAAAAGAAAAAAGAAAAATTAAGCTTTAATAAAAAAATGGTATTGGGAGACCAAGTCTCAACTGGCCAGAAAACACAAACCTGACAAACGTCCTCAAGAACCAGAGGATATGCTGAAAAACGTTTATCCAAAAACTTGTAGACAAACTTGAAAAAGCATCTCAACTTACCTCCAGATCCATCTTCAGAGCTGGACTTGTGCAATGACATTCTAAGGACAAAAAGAAGAAGAAGAAAATAAATAATGATAACAATGATCCACAATTACATTAATTCTATTACTTTATCATCCCACCTGTCTGAATTAAAGGGATGCAAACAGAACATTAACTCTGAGCACAAACAAATGGGAATCTTTCAATAAGTGGGGCTGCAGTTCTGCCTATTGGCCACTTGGGATCAGTGATGACACTTGAGAGATTGTGAACCAGGCTCCTGAGGCTTGAGAGGGAGTGGGTGGAGAGGAGAGGATGCAAAAAGTGGGAAAGACAAAGATTATTTCACGATAAACTCTTTAAGCATCTCCAATTAAAGGAAGAAGTCATACAAAGTGAATGGAAGAGCGGAGGAGCGTAGAATTGCTTCGGTGAGATGAGCGGAAAGGGGAAAGTTGTGGAATCGAGGAAAAGAAGGAGACAGAAGGTGGAGGCGGAGGGTTAGAGACCACAGGGCAGACTCAGCCTGTTTGCCTTTCCACTTCCCTCCGCAGGATAGACAGTCACGAGGAAAAAAAGAGAGGGAATAGTGGGAGAGAAAAAAGAGAGGAGGGAAACTGAGGGCATAAGAGAAAGTCAGGGATGGAAAATATGCGAATGAAGAGAAAAATCCCTGACATGTGTATAAACCAGAACTAACATGGAGAAAATAACAATTTAAAAGCTGCTTGTAAAACATGAACTGCATTCAGCTTCCAATCAAAAAGTCACATTTGAGCAACTTCAACCTATTTTCTAGCAAGTTCAGCTGCATGTTAGATCTCGGCAGACTCTACAATGCTCTGACAAAGATGAGAAACCACATGAAGAAATCTATTTCTGTCTACTTTATATCAAAAATGATGAGCTTCAAAGGCTTCGGTTCAAAGTAGCTGCTGAGAGTTTGGGCTGAGATGACCGACTGAGATGGCAGAGAGTCAGTGAAGCTCTAGGAGAAACTGTTTATGTGAGAAAGTAGAGGGAAAAAAAGAGAAAAAAACTAAAATATCATCTGCAAATGGGTCCAATTAATCAATTTACTAAAGTGACAACTGTCTCACTATCTCCTATTTGTTTTCCTATCTTACATTTGCTCAATTTCACACAGCTTTCATGATTTCAGCACATTGCATACGTGCACGCAGCTGCACAGTCGTGCGCACAGGCACACTGAATGTGAGCAACAGGATCAAAACAAAATGAACAAGTCATTTTTACCTCCAGTGACTACACGTCAGTGTGTATGTGCGCCTGTGAGCACATGTTTATTCAAACAGGGCTGTCCTCTCTTTGTGCATATGGGAAATCTTTGTGCGGCTTAAAGCCAGGCTACCATGGCAACATAATGAGATGCTAATTGAATGGAGGTATGGTTTGCCCCCTCTGCTCATCCCCCCTCATATAGGATGACGCCGATGCAAAGCTAAAAGAACAAACTCAATAGGTGCTCTACTGAGGTGGCATCACCCCCATAACACATGATGCATAAATCAAACCCCCGTGTTGTGCACGAACATATGCACACACGCACGCACATGTCCTGCTGTCAGTGAGCTCATTGTGTCACTCTGCGGCTTAATTGGTTTAACCTTAAATCTTTGCTGTGTCTGTCAGTTTCAGTTCTGCTCTTTTATTGCACAAGGGCCTTTAGCTGCCTGATATCTTAAGAGCATAAGGTTGTAACTTAGGGAATTTTACAGCTACATCATCTGAACTTTGACAAAATGTGTGCAGGAGTGATGACAGGTGCTTCCCACGATGCTCCAAAAATGTGAAACTTAAAAGTGGATATATGCTAAAACAAGCATGAACCCATTCCATTAAACCTTATGTAAATTGTTGGCCAGCAATCCTTATTATTTCCTCTTCAGTACAAAGAAATTAGTCTGGTTCCCAAGGACTGGATTTTGATTTCCAGGAGGCAGCACCAACAGATGCAGAAAATGCTGCCTCTGGAAACCACTGGACAGACATACAACCAACTGCAGGAAGAAAGCATGTGACAGCAGCCATGTAGGCCTGGACTGCTGCGATTAGTTTGGCATGCTCTGTAACAGTGGAGATGGGAATAGGAGAGGAACCAGACCCAAATAATGAGGAAGAATGTCTCACATTACATTATCAACAAGGGATGAAAAGCATTAGTCCTGTGTTACATAGTACAGGACTGCACAACATATGGTGTAACTGCAAATATGCATTAATTGCACCAGTGTAGTACTATACTATACACAGTCATTGTGCTTTTTTTTCCTTCTTCTTTTTTTAAATTTAAATCAAAATGCACATGTGAATTCCTGCACAAAAATGCTTTTCATGTGGTTAAAACTCTGGCCACCTGGATCAGTGTTCCCCGTTTTTCTTGTGGAAACAATGAAAGGTGACAGCGTGATGACGGCAGAGAATAATAGGATGAAAATAAGGGTGGCCTTTCAGGGGTCACTGGTCACAGGGATCGCATGAAAGGGGAAGGGCTCAGGCTCAAACACAAGGAACACAGCAAGCCATGTAATAAAGAGCATATATTTTGACTTTGCGTGTGCCTTCCGGCCATACGTCCACTTTCTCAACACAGAGCAGGTCCATGAGGGCAGCAACACACTGCCACGACTAAAAATATGCTTACGAGGTGCTTAAGTTTTCCAACATGGTGCTGTTGTTTGGAACAGATTCTTCACATGGCACAGCTTAGAAATCCCTTTGATAATTGTGAAACCGAGGCTTGAAGTAGCACACGGCTGCCGGTAAATGTACCGTGCTCTTACAGTTCCTGTTCATGCTTTCAATCCACAATTTGCACCTCACATGTACGCTTTCATCAAAATCCATTTGCTTCTTGTATTAAACTTACTGATAAGCCAGCTGCCTCCCCTATGTAACAATGCCCGACCAATCAATCACAAACCAAAACAGGAAGTGCAGAGCTTGAACCCCTTCAACCGTCCGAGAGGATGCTGTCATCACTCCTTGCATACCAGGCATAATGGGAGCTGTGCCCACCTCTTGGCAACAAAGTACCACAGAGACACAGAGGGGAAAAAAAGGGATGGCATAGCCGCTGGATGAAGTCTGGGTAATATCTGTGGCTTAAGGGGAGGTGATGATGGGCTCTCCGTGCCCCACCTTTTGTGGGGAATGCCTCTGGGGAAAGGAAGGGACTTGGCCTATCAGTTGGCCTCGACCTGATAAATCATCCTACCTGATACCTGTTCGCCACAGTAGAAAGTGGACAATGGGCAATGTTAATAGAAAAGACAGCTGGGGGGAGAGTAAGACAGGAGACGACAATAATACGAAGCATTAAAAATAGAAAGAAACCACATGGAGAAGGGACAGAATGCAGGACAGATGGGGCGTCTTTTAAGGCCTCTCTCTCTCTCTCTCTCTCTCGAACAGCAGAGAGACGTCATTTGAAATTTGGCATCTGGTTCTCATCATCCTCAACATTCGCCTGTGCAACATATACAACCATGGGAAAGGGGATCATGTCTATGGTATGTACTTCCTCTGTTGCACGTGGTCGTCACATGAACATGACGATTCCGCCGAGGGGTCACAGACGGGTGATGATCCCAAACAAATACAAAGAGAAACAGAAATAAAGTGATTCTTCTTCTCCTTTGGTGGCGACAAAAAATAGTTCTGATGAAATTGCTATGAGTCATCTTGTCATGAAGAAATCAGCTTTATCTTTGTCATTTGGCTTCAATAAAAAAATGAGTGAACTAATGGGTCCATGAAAAGTGGCAAAATGTGAGGGACCGCCATGGATTTAAATCTCTTGGCGAGGCAGTCGTTTCACCAGTTACTTGGATTGCTTTAAGTGCATTAAAAAGTGACCTAAAGTCAGACGAAATGTAATGTCCACAAAACACAGGGATGTTTGTAAAAACAGTGTAAACCTAAACTTTAGCGGCACAGCAGCCAGTGAAAAGGAACCCCACCCATGCCAGGCCCCATCCGGCTCTTTCGTTCAAGCTCCTTTGCCGTAATCGGCCATCACCCTTTCTGTCTCCCCCTTTACCCACAGGACACAAAGCCAGGAAGGAAGTACAGAGGGCCAGAGAACAGAGCACGGCTGCTGAACTGAGAAGGTCAGGCCGAGGAAGCAGTTGTCCGTTTCATTTAACCACACCAGGGATGTGACCAACAGAGCATCTGCGTCATACTCATAATGTCGATGGTTGTGGAAGAGCGGATAGATTTATAACCCTTATCTACTATTCATTAAGTACCAAGGTAGATGGCCGAGCTGTGAGCATTTGAGGCTGTTCTGGTAGCCTCATAAGAAATTAGATACTTTAGTTTAGTGATGGGTGCCAGATTTGGTTTTGAGTGTGGCAATTTGGGTCAAACGGGGCTGAGAACTTGCAAATTTGAGTCAACCGTGGGTCACTGTGGTGACTTAAATTTGGATAAAATACAGGCCTGGTTAACATTCAGTGTTCAGACATGAGCCAGAGTATTAGTTCAATTCTGTGATGCGACTGATATTTGAGCGTCCGTAGGGCTAAAGGCCCTCCTTTTCTTTATTGTTTTCCCCACCTTAAAGCAGCACAAAGGACTTATACCTCTCACTTCATAATATCATTTTAATCATGACTTGCTGTCTCCCATCTTGACTAGCAGCATAAACCAGCCAAAGTAACTTTGGTTTCTCACTCTGATCATAGACTGCATCAGGAACCCCTGTGAAGTCACCCACAGGTATTCTGAGGAGTGATATGAAGTCTCTTTCCCCCTCGTGCTACACGACAGGATGTTGCAAACGGGCAGAACAAGCAATTCACTTCATTCACTGCAATTTAGCCATATTAGCTTCCTTGACCTACCCAGCACTAGTTATATATTAATGCACTGCTTTATATAAGCGACATATTTGGTGCAAAAATTACCCCCCGTGCAGCTGTCATGCCTGAGCGAAACAATTACACTAGTTCCTTTGTGCTGCTTTGAATTTAAGTATATGACTGTTTTCTACATAGATAAATGCAGAAGGGCATTTGTCTCCAAGCAGCCGTCTCAAGGGATTATGCTTTGAAAGACTCCTTTGAGCTAATTAGCTAATAGGGGAGAAACATAGAGGAAGGATCTGGTAACTTTATGCTGTCTGTTGTTAATAAAAGTACACACATATATATTGCACTCTCACATTATTTGTAAAATTGTTGATGAAAATGGATTTTTTTTTAGAAGAATGTTGTAGAATTAAAAGGAAAATGTGAAAACAGTGAAGCAAAAATGTTCAAGTTGGTTTGTAGGCAATATTGTCATGTATGATGACGAATATACAACCAGGTTGAGCTCTGACTGGAAGTCTGTCCTCTAGTCACTCACTCAACAGGGCACACACCCTTATCCATCACAGGAAAGCACATCTACTCCCCAAGGGAAAGATCAGCTGCCTTTTGGAGAACTCACACAAGATATCCATCATTCACAAGAGCTGCATCTGGCGTTTAGTGTATTTCTATCCACCTCTCACCATCTTTAGACATGGTTTTTGGAGTGATTCATGATTTTTTTTTGTGTGTGTGTGTGTGTGTGTGTGTACAGGCATGTGCCGGTTGATATGATCCAGACACACTCTGCACAGGACGATGTTTGGACATGCAACACATGCACATTTCAGGTTTCACTGGCATCAGACACACACAACAGTCGGAAGGAAAAATAATGAAAAAAAGATACATACTTTCGGTCTGTTTCAGGAGTGGAGACCTCACTGCTGAAGCCCAGAGACTCCTGAGAATAAAGAGATGACAGAGTGTCAGAATGGGTTTTCAACAAAGTGCGCATATGAATTACAAAGTGATATTTTTCAGCATTTTCAGCTGTTTTGTGTACGTGTTTCTGCTTACCTGGATCTCATTGCGAAGCTGCAAAGAGGTACTGCTCGTCTCCTGTTTCTCCTGGAACAGAAAAAAAAAGAGGTTAAGATGTCACCATTAGAAATCAATCACTCATCTTTCCTGATGGAGTTGCACTTTAAGTACATAATGAGCAAGACTAGACAGGTTACACAAGATGTGTACAGAGAGACCAACGTAAAAAAGGACAGAACAGGGAGGAAACATTACATGGAATCTTTCATGATACCCTCATGTAGGAAAGGTTTTCTTTGCTATGATTCAGACACAACTGCAGTGAAAACAAACATAAGGCCATGTGTGCACACCAGCCGGACAAGTCGAGACCTGCTTGTGGTTATCAAACCTGCAGCACCTGTTTTAAATGTTATTGAATGCGGCTTTGCTGCAGTGGTGCAACCTGGTGAAGTCTTGGTTTCCCGATAACAAAACAACACAAAGGAGCCTACATGACTGGCTGCGTGAATTCCTCAGTGGGACTACAATGACGTTTGTGTGCACCTCCCCCTACTTAGTGCAGACATCCACTAGCTTGCCTTACATCATAATCACACAGGGCAGCATGTAGTATTTAACTAACCAAAGTGGAAGTACACGTGGGAAAACAGGCACATATACAACAACAAGATATCCAGACTTGGCTGAACTTGTGCCAAGCATTTAAAGAAAGCACTGGCAAGAAAGAAACTGCACAGAAACAATGTATATTGGCCCAAAGTGAGTCTGTCAGAGCTGTTTTCACTAAACAGATGCTGTTTCATGGATATCTGGAGCAGGTGTGCCCATCAAAGCACATCCAGAGGAGACTTCAGTCAAATGCCTCTACAGGTCCACATGGAGACAATGCGATGCAACAACCCACCAGTTGGATTTCAACCTGCGGCATGCGATTATTCAAAGCCAATGAGCAACCTTCAGGGATTGCCTGACTGCGTAGGCTTTTGATGGAGCATTCATGTGTGCTTTTGAACTGCCAAGCAAGCGATAACCTGACTCCTTGTACGTACACAGCCTTCTGTTGTGGGTCATCAAGGTGCACTGACTCTAACTGGGTCAGCAATTTGCTTCAGGGTTGTGACCAGATTTTCAAAGTGCATGAAAGACAAAAGACACACGTTAGCTTTGCTAAACACAAGATTTTAACAATTCTGGCACAGAGAAATATGTGCTGTTAATCCCTCTAACAAGAGGGCACTCAAGCGTTATCAAGTCTCGCTTTAAGTGAAGGTAAGTGATGCGGTCTCCCGTGAAGACGCCAAAAAACAAAGATAAAAAAATACGAGCATGCTTGAAAATATTTGCTAAAACAGTAGCAGCGATGCCATGTTTTATTGCTGGAAAGCTGCAAACACAAAAGCAGTGAGCAAATTAAGACAACATTTATCATCGGATAAAGAAATTTGGGTTTCTTTTTCTTTCGGATTGCTGAAAGATGGACTTTTATACTAGAAAAACAAAATCAAAACAAAACTCTGGTTCAGTTTATTTTTGGATCCCTATTGAGGAAGTGTTGATGTCTCTTGTGTTGCCGTTTTATTAGGTCCTTATAGGAAGAGAAAGCAAAACACAGTCAAACTTCCTATTTCTACTTTCCGATGGACTTCTAGTATTAACCAGCTTGCAGAGAATGTCAGGAAACCTGCCAATGCAATATGGTTTCAAGTATACGATACACTTATTTAATATTTTATAAACGGGAACAAAGTGCCTCTTGGATTCCATTAAATCAGTTATGGAATCAAACCATTCAAAGATCTGTTAATACCAAAAACTCAAATATGTCCTTATCTTTGTTTTTTCTACTGCTCTGTTATGATATTCAATATCTACAAAAATCTTCGCTAACATGGATTAGTTGGCTGTGGGAGAAAATGTCTCAGGAAAAGGTTTTTAGGTCAAAAGCTCAAGTTTCAGATTCCCTTATTTTGTACGAAATGACAGTTTAAATATTGTGGCATATCGGCTTCTGCAGCTCAGATGGCATTTTCCTTCTTATCTTCATTTTTAAACCATTTTGCCACTAAGACAAATGGAATCTGGAGTTCCCCACGTACAGAGCAGGAACACGGCTGATCTCTACAGTAAAAGGAAACTGAACGAGGACTTCCTGCAATTTATGTCTCATACATCCTTACCGAGATGACCCCAGAATTTAACTTTTCTCTTTTTTGGGGAAGGTGAGTAATATCTTTCTGCATCATCATGAGTAAACGCATTTGTCAGAAGTGACAGAACCACCTCGAACAGCTCTTTAATTTCCTGAAGCTCCTGGAGTGCCGAGGTGTCTGAAAGCCTCTAAATTAGCCTCGACCCGACACTTAACATCACCATAATCAGCCGAAGGCAGACTGTGAAGACACTGTCTTTAACTTTAGCGATACCAGTCCTACGAGCCGTCCCTCCCTTCGTCTGCTACTCTGATTAAGCAGACGGCATGCCTTAAAAACGCTTGTCCATTCCAGGGAATACAGTGATTCCCTTAAGTTATGGAGCAGGTATCCGTTTGAGGAAAAAAAAACAAAAAAAAAAGAAGAAAACATCAGGATGTAAGGGAAATCTGGGACTGTTGGCTGTTTGCCTTTCTCTTAGAGGCAGAGATTACTGTGCGACAAAGAGACACCACATCTATCCCTTAGACAAGCACAGCTTTGGCAGCCTTGTTTAAACAACTGCATTGTGCGGAATATTGTGTACTCAGAGAAACACACATTAAGAGGGAGAGACGCCAAACACGGCATATGTTTAGATGCACACCCACAGATACTTTCACATAGGTAGTGGTGGACTGGTTTTGCTATCAGATCCTGTTTGATGGCTTCTCCGGCCTGCAGCGACTGGGAAGCCCTGCTGGCTTCGCTGGTGGGTGAGCATAGGCACTGCGCCAAAGGGGGGTTTAAAACATTATTTATTTATTGTTTTTATAAATACACATTCAACTTGCTTCCTCGTGAACGCGCACATAACCACAAAGCCTGACACAAACGCTGGCATAAACCCAGACCGAGGAACACCTACACACCTTTTGCCTGCACTTTCATAGACTGAGCTCCTAAAAGGCAAAAACCAGCTTCTCTTCTCGCTCATCTTCAGCTTTCCTTTACTTCCTGTCTGCGCACGACATCAGTGGCAGTGGAGACGAGGGGGTGAAACGGTGAAAGGGTGAAGCAACACTTGCAGCCCCTTCACTTTTCCATGCAGATTTGTGAGATGCTCATTTAACAGCTTAAGGAAAAGCTCAAAAGATAGACACGTATTTCACTAAGACACATGCTCTGCCGCTAGAGAAGCATGAAGGAAGGGTGAAGGAGTCTGCCAGCATAACTGGCACAGTTTCTGACAGCCAAAAAAAAGAGAAAAGTTTTCTATGTGAGTGTAAAGCTTAGATCTCACAACCCACTCCCAGAGGGAAGGAGCTATCCTTTATGTGAACTTGCAGCACCGTCTTATGATACTGCCCTACTTACCCAAACCTGACACGTATGTGTGTAAACGTGCATGTGTTTTCCCTCCAGATGTCCACAGGGGATGTCTGAGCACAGTTAAGCTTGTCTGTGTGTGTGTGTGTGTGTGTGTGTGTGTGTGTGTATGCTAGTTTGATGCAAGTGCCTGATTCCTCTGATTGCTTAAGTGTGACTGAATTGAGTTAAAATAAAAGACAGCAAAGGAGAGCTCTGGCTAATGAGGATCACGATGTTAGCAAACAGGGCAGCCAGCTTTAGAAATGATCTACCCTCACCCCATCAACACACTCAGACACACACACACACTTTAGTCGGTACAATTGCAAACACACAACACAAAAACCACACCTCATCATTGAAGCAGCAAGACCAGATTCGTCTGATGAAAGGAATCACAACTGATAGTGGCCTGGCAACAGTCTGAGTTTATAACATCGTTGCAAAGTCCTTCCTCCCACAGAGAAGTTATTGCCAACCTCAGAGGCACAGGTAGGCGGAGATGCCGCAAAAACACAGAGATGATTAAGTGGAGACACTTCAGCTGGCATGCTTGGGTGAATCTGGGTGGGTGAGTGTGAAGTTGCCGAGCAGGAGGAGGGACAAAAAGAAAAGAAAAACAAAATACGTTAGCGGTGGAACCAGTATGGCACAGTTTTTACGCCTGCGGAACCAGCTCATTTAGAAAAATCGATGCACACACACAAAAAACACACTAATGATTTAATGCACAAGCATGCGATGTGACTGACGGCCTGCTTTGCCAGCTCCGAGCTGCTGCGGGCAGTGTTAGCAGGTCTTGTGACAGAAGCAAGTAGAACTAGAAAAAAAAAAAAAAAAAAAAAACTGAACCGAAGCAAAATCAAACATTTGATAAGTACCAAAGTAGACTGATCATGTAAAACACTCGTATCCATTAGATTACTGATGTTACCTGTACAGTTTTTTTTCTTAGCTGCATTTTTCCTCTAATAAATAAACATTTATGAAAATGTCATGGTTGTAAATTTTAATAATAGTTTCAATAACTAAATCTGAGACAAAAAAGACCATTCAAAATATTATTGTGAAGAAATTCTTAATATTTAAGCTGACAAACAGGCTGAAGCTGAGCTTCAGCTCACTTCTCCACGTTGTCTCTACTTTAATCTCCATTCATCAGTTTGCGTCTTTATGTGCATATATCTTGCCTGGTGTAAAGTTAAATAAAGTTAAATAAAAGAAAAAATCACCCCTATTATACTTATCTTTTTTTTTTTACTTCGCTTAAAAAAACAAACAAACATCCTGATGCTAAATTAAGGTCACAGGAGGGATTTTTAAAGGCTTTTCTTCAGCCTGCACTGCACGATTATGGAACAACTATGACCAGGACCACTTTCTCCTCCGTCGCTGCTTCTTTTTGTCGTATTTTTTGGCACAGACAAAACTGAAATGTGGTTCACGTTCTCAGTTTGATTATTGTTGCTTGTTTACAGTCAAGCGTATGGCGATGATGTCATTTAGACGACAGCAAAGGTTATTAGACAGGATGAAGATCGTTACATCTGATTAAACTTAGGCCAAACAGTGACCTACAGCTGTGGGCTGCACTAAAATATTGTCATACAAGTATAACAAAAATATAAATTATTACTCCATAAATGAACAATGAAGATGAAGCTATGAAATCACAGACAGCTCACTCTAATCCACCTGTTCATTTTTATTTCCACATCTTCCAGTTAGTATAACTAGATGAAAATAATTGAGTACCATTTCAAATTACTGAAGCTACGAGGAATTGTAGAAGGGAACTATCTTCTTTACGTATATAAAGGATGCTCCTACGTTTGCTAACCTGCAGGAGATCATAAAAGAAGCACTGAAGCAGCTTTTCTTATCTAGAGAATGCCACCAGCTCCTATTGCAGCTGTAGAAAAAAAGGGTGAAATGATTATACAGCACATGAGCAAATAAGCAACTAAACCTGAGTCAAAAAAGAGGAGAAAAAAAGGGAAAATATTGTATTAAATATTGTTGATACTTGTAGGTAACTTTTAGATCAAATAAAATAAAATAAAATGACATAAAATAAGGTAAGACCAAATAAAATGAAACAAAATAAAATCCCAAAGTTGCTCATAATAAGATGACTTTGCAACACTGGCTCTGTGCCTGAAGGTACTTACAAGAATAAGCAAACCATCGGCTCACTCTAAAAGGAAAATAAAAAAAAAGCATCTTCCTTTCAATACAGTGAAAGCCAACATGCTATTATTCCTAAGCTGTGAGGATTATTGCCGCTTTGGTATTTCAAAACTAATACCACAGTTATTACGAATTCCAATGGCGGAGTTACAAGTTTAATTATGTTTCAAAAAAATAAATAAATCACAAAATAATATTACAAATATACCACATGCGCTCCGCATGGGTTACGCCAATAAAAGAGCGCAACCAGCATCTTCTGACACTAATCTAACAGCAACAGTGGCAGCTGTTGGAACAGGTCGACGTTCTTTGTTTCTGGGCAGAAAGCTGGAAGTGGAGAGGACAAATAATCAGTGGCGCTCACTACAGAGTTTGTCTTTCTTCTGCGCTGTAGTTTTAAACCCAGCTGAACTGACCCACTTGGACAAGTCAGGTCCGTGAAGGGAATTAACACATAAATAACACTGTTCCTCACCTCATGGCAAAACAAAACAAGTCTGCGCTTGAGTCTTGACCCCCCAACTGTCAAGCCGCTCTGTTAAAAAACAACTCCAGAGCATTCCTGAGGCTCGCAGATTAATGCAGCGCAAGCTGGAGCGTTGTCTTTGTGTCAAGAGTCAGCAGCGTGGCTGATGACTGGATGGTTTTTGGCCAAAGCATCACACAATTCAACCTTGAAGGCGTCTTAATTTAAACACCAAATTTCAAATTACCCTCACAAAGAGTGTTGCAATATCCAAGTTTTTACCCGAAAACCACAAATTTCTGAATGAGTCATCTTGATTTGGATTTGATACGCTTCAGCTGTTCCTCCGACGCAGTTATGCAATGATGCCCGTTTGCCGCTTCTCCCCGCTACATACCCAAAACTGGCTACAGCATGCTTGACGGATCCTTTATCTGGCCTGTGTGTCATCTTTTGGCATGTTTTCACCCTCACAAGAAACTACAGTTGCACTGACACAGAACAGAGACAGCAGCTGTTTACAAAGATGGTTTAAGACATTTGTCCGACACTCTTGACGCTCAACGACCTGGTCAGCCATCCTAGTCCTCTTCGGGACAGACAAATTGTCTGCTTTACTCTGGATTTGACTTTGGTTTCCAGTGGGCAGTACCATCCAACACTGGAGGCCACTGGATAGACATATAGAGAAATGAAGAAGTGATGTAAGCGGAGCGAAAAGCAGACTGGTATCAACATGAGACAACCGAACTGGCATGTATGAGTAGGAACGCTGGTTTGCAGTTAAAAACCTGTTGGCCAAAGGTGCTACGAGCAATTTTTACAGCCACATATGTTTTAAAATGGTCTCTGTATGAACAATCACATAAAGCCCGCTCCTGCCACACTGTAATTGGTCCGGTATGTTCTGTACCGAACATTCCCCTGAATGGGAAGAATACCACTCCCATTTCATGAGAGATAATTTTCACAGTGAATGGGTAAGCTAAAAACTGAGCACATTCTTTCAAATTAAGAGGGCTGAGTCTTGTCTGAGGGTTTGTTTTTTTTTCCTTTTTAATGTTAAATAGGTGAAATGAAACACACAGTAAAGTGTGAATGATATCAAATGATCAGCAGATACATGAAAACTAAGCCTACTGAGAGAAGGAATCTGATGCTCATAGCCTTTACAGCTGTGTGTCAAGACGGTGAAATGGAAACTATGTAGAGCGTGTTGTTTTGATTTAGCATTCACAACATGGCAAATACATAAAAACAGAAGCAAACAGTCCAATTATCACTCTGCAGCTGATTCCCAGGCAGACCCTGACCTCCCACTGACCTCCCACTTAGAGCAACACATTTTTATGGAAGCTGCTGAACATTTTTCTCCCTTTCAGCATTTCCTTTTGCTTCCAGCAATAAGCTCCATACATCAGCAAATCAGTATGCCAGCGAGAGCCACCCAAAATCTAGTCTGTGATAGTGGTGGGAAACTGTGTGCAAATGCTAATCCATCCAAAGGGGGATGTTTATTCAACCACTTGTGTCCCAGAAACTCATCTAACCAACACAGCGATGTATAGAAACA
The DNA here is from genome assembly GCA_037176975.1 of Arrhamphus sclerolepis. Lineage (NCBI taxonomy): Eukaryota > Metazoa > Chordata > Actinopteri > Beloniformes > Hemiramphidae > Arrhamphus > Arrhamphus sclerolepis. Next base: position 5,381,143 of record JBAMYA010000017.1, read on the forward strand.
ACTGAGCGGAGACCAGGCAGGAAGTAGGCGCCATCCATAGTCATCTCAGAAGACCCTTCTGTCATCAGCTTTTGATAAAAGACCCACATGTTTTACCACAACAGAAATGGCCGATACTTTGTTAATCAAGATGCTTGTCAATGGCTTGTAAATGTACTGGTGCAAATGAACACACATGTTGCATTTCTTAACTGAAAAGATCAAAGAATCCCAAAGTAAAGTAAAAGGTTTACTTAAAAATAACACATTGTACATTGTACTGTTTTCACATGCAAGTCATCTTGAGGCTCTAAGTGAACAGAAACTTAAAACGTAACCTCTTCTCACTTTGTGGTGTTACAGTTTTGACCACAGTGAAATTGCAGTCGGAGAGACTTTTGTTGTGGGGATTTTCAAATGTGTTGTCAGCAAATACTCTTATAATAAACTAAGAAGATGCTGACTTTGAATTCCACCATCTTAACTTACCGTCCTGTTAAAGAAGGTATGAGACGAGGTGCCATGTCCCCTCTTCCACTTTTTAACTTTTAGGTATCAGGCATGATAAAATCATCTGGTCCTCAATGGATCTTAAAATGAAATCGTCCATAGTACACTGTCATTATTCATCCAAGAAAAAAATGCAGCAGCAGCGTGTGGAAAAACTAAGTCCACAATGATTACCTACAATGATTTAATTGCTTGTAGGACTGCTTTTGGCAGCAATAACTCGGAGTAATTTTATTCTAAAATATGTCATGACTCCCTCACATACTTGTGGAGGAATTTTGGTTCACTTTTCTTTTGCGTTAGTCGAGATTTGAGGACTCTGATTTGCGCGCAGCTCTCTCACAGCTGCACAAAGGAACTTTTTCAAATTTTATATTAGGGGGCTCCCCAACAGTCATGGAAGTTAAGTCGCTTTTAGCGGCGCTAGTCGACAGCTTTACCTAAATTTGGCAGAATGTTGGTATGTAAGCGCCTACTGTTCAAGATTTAATCTTGTTTGGTGTCTTGCTTGGTCACATTCTTATTTTACCTTCCATTATTCCTTCCTGGAGCCTCTCAGTTGCCTCTGCCACAATGCCCGCTGCAGCATGTGTCAATGTAGTGTCTTTGTTGATTTTTGACATAGCGCCATATAGCGATATGCAGTTGTCACAAAAGATGACGCACAACAGAATCCAAAGTGGTTTTTGTTTATCGTAGTGATAGGAGACCACAAGAGATCAAGGGAATCTACAACAATTCCTAAAAGTCTTCAAATATTCCTTCAAATTAAAGTGAAACTGAACATGTCCTGTGGCTGCAAAACAAGCATAAATCATCATCCTTCCGCCACCGTGCATGAGAATTGGTATGAAGTGTTTATGCTGCTCTACTGTATTTGCTTTTTTGTTTTGTTTTATATTATGGCCAAACATCCTCCCTTAACTGTTGTCCATTCAAATGTAAATTGTTCCAGAAGGTTTGTGATTTGTTCAAATAGAACTTTTAAAACTTACATTGTTCGTCCTAAAGAGAAGAGGTTTTGTCCTGGAAATCCTTTCAAACGAAGTCATGCTTGTTCTGTCTTTTTCTAATTATACTGTTATGGTATGTTCTAACATGTTATCTAAGGCCTGTAGATAGTTTGAGGTGTAACCTTTGTGTCTTTTGCTGTTTTTCAGTGTTGCATTGCTTGACTTTGACGTGAAGTTGCTGTGATGTCTGTTGGCATTGAGAATTTTACATCAGCAGATAATCTTTTTCTAATCTTTTTTTTTTTTTTGCTATAGAGAAATAAACTCCAAATTGTTTAGAAATTGTCCTGCAATCCTTATCAGCAACAACTGCTTCTCTAAGATCTTGGCTGATGCATTTCATTCTCAGCATTATGTTAACACATGCCTGAAAGTCCTCGACCAGAAACCTGGTAAAATCTGTCTGTATGGAGGTGCTCACACTTGCTGATGGTAAGTTAATGAAGTGTAATTTGCCACACAGTGTTTTTGGCATTTCACATACGTGTTGTTGTTCATGTCAGGTTTATTTACCACCTTTTAAGACCACTTAAAGATCAGATGATAATATATCCAGAAATATAAAGCTGGAGTTGAAAGCAGGTTAAAGTCTAATCATTTTCATGTGACTGCAGACCATTTTCCAAGTACCATCTTTAGTCTGACTTCTGGATCTGGATGGACTTAGTTCTTCTTCCAAATGGTTACAGTGTAAGTGATGACCTATATATCTGGAGCACAGATGAAAACAAAGAAAATGACTAAAAAGAAAAATCAGATACTTAAGAACCCTTCAAGAGCTGTACCTAAATGCCACGACCCTCAAGTGCTCCACTTGCTAAATGTCTGTCCACTAACACGACTCTTGAACACTGTGACCTTCTGCTATAAGCGGAGACGTCTGTTGGTTGGCTCCAAGCCCCAGCTTTTTGGACACACTTCAAAAGATACAAAACAGTCATTCTCCTCTCAGTTCCTGACCGAGTGTCAGTTCCACTGTCTAATCTATTCCTCAGTTCATCTCAATCCCATGTGTTCTGTTTCTCTCTCTCTTGCTCTTATAAATACAGCCTAAAAGGAGAAACTTTGTCTTTAGCCATCTTATCCCAGAAGGATGTATAGAGAAAAGACTTCCCAAATACTATTTTAGAAAAGCTCTTTTCCAAAATCCAAGGCGAAGTTCAGACTCAAGTGTGGGCTGATCCTGCACTTTTGAGAGCTCTCAGTAAGGTGTTGTCTGACCTATATTCCTTTTGTCATGCATTTTTCTCCTCTTCTCCTATATTTTCCTGCCAAACTTTGCAGAATGGCAGGACAGCTGCAGGCTCTCATATTCTCCTCTCCTCCCCCTCCCCTCTTCTTCCTCTGTTCACATCCTCATCCTCCTCCTGCACTGGGCTTCAGGCTCAGGTCCCAGTCAGCCCTTTTTCCTCTCATCTACACAGACACACACACACACAAAAAAAAAAAATCTGCCCCCATGGCTTCCTTTTCTCGAATTTCCTACCCTGAGGATGAGCCCTTCCCATAAATAATAATAATCACAATAATAAGACGTGTCCTGAAGAACGGCACAGTTTATTTTATGGGGAAAATAAAGATCACAGCTTTAAACTAAGATGAGATGCAAAGTGGATCGAGAGTCTTCCTCAGCCCTGTCCCGATAGCTGTAAGAAGATGATGACTGAAGCGATTAAAAGTGAGAGCAAAATAAATCAGTTGTCCATCCAAACCACACTTGATAAATTACACGGCTGCCTCCAAACTGCAGAGGCCTCCTATTGACTGGGAAAGAAAGTACATATCCAGAGACAACTTGGATGTGGGGGAAATGAAGGAATGCAGTAAAATGATCGGAAGAAAAATGTGTGTACAGACCTGAGTTTCACCATCCTCCACTATCATGTGTGGCAAATACTGTTATTCACCTCTCCTGCATTTCAGTTCTATATAGTGGCAGCTAGTTATTTATTTATTCATCCAAATTATATGTTTATTTTACCTTGGGCTGAAATTATGGAGTAAGCCATCAGGAATCATGACATGATCCTCTACCTTGTTTGCAACTGCGGACCTACAAGGTTGACTGCTTTGAAAGTGAGGTCCGCAGCAGCAGCATGCCATCATACACTAAGTTGCAGCTTAGCAACCAAAGGGTTGCCCCACTACCCTACATCCTTGAAAAGGAACCCCAAACTCCCACCAATGCACCACCAGAACACCACTGCATTCACATCCGGACAAAGCCTTTTTGGAAACGTCTTAAACTTTAGCACACATCCATGTTCTTTCTGCCACTGAGTTTGTGGCTAAAATTCAACCCTGCAGTTCAGTTTGCTGTTTCAGAATTACGCCCCACCCCCGAAAAAGAAGAAGGAAAAACATAAAAACTAAACAGCACAGAGCTTAGAGGCAGTTTTTTTTTTCTACCATGCTACTAGACAACATTTTTGCGTGTATGTAAAAGCATGCATTTACCATGTCAAGCTCCTGGGAGACTCTGCGTTTGCGCAGCTCCTCCATGCGGTCGCTCACGTCACTAAAGCAGGTGTTGTAGTACTCAGAGTATTCCTGAGCAAGGTCATCTATGTTGCCCAGGGAACCATCCTGAAGAGAGAAGGAGAAGGGAAACTTTAGTCAAGGAGCTGCAACATCCTGGGAAAGCAAAGCTGATAATTCCATTTGGAAAAGGGCAATTTTTCATTCACACTTTAACAAAAAAGGAATGCACGTTTACGTGCAAAAATTCTCTCAGAACTTTCCATCTTTGAAATGCGAAGACATGCAGGTTTTCATGCCTTCCTGTATTGTCGCTTCACGTTAACATTCCACCAGTGCTTCAGAGAAGGAAAATAGTTTAATTAAGTTAGTTGCACGCACACACCCTCCGTGCTCGGCAGCCTTCTGAAACCAATGTCCCCATACGCTTACAATTAGCGGTGCATAAAAGGTACTTATTACATTGACAGGCATTTGAAGGCATTTATTTTGGTAAACCTGGCATGGCATGAGGGTGGCACATAGAAACACACACTCATAACTCAAATGTCCTTCCCTTGCCAGCAAAGGGGACTCTCTGAACTGTTCTCATAACCAGAGGAGACCGTATGCATTAATTTGTTAAGACATACATTGCCCCCAATCAGTAGAGGCAAAAGACATCTAAAAATACTCCCCGGAAACCAGGCTGTATATACACACATTTATTCATTCTTATCCGTTCCTATTCAGCATCTCCCAAGGTTTGTTCCTGGGTTTTGTCTTCGTCGAGACTCATTTCAAGGATGCCCTTTACCTCCACGAAACACATTTTTCCTGCAAGCTGTAGTTTAGATCCACACAGTTCCTGCCTTTGTGGGAAGAACATGTTTGGGATTGAGGGAGGAAGTGGTTCTCTAAACAGTAAAGAGCTTAGCGAACAGAAAATAACACTTGTCAAATACAAAATATAGCAGCGAGCGCTCGTGACATGAAGCATGATGTTAAAATAAGCTGGGACCAGCTGCCTTTATGCAAGTCTGCATGTCATAAACAAGACTGTTTGGAAAAAGTAATAGTTATGGATTGAAACCAACTTCTATAAGACCAAATATAAATGAATTTGTTCCTACAATTAAAGCCTTGAGATGATTTGAAGGACATAAAGCGAGCTCTTGTACAATGTGGCTGTGAGGACCATAACCCATCTCTTGCTTTGGTGAAAATCTAGGCCATTCTGGCAGAGATGGCCAACTGTTGAATATTCATCAGTGTTGATCTAATCTGTGCCAGGCAGACAGCTAGCATTGAGTCACTGAGCAGGGTCCAAACAGTCTCCCTCAGTCTCTGTGTCTCTTAACCGGACTCCCTATCTAAGTGCCAACCCACAAATGAATGGATCACTGTGAGTGTGAACGAGGATGCCACCCACCCACCCCTCCTACCCCGCTGCCCCCCAGGCATACACACACAGGGGCACATAAGGCCTTCCTCAGAGATGGGTGTCTAGTCAGAGAGAACACACACATGCATGAAGGCGATTTCAACGGCGTCGGACCAAAACAAACTGAAGAAAGTCGATCGTAAACAACACAGCTCATGAAGAAGAGAAAAAAATTGTTACATTTTTCATGACAATCCTGACAAGACTCCCTTCTTTTCTCTCTAATAGTATATATTAATTTGGAGCAATCTGTCTGGACTCTCTCCTTATTTGAGAGATCCAGTTCTGATGTACTGGTTAAAAGTCTGAGAATCCATGTGGAAACAACTGAGCAGGCACATGTTTCCTCCTTCATTCCTCACATCAACTGAAGGTACATTCTCATTACAGACCTCCCCCAACTAATAACCAGCCACACGCCAAGATGGAGCGGATCCTTTCAAACAACAAAAGTAAGACCTATCCTAATAACCCCTAAGCCATAGAAGACCACTGTATTTGGTATTGAAAATAAAGGATTACTCCAGAAACAAGCAGAAGAAATACTTGCAGCTGGCAGCTGTGTTGGATACAACATTGGTGGCCAGGTAGAGCTGCATGAGCTCTGCCATTCTAAAATGCATCCACATGCAGGCAAACATTTCGTGTGTGTGCTTGGATAACTTGGATTCCTTCAATTCTCCAGAGGCATTAGCTCACGGGCTTTCAGTGCAGCTGACCCCAACACTCCACAACCCTCCCCTTGTAAACACTTTGCGCGTTGTCACGTATGTCCACTGCAAGACTGCACGTGAAGTAAAATACAAAAGAAGGTAAAACATCGAGAAGGAGAACCACATGTTTTCTCGAACTGACCGGGAGTGTTAGCACACAAATGTCCACATTTTAGAGGGAACTTGTCAGATGGGAAGAAAAGACATGTGATCTGACATTGGTAATCAAATCCAGTCGGACATTGTTCAGGAGAATGGTGTGGAGACTAGACAGGAGATAACATTTGGGCAGCTGCTGGGTAAGGAGAGAGCAGAACATCTGGTGTCTGGAAACACTAAACCTTCATCTGCAGATTCTTTGGATGAATATCAAATTCCACGCAGCTTATTTGAGCGTAAAAATGGATAAGAGTTGACAATCAATCCTTAGAAGACTCTTACTCTGAGAATATCCTTTAGAAACCGCTTCACAAAAAGTGTAAATGTTTGTAGATGTTCAAACATTGTTAGATGTTTGAAGTTGAGATTTGTGCTGCTCTTGGTGATGTAACTGCTACTCCACCCTGGAAGTGAGGGAGGCCAACTCCCCTTATGACTTAAACAATAGCCAACATAGTCATACAAGAAGGAACACCCCTGCAAGAATGTGTTGGAGGTTTTGTCTGCATTTACAGTAAATGCATGTATTATTGACTGTTCAAACTAATGACGCTGTCAGCTCCTTGATGAGGTTACTCCCGTGATGTGCCATCGAAATACATCATCAGACCTAGAGAAACAGCATGAGAGTGCTAGATGTCATCGACAATGTTTTGGAAGACTGTGACACATAGTAAAAAAGAACTGCTATGAATTTATGGCTGCTACAGCCCACAATGCGTCATCATTTCAGTAATTTGTGATAGAACTGCTACTGTAGCAGTTCTTAGTTAAGTTGGGGGAGGGTAAATGGCTTACACTTCTCATGAATGCATATATCTTCATCCTTGTTCTTGGAAAACATCAAACATGCACACTTGAGAGTGAACCCAGCATACACACCCAGCAGGCTGTCACAGAATTCCTTACATTCTTACCAACAGAGACGTTTGCCTCAAGTCATTACAAAGCAGCATCACTTTAATCAAGAAGAAAGGTAATGTACTCTGTGACACCTTTATAGATTAATTCCCAGTGTCCATAGTTAACACATGCCAACCACTCAACAAATGATCCACAAATAGAAGTTTCTCTGATGTGGCAACAATACCGCAGCTCATTTATGAAAGCATTCACCAATGTTTGAAGTTTTACCCAGAGCCTGCACTACACTGAATCTACGTTCACACTGTCAGCCCAAATCCTTTTTTAGGCATATCCATATTGATTCTAAATAGACTTTTTTTTTTTTGACAGCCTGAACACCCCAAAAAACACATAAAAATAGACCCCCCTACCCCAAACTCTGATTCAAACTGCATACAGAAGTAGTTTCAAATGTAGTTCCAACTGGATTTCTACTGAAAGTCTCAATCTGAACTAACTTGCAGATAATTTCCAGTTTCACAGAATCATTTGCCAGTTCACAATCTCCCATGTAGCCATTTTAATCATCCATTTAGTGTGTGTACATTACCACAGAAGCTGTAGGTTACAGAACATCAGGATGGACATGTGTATTGAATCTGATCACCAGCAATATATAATGCAGAACGTTGGACGTTAAAATTGGATTTAGGTAGGGTAGAAATGTAAAAATATATTCTTCCCCTTATAGAGTGCTGGACCTTATTAACTTCTGTTTAAGTAATTGTGATGCTGTGTTTGAAACCTTGAGTGTTGCAGTTGTGTTTTATTAGCCAGTGATCTAAAAAGCATTAAGGCAAAAACTTACAAGTCCTGCCAAATTAATTTCATTTCCTTATTGGTGAATCAGGTAAACACTTTCCTTGACATTTGAAACTTCCACTTTTACTTTTCACAGAATAAGTCAAAGTGCATTCCACATCTCAAGAGAGTTTCTTCCAGACATAATATCTGAATGGCGCGCCACTGACGCTATCTCTGCTGAAGTTATCAAAGGTTCCACGGCCTGGATGAAAGCCGCTGATAACTCTGACTTTCGCGTGTGCCTGAGAATCTAATCACTCAATCGAGTTACACTCAATTCACATTTTTCAGATACTGCTGCAAAGGTCTCAAAGAAGCTGTGTATTTATTGCCGATGAAAAATCTATTACAAAAAGAAAGCCACAAACTTAATGTGCTTGTCCTGCTCTGACATTCAGGCTTATTCCTTTGTTCATGGTTGAAGGGCTTAGTTACACAGGGGTTGAATGGTACAGTACACGACAAAGCTATTGTAACAGGGCCGGCCTTATGACTACGCCTTCTCCTCAGGAAAGAACAATGACGACGGCTTAGAACAGAGCCAGCTTTCTGACGTAATGTCAGAACATCAACAGTACGGGTGCTTTTTACTGGCTGAGCAACATAGGACACGAGCCACAGGTTGAAACTGAAACCAACTGGATTTTATTGTGTTGCATTGTGCTAATCTTTTGTTGAGGGAAAAAAACCAAAACAAAACAGAAAATCATCTAGATTCAGCATGCATCGCCTCAAACATTAGTGTAGCTATCCATATCCTTTTACTTTGTGAAAGTTTTCTCTTGTGAAACGGGTCCCATTCAAGCCATTTTCACCAGTACAGAACGTACTGAATAGCTCACAATGGGCTGGCGCAAACGTTATGGGATGACTCATACAGAAGCGTCTAAGAACGACAAATCAAAACAACCAAGATGGCTGCAGGGTGTCTAATAACACCTTGTATCAAAACTGAAAAACTGAAAAAAGTCATTCACTGGTATTTCTACTCCACTATATTCCATTTTGGATATCTTTTGTTGGTTGATGCAAATCTGCCAGTTGCTCTACTTGGGCCACATGTTTCATTAATCTGATTTGTTGGTACTGTCCCCTGTAAAGCAGAGTTAAATCCAGAACCAGATGGATTATTTATATCAAAGAGGAAAACTATTTTTTTATCCTTCCTAAGAACATACATGTTCCCAAACTAAAGTCAGATTTATGCCTTCATATAGATCAAATGCTGTCTGCATTTATGTTTGCTGTCGTTTGTGTTGCACTGTAATCACACCAGCAAACACTAGGTGGCAATGCACATTCTTTTCTGCAGTGTTGTATCCTGCAGTGCTTCATTTTTTCTTTTTTACTTCCTTGTATGTAACTCAGACATAGCAATGGAGCAAAACCTTATGTGAATTGTAGAAAATAAATCTTGGTCATTAGTAATTTCTATTGACATTGCAGCAACATATCCACCTACTCATCTTGAAAACGATGAAGAGGAAGTAGTTGCGGGAACTCCGAAGACAAAAAGTAACATGTGACCAAACAGACCAGTTATATGTTGGGAACTGTATTGGCCAACACATAGTGATATTTAGAGAGGGGTGCATGTCAGGGTATGACGTAGCTTATGCCACAGGCTTCCTGTAATGACGTGAATACGCCATGAGCTCAACTCTGAAACATAAACCAGACTTGAACATAACATCCAGAGACAATTTCTTCTTCAACAGGTTGTTCTGGCCCAATGAAATAGAGGTAGTAGCCACACGAATTTTCTTTTATCAAAGATGAAAAGCATTAGGATGGCTGGCCAGGCGTCTTAAACACAACACCACTAGAAGTCACCTGTTCAACATTCCCAAGCTCATCACATGGCAAAGTCTAGAAAGATGATAAAGTCTGGAAAGATATACATTTATCTTTTTTTTGGACTAGTAAAACCATTTCACTGTACTTCCAACCAATAGGTGGAAATAAATCCGAGAGAGAAATCTAAACCATATGAGAGATTTGGGAAAGATAAATGGAAAAAGGTGGGTAAAAAGACTAGTCGTGTGCCGGGTTTCATCACCTGAATACAAATATTGTGAAAACCGTGTGGCAGTGGAGACTTTGACAAAACACAAAGCCAGGAGATGGCTTACTAAAAGTGTTGGGTTTTTAGAGAAACCAATAGTGGACGTCTGTTCGGTGCAGGGGGGGGTTAGGAGTAAGGCCATGGGCTGCAGCTCATTCTTTTTTAGAGAGCTTCCTTAGGATATCCGTAGCTCGAGCTGAACAGAGCTCTGCCATCCCAGCAGGGGAAACCTGCCAGATCTGACTGTGACCTCAATAATGAAACTGAACTGGGAAAGGGGGGGTTGACCAAAGTTGAAGTGAGGCAATTTGGACTGAGCAGCAATGAACAAAATAAAGCCATTATAAACTGTATTGGAACACGATTGGAATATAATGTAGCTAACCATAGTTTGACAGGCAAATACTGCAGCATATGCCACCACTATATATGAAGTGTTATATGGAGGGAAAACACATCACGAACCATAAAATGCCCACATACAATCAATAATTAAGTGACAAGTGCGGCATTGGATCCTTGTGTGCAGAGATGAAGCCCCGTCTCCTACAAGCCCCAACCCACACAGTGTTAAACACCACTAAACTCTTTTCAAGAAGAGCAACAGTCCCTGCAGGCAAGTCAAATATTTCCATAAGGCCTCAGCTCGACATGACCTTTCAAGCAAAAACAGAAGCATTTTCTTGTGTTTAGCAAAAGAGATTATGAGTGCCTGTCAGCTGTCCAGATTTGTGATCTGAAATCTGTTTTTGTCTTTTGTTGTCGTCTCAAATTCCACTGTTGCTTAATTAACATGCAATATAAAAAAAAGAAGAAAAAAAAAGACCAGATCTGACGAAAAACTCTCAGTTCTCCAGACGTGGGGAGGAACTGGAAGTAAATTCCCATTTAGACATCTGTAAATCCAACCACTTGAAGGGTTGCAGTTCATGCCCCATACTGTCCTAAGTGCTTGAAACTCTTAATTCAAGGGCTATTAACTCCACTTATACCACATGTAAGTGTCTGGCTTCCTTGGGTATTCTTATTAAACACATTCCTCCACATATTACTGTGTATGGTAATCCTCGCAGATATTCAGCAGACCGACCGAGTCCTTGATTTACAGTCAGCTGAGAACTTGATTTACAGTCAACACATGTTACTTCGTAGGTGCAAAAATAGTTGACATCGTGCTGATGTACTATTTACTTTGAGCTCCTCTGCGCTATCATTTGAATACGAAATTCTTCTGTATGGCATTTTACAGTAAGTGTGTTGGCCAGATCTGCATCAGCCTGAATTCGAAATAGTCCTGCTCCCACGTTTTGGAGTCAGGACCACGTACATTTCAGTCAGTCTTGGACCAAACCCAAATATAAAGGGCATTCCCATGTAAACTCCCTAGTGAAACAAAAGCCATTGAAAACAGTAGTGCAATGGATATATATAGACATTCATCATGTAGCATAGATATGGTGTTCATTGTGCTTTGAATGTGACAATGTAAGCAAATTGTTAAAATAAAGTTCACAATAAAGGGCATTTTAGGTAAGACTTCACTATTATTATCAAATTAACTTTGGCATTTCAACCATTTATGGCAGCTTTCTAAATAAGAGGAGAAACTTGATCACGAGATAGGAAGAAATACAGGATGACATTACATTTACATTTTCTGTCTGTATGCTACTGAATTCCAGATATTCATTCACACTCTGAAAAAAAAAAATCAAGAGAAAATTATGTTTTATCGTGGTTGTTAAACTTGTTAGTTCAACTATGAAAAGCTGACCTGCTGAAACTGTAACAGACACTGTCGGAAACCAAGAAGTCTAATCAAGTTTCACACTTTTATCCCTAGCATAGTTTGGAAGTTAAAGTGCAGTTTAGTGCCAATCAGGCCTGCCAAATACATGAGGTCCAAACAAGAAAATCCACCAAAATTGGAAGTCTGTGACTTTGTAATTTTGACAGATGGAGCCATGTCTGCAGCCAAGACAGCTACTACACCGAAACAACTTTGGAGAATCCAAAGGGGTTTACAAGCAGGTTAATTACTGACCTAGATTGATGTTAAAGACAGTTAAATATCAAAAGGTTTTGACAGCAGCAATAAAATAAAGTTTTCAGTTTTATAGTTGCTGGAACAAATCCCAGCCTTGTTATACGCCATAGTGTCCCTGAGAAAGATACTGAACCCCATACTGCCTCCACTGACCCAGCCAGTAAAGGGTCACATGTCAGTGCTCTCAGAGTGCCAGTGTCAAGCGGGGTTAAATGGTGAAGAAGCCCACGTTTTACTTTGTGAAGCTTTTCTCTCGTTTCAAAATGGGTCCAGTACCCCTGATTCAACATGTACAGAATGTACCAAACCAGTGACAATGGGCCTGGACCAGGCTTTATGGAATGACGCCTACAGGACCATCCAAGAGCCAGTATTCAAAAAAACAAAAAACAAAAACAATGTGACTGCTGAATTGCTCATAACTTGAATCAACTGCAAAATGGACAACAGTCCTCATCCAGCATTCCTTCTCCACTGCACACCATTTTGGATGCTAGTCTGGTTGGTGTTCTACCTGCATCACATCTTTATTTCTCTGATTGGCTCTCTTCCTGTCCCTTAACTTCTAGAGGCAGTTTCTTGTGTGCCCATTGGTACTGCACCCTGGAATCCAGAGGAACCGGACTAATTCTTTGTATAGAAGAGGAAAAGAATAAGAGTGGCTGGCAAGGCTAATTAACTCAAGGTAAATCAATATGTGAGACACCACCATCCACTGTAGCGATCCCCAAAAAGTAGAGATACACAAGTCCACTTTTTATTCAGAAAAAAATAAATTCCAATTGTGATAGCATACATCTTGACAACCATTACTGATTCCTTAATCAAAGAGGGGTTTGTTGATGTTTTCAAATTGAATCTGAACAAGATAAATCAAGTAGGCAGGAAAAATCTAAAGATCTGAATTAGAATGAAATTTGTTTGCCCTGTACCGTCATTAGGACATCAGATCAGTGAATGATATCATTAACTATATGTGATAATGATATTAGATTGGACTGGTCCCATCTCTACTGAAAAGGGAAAAAGCTGACTGACGTTGCATTTGCTTCATACTTCAGCATTGGGTTATTCATGTAGAAAATCAAAACGCAAAAACTTTTCAAGCCTGACTGTGAACGGATAACACCGTCTCTGAGCTGGTTGAGAACACAAACTTTTCAGCTCACGTGTGTCTGTCACAGTTGAAGGGAAGGAAAAACAGAAAAGACAGCACAGCCTTGCAGGCATTTGCCTGCAGAGCAATAAATCTGCCTAAATTGCCTGGCTTGGAGCCAGGTCTCCCACCTAATGTCAGAGGGGCAGGGCAGGACAGCACCCCACCCACCCACACACACACACACACACAGAGTCCTTCATTTACACTCCATTCACATCCTCAGTGCCAGACCAAACCAGATTAGCACCTCTGTCCTTTAACAGACTGGAAGTGACGGCAGCACATTTGGTTGGTAGATCAATCAGTCCCAACACCTGTAGAATTTAAAGACAAAGGAACAGAAGTGGAGACATGTATGCATTCACACCAGCCCTGAGGTCGGGAGCATTGAAACATTAAGAAAAAAGGACTAAATGTGATCCAGTTTCACTTTCAACCACAAGATATGGCATGATAGAGATAATAGTTAACATTTCCAGTTTTACATTTCCCTGCCGTTGTTAATTTACAATAACTCGATTTAGAGGCACAAGAAAAAAGGTTAATTTACAACCTACCAATTGACTCCTGTTTGCATGCATGAGCTCCCGTCGACCCAAGCTGAACTGAGCAGCCCAAGCAGCTGGACTCTACCAGCAGACTGCTGCAGGTCTGGGACCTGGGCCTGCGGGGACGAGCTGTTTTCATGCGTGATTTGCATGCACCGTTACACAGTCACCCAGTCGGCAAATCAGAGTCACCTCTGGGGGTGAAAAGTCTCACTTCAACTGAGCCCGTGATCGAGTCACCCCCTCCCCCAAAACTTACCAGCATCCCCATAACGTCAGTCCAGAGTTGGGAGAAGCTGTCGGACGCAGCAGCGGAGTCTCCGCAAGGCTCATCTGAAGGCGCCCCAGCGCCCTGATCCCCTTCCATGTTGTTAGAAATTAATGTCTATAGTGAGAATATGCGACCAAAAGTCTAAATTTAAGTTATGAACCCTGGTGGTACACGGGATATCAGTGCCGAGGTTTATTCTTACAGAAAGTTGCCCTTGACGCACCGGCGAAATGTTCCAACATTGTTTGGCACGACTCGAAGTTTTGAAGATAAACTGGATCCTGGCATGTTAAACTAAAACCCAACACCAACTGTGCGTTGGTTTGAGATAATAATAATAAAAATTCAAAGCTAAAAATAAAATCTCAAAGTGATCGCGAGGTGTCCACTGCTCCTGAGTCTGCACAGCACGGATCCGTGTCCGGGCGCAAACTAAAAGAAAAACAAACCCGGGAGGAGGAGAAGTAGTCGAGGTGGCCCAGAAGTTTCAGAAAAGTTAATAGAATCCCTCGATGGGTGACAGCACGGTATCTAAAGTAGTGCGACAAAACAAACGCGAGCTTATTTCCATTAAAAAAGTTCGAGTGAGACAACGCAGGGAAACTGCAGGAACACTGCGCCTCCCCCCTCGCTTCACCCTCTCTCCCTTCACACTCCTCCCAACAACATTACAGCAGGAAGAAAAAAAGAAAAAGAAAGAAAACACACACACACACACTTGTCCACCACCCAGCTTAGTAATCATCAATGAGCTGTATTTCTAAAGAATAATTCTTATCTAACAGCAAGTACGACACTGAAAAAAAACAAAACTTTTCACACTTTTTTTTCTTTTAAACGTACTGGCCACTTTGCTCGTCTTCAAAGTACTTAATATAGACCTATTTTTTGTGCATCTAGCACTGACTGTTTTTCAAATGGAGGTTTTAATATTGTGGGAGATGCAATACAAGTCTAAGCTTTTTTCTTAAAAAAAAAAAAAAAGTTGACAGAATTTTCTAAATTTAAAAAAGGCACATTTTGGTCAAAATACTACAAGAGTACAGAACAAAAGCTCCCATTTCAACCACGTCTTTACAGCTTCCAACCCCCTCTTCTCTGGGGTGTGCCCATAGACTCAATAAAGAGAACTGGACAAACCATCTGTGATGTCCCAAGAGGGGTTATGACAAAAGTTTATGGAGGGGTGCTATGTTGGCAGGAATAGAGGCTGTCTGAGTACCGTGTAACAGGACAGGTGGCATCACTCGCACTCATCCAGGGCTTTACAGACCCATGCCTTTCTGGTCTCACGCCGGCAGCTTCCTCCAGTTATTCCAGGCAAAGTTGACAAGATTGCCAATCATGTAGCCATCACTGCTGATATTCTTCTTGTCAAAATGAACAGAAAATAGCCTGGAATTTCTTCAGCATGTCAGTATGACATTCTTCCCCATTTTGTTCTGCCGCTCACGCCCAATCATCCTTCCATCTTCTCTGTGCAGAGAGGTCTTTCTGCCAGTTTAGCCAAGTCACATCAGCCATGAAGGGACAGATGTGTAGCGTCTTGGCTTTGGACAATTTGTAATTTACACTCCACAGCATCAGAGCAGTAGTAGATGTAATATTAATGATCTACATTGGTTGTTTTGGCTGATGCTTTCTTTACAGGAAAGTGTTTGTGTCTGTGAAAAGCCCCAAATGCAATTTTTTTGCAACTGGTGCTGCCACGTAGTGGATGAAATTAGAGTACTCATGTAGCCTCTATTGAGTCTGCCCATGCCCTGTTAAAAATGGACACATGGGTGTAAATTAAAACACAATAGTCAAATGTAATATGGCCAACTTAATTTAGTTATCATGCCACTTAGCTTAGCTCATGCTCAGCCTATGATGTTGACTAAAGTTACCTTACACTAATTGCAAAAACTGATATTTTATCACAGGTGTCAATGAAAAATCGATTCACTGTTGCAGCCAGTTCCAAGTGGTCATTTGATGAACTGCAATTTTTCACACTTATGCATTTGCAACACCTTCGAAAACCAGATGTTGCCCCTCTGGGTGTGCCTCCTTTTGAAATCAACAGAGTTTTGCACTTCCCACTTTATGGATACAGCAAAAGTAGCCAGATCTGAAACTGTATGGAGATAAATATGGGGAGGTTGGATGTTTCTCCTCTTATATGTGTCTCCATTATGAGCAGCTCACTGAAAGTCATATTTTCATACATAGGTTGGTTGTTTCACATCAGAGTTTTGGCTTGTTAGTTACTTCAGACAGCAAAATAAATACTACTACCAACACAGAAAATTGCAATTTCTCATAATGTGTCCCCTTTAAGTACCATCAAAAGCTCAGAAACCGTTTTTCTTTTTTGTTTCTTTTTTTAATCAGATGCTGACATGCTTTCCACAAAAACATCTCTCTGGCCAGTATTGAATGGGGATTGTGAACAAAGCACATTCTCCATACAATTGTTTGAAACACACACACACACACACACACACACAAATGCTTGGGAAAGATGCTTTTAAGGACTGATGCATGCTGTGCCCTTATCTATAACATAAAATGTTGAACAATGATGCACAATGAACATAAAGCTTAAACTCAAATTGCTCAAGTCTTTAATGACTTCATTTGAATTACTGAGATTTCTGTCTCACTGCAGGACTTCTGCAACATGACACAAACAGCACTTGCTATGAAGTGTAACAGCAACTGTTTCTTTGCGGCAGATGTCATTTGAATACAAGTAACATAAAGAGAAGCACTTAATGTACAAGCATGAAATTGCACAGATCTCCTGTCTGATCAGCTATTTGTTATGCTCTGCCAGCAGGCTTCTCTTTTGTAATGAAGAAGTAGTGAAGCTGTCTCTGACTACCGCTGTTTTCTCAGAGCGGCTACAGCTGCCAGGTCTTGTGACAGAAACCAGTGGGACCATGCAGAGATGGAAAACTGGAGGAGGAAAGAAAAAAAAATGAACATTTTACCATTCCTCATTCGGTTGCTGTTTACCAGATCAATCTACAACACCACTTGTAATCAGAGCTTGGACTGAAAAAGACAGGCACGGGGTAGAGTCAAGACCAGAAAAACTGTTAACTCCACATTCTTTCCTACAACCATGTAAAAGGCGATCAGTTACACAATAATCCCCACAGTTACAGTTTTAGTTGTGTGTGCAAGTGTGTAATAGGAGGTTGAGCCTACTGCTAACAACGCATGGTGAAAACTTGGGTCTTGGTCTCCTTGAAAAGGGTCCAGTCACTTACACCCCCCTCTCCTCCACCAGCCTCTTAGTGTCTACAGCCACTTTCACACAGCGATGGTACTAAAGACATACTGAAGATCCTCTCTTCATTCTGCCACCACCTTCCAGCTGGGTCAAAGGGTAAATATTCCCTCCTTTCCCAACAATGTTCCACAATCTAAACATGGTCCCTTTCCTCTACTTGGACATAAACGGCAACAGGTCCTTAATGTCTTTGGTCACTGACTACTTTACTCAGTCTGTGCTGAATAAAACACTGCGGTGAAAAAAAACACCAATAAAAATAATATTTTCACCTGGTTGGACATGTGGGATTCACACAGGTGTGCTGGCATCAGTTTCTCCATCACTGATGGAGTTTGTGATGCGACTGCAGCTGGAGGTGGGAGCGTCATAGGATGCAAGACAGCTGGTAAAGATTTCAACAACTTGCTGAGTATGCCAGCAAAGTTTCACTGAGTAGCTCGTACCCAAAGTCAGGTGACAAAGTTTGAAAAACAGACTCTTCAGTCCTTTGCTGCCTCTCTGGCCACTGCGGTGGAAAACCTGTTTTTTTTTTGTTTGTTTTTTTGATTCCACCTTTTTTTTTCTCATAACATTTCAACTCAAACAAATATTTCTACACCACTTTAAATAACAGAAGAAAAAAAAAGGACCAAACTGAGTAGCTTTCATCTAAAAGGTCTGTAAAACTTCAGAAAGTAATCCATGCTAATATTTTTTTCCAAACCAAACTGGAGGGCTAATTTGCAATCTCATGTGACTGTGAGATTTTGAACTTTGCTGCTTCCCATGCATCAGAAGTCAAGCTGTACTATCAAGATGAACTACACTGTTGTTGGCGCAAATCATTCCTTTATATACAATATCACGGTTCAGAGTGTGTGTATGGGAGGGATGGCTTCTACAGGTCTCGGATGAGCGGCGGCTGCTCAAAAATAATCTTGCTTGCAGACTAAACACACAGAACACACTCTCACACAAGAGTAGCGTTGTGGGGTGGAAAGCTGACAGTTACGGGGGGGTCTGTACTACCAACCACTCATCTGTGACCTTCGGGTGGCAGAAACAGCGAGGATAAGGTTGCTGTTACACAGGTCAGTGCATCTTTACTCCAATGCTTAAATGGAAAACTGACCATGCTGTAGTTTTCCACGCGGCATTAGAAGTCATCCCCTTCAACGCTTTCGTGCTTAAACATCCTTTGCCCAGGTACAGGACAGCGTGACCCCTGTCTGAGGTGCCACAAAGAAGGGTCAAATTGTTAATGAAGAAGGAAGGAAGCCTGTTGACTCAGTAAACGCTCATCAAACACTGCCGTCTGCTTCCCCCTTTTTTTCACACTAACCACAAATCAAAGTGTCATGTTGCTAGATGAGAGAAAACAAAGGTCACTCTTGTGATTTCATCAGACCCTGTATTTTTTTTTATTTTTACCATTATATGTTAAAGTTCTCTCTTAACAGAAAATATCCAAATTAGATTCCACATTTAGTCAGAAACAAGGACAGAAAGTGAGGACATAGATGTAGTCTTCCTAAATGCAGAACAAAATGGTTCAGACCATCAGCTCGGTGAACAATGCAGTTTAATAGCTACTCATGTTTGATAGTTATTGTTGCATTTATTGCTTTACATTTGTTTACTGATGTATGTGTGTACCACTGGCTTGAAAGCAAATTGTCCTTTGGGGATAATAAAGATACCTAGAACCTTGAACCATGAAGAAGGTACATCTGTAACCAATTCTGTGTACGTAAATGTGTTGGGAGAACATTTTCATGGTTCTCAAAATATCCAGGCAGTGTTTTCTTGAAAAAGATGATGTCATGAAAATGAATTGCTCGTTTAAGATGCTTTGGATATTTTGAGAGCCTCAGGAATTTGACATATCCTGACCAAAGTCAAATGTTAGAGTGATTTTGGCACATTTGCTGTCTTTCATCTGTCTTCTTTCATTTAGTTTTAGTTGTTATGCTAACAATCATGAGTGGTTTCATTTGTCTTATGCAAATGTTTGGGATGGAGCAAGAAAACCTCAGGGGTGAACAGAGACAAATGGATTCCCCCCCCTCAACATGTTGAAGTCCTATCCCCGTTCATACTGGTCGTGATGAGGCTGTTTCACCATTAAATCACCTTGCCCTTCTGTCTGCAAAGGTTTTGAGGTCCAATGCAGGCGGCAAAGCTGTTGTACCAGCAGCCTGAGCGGTCACAGAACTGAAAACAGGAACAGTATGTCTGAAAGGGAGAGTTGGCATGAAGCTCTTGGATTGACACACAAAACCTCTGATTCCAAAAACGCCATCTGAAAGCATGTAAGCAAGAAAGAGCTACACCACCACTGCATGGTCAGCTTAAGCTAGCAAAGACTGGCGTCTGCAGCAGCATCGTGTCAGGGTCCTTTTGATGGTGCTATAGCACAGACTCTCTGTGACAAAAGGTTCGCAACCACATGGAGGCATGATGTGTGTGAAAACACCCGCTGAATCAGTTTAAATGTGTTTATTTAGCCAAAGACACATTTATGGACAATCTTCAATGAAAACAGGAACCCAAAACACGATGGAAGAACTTGAAAATCCAAAAGTTAATGGCATCCATATATTTTTTCTACATTACTTTTCTGAGTCGACTAAATATTTCACACAATAAAACAAATGAAAATGGCTTGGAGAAATAATTGTGGAACCATGAACTTAACCTTCTTCTGCAGTCACTGCCACTGATTGCTGTAGTTCTTTTTGTGACTTTTACATCAGCAGCTACTCTTTTTGTTCCACTCTTCCTGAGGAAACTCCTGTAGCTGTCTCAGATTTGAAAGCTCATGATCAAAGCTCAAGAACTATGTAAGAACAGTCAATTGTTTCTTTTTCTTCTTAATCAGCCTTCTTGTGTAGTTTTAGGGTACTTTTCCTGCTGGACAAACCTGCAACTGAGGCTGAGCTTCCTGGTAAGTAATGTTTCACTCCAGGAAGCTTTGATTGTCTTGAGACTTCACTGCTCTCTGCACAGATTCAACCCCTCTGCAAGATGGAGCAAAAAACCCCTAAAACATGACTGAGCCCTTCTCATATTTCACAGTAGGTATGCTATTGTTTTCATTGAAAGCTAATGTGATTTGCCAAAAAGCTCTCAACATTGCAAAGGACATTCTCCAAGAAACTTTGTGACTTGTCAACATGTATGTAACTAATTCCATTGTGGTTTTAAACAAAATGAAAAAACAAAGTTCTTCAAAAGGCATCAGATGGTGTGATCAGACGGGGATGTACTTTCACCTTGCGACTCAGCTTGAATGTCTTTGGATGTTTTCCTTGGCTTATTGTTTACCATCTGCATTATCCTTCTGATCAACCTGGGGAACTATTTCCTCTTGTGTTCACATCTTGGGAAGTTGGCTACAGTCCCATGGACCTTATAATTTTTCAATAACATTTGCAGTTGCAGTCACAGGAACACGAAACTGCTTGTAGACGGTCTCATAGCCTTTACCTTTAACATGCATCTTCATGACTTTCTTCTGATCCCTTCAGACAGCACTCTCCTTTGATTTCTCTGGCCCGTGTGCAATGTGCCGCAAAAAACAGGCTAAATGGCTAAACAAAAAGTCCAAATTCTTCAACTATACTAGCTAAAGCCACGAACCTAATTGGGCTTTCTGTCCACCCATTACAACATGTCAGTTTAACAACTAAAAGTCTTCTTTTACTGAAAAGAAATTAAAAAAGACTGGCATAAACTGAACCATGTGGGAACAAGAAGAATAATTTAAGAAATGTCAACATCACATTTCATTTGCAAAGAGAGGTAGAGGAAGGAGTGCCATGTGTCTTGCAACTATCTGCACAGTTATGAAGGCTTTGCAGAGAGCTCACATCTACAAATAATCAGCTGATCTCCCACTTGAGACTTTTTCATCAACTACCCAAATACTCCCACAGGCTAAATAATCTTAAAGAGCCAGATAAACTTCCGCAGAGGTTGTATATCAGCGTGTAATTTTCCACTGGAGATAACAGAGCGAGATGGCCCCAAAACCTGGAAGCATGCATGGAGAAGTGAAAATATTTGCTAGAAAACTTACAAAGGTTTTACAATCAATGAAGATGTACGAAAAACCATATGGATACCAAGTTTGGGACTTGGGTGAAATGGAGTTAGACACATAAAAAGAATGCAGATGGTGTAAAAGAAAAGCAGGACTGGACCTCCCCTGATAGTAAGAGTGACCTTTCCTGGAGGTCAGTGACCTCTGGGCTTAAAAATATCCCCCTGGGGAGTCAAGAACATGCTGGCAGGCATGATTAACAGCATGGTAGACGGACATCAAGGGCACCAGCAACGCACTTAAGGAATGCTATACGTGACCACACAATTCTGACACGTTACATTCTCTGCAGTTTAAACAAGGACAGAAAATCGTCCAGTGGCACTTTTTCTTTCCCATCCAACATAGAAAATGATATATGGAATGAAAAGGCTGATACAGAACTGTGGCAGCTTGTAGTCACCTCTGCTGATGCTTTTTTAAAAATGCCTTTTCCTTCTACTTCGTTGTTACTCATCTATAAGATTGCATCAACACCAAATGTGATGTGAAATTCCTGAAGCGTCAGCATACATACATTCAGGGTGAATATGTGTTATACACAATTTCACATCATTAATTGCGCTTTGTGGAAAAGTCAAAGGCCCCATGGTCCCTGGGCATTTTCTCTGAACGCTTACAAATCCAAGCATCAGTGGTTCTGCATTAATTCCTGCGTGTACTTTCATGCTTTTGTGTATTAGGACATGCAAAAAATAAATAAAATGCATGTGCTTGTGAGATGAGAAAGCAGGCATGCCCCACTGTGCTTCACACACCGCTGAATCTTGTGTGGGAGTTAACACACAAGTCCAATTAGCACAACAACTAATTACTGTTTCCTTGCTGCAACCCTCCCCAACACACACACACACACACACACACACATACATGCACGCAAACGCCCTGTTAAGTTGCAGTTAAATTAAATCAACACTTTGGTCTTTGAAATAAAAACAAAGCTTTTTTTTGTTTTTTTGGAAGGGGGGTATCCACTGGCACTTGATGTTTGTGTGTTCGAGGTATTACTTTTCATGAGGTGGTCATGCATGACACTCAAGTCATCTGAATGCTGTAGAAATGTAAACTTCAAACATCAACACTGGAATTAGCTCTGGGCTACAGTGAAAAACTGAGTGAGGAAAAACAAAGTGGAGCATACAGACTGGGATTGTGAGATGAAGACACAAACTGGTACAAATGGGCAGGAACACTGAGAACGGCAACAAACGGATGCAGAAAAAAGGATGACTGGAGTATGAAGTGCACGCGATAACCTGCTGAGAGTAGCATCAAACACACTGCTGAAAACTTCTCCAACAGCTCATACAGCGCTTGGTATGTCATTGAGAAAACAACCTGGGTAGGGGGTAATGTCAAGTGTGTATACCTGCCTGCTTTTAAAGTGACGCTGGAATTCAAAGCCATGAAGAGTCTTTCTTTCTTGAGATGCTGAGAGGATAAAAGTGAAAACCTGAAGTCCTCAGTGTGTGTTGTTTTTTTGTAAACCCGCTGATACCATTGTTAAGACAGACAAAATATTTTCAGCAGATTTTTTTTTCCTTTCTGGTGCTCACCTCTCTCTCTTATATTAGAAATAAACTGAATTTGACATTGAATGAGTTAAGAGGCTTGTTAGTTTGTCCGTTAACTACATGGTCTGTATATTTAAGTAAAGTCTATAGATGAATAAAGCCTACGCTGAATTTCTACTATGAGCCATACTTTCAGTAATTAACTGCACTGCAGGCCCCTTTCATGTGCCTTGTGTTAAAAAAAAAAGAAGCCAGTATAAAAACAATGCATACTTCTGCTAAGCCCTTGATTCCCTGATTCTCCATGCAGTGCACGCCTCCAAAGCCGTGGAATAGGTGATTATGTTACAACACAGTGTGTGCGTGTGTGAACTTCAGGAATTTGAGATTTCAGAGTGTTTTAATCAGGCACGAATGAAAGGACAGATGTTTATTTGAAAATGTGTGATTCTGAAAGAATGAGCAGCACTTTGTACAAGGCTAGTGTTCCTCTAACTGGGTACGCAGCGTTGAGTGGGTTTGAGCTTTGCAGATAGCGATGTGTGCGAAAAAGAAATGGCCATAGGAAGAAAAAAACAAAAAGCATCAAATTGATGTCCGCAGGTGTGCTTGAAAATGACAAAAAGCAGGTTTGTTTGTTTTGTTTGCGTGAATCCACAGGTGCAGAAGAGTTGGTGTCACTCTCCGTGGAGGTCACGAGGCTGTCAGCTGTGCTGGTGTCAGGACGGTACTGCCAGGCTCCCAGCGAATGTCCAGTGTGTCATCTCACATGTGCTGGAGGTCAGCACGAGATCTGTTGTGGCAGATCAGTTCCATGTTGTGTTGAGAAGGCTCCGAGTTAGCAAATCCCACTTTCAATTCACGCTTTTCCGTAAAATAAAGTACAGGGCAAATAGTTTTAAAACTTTTAGTTTCCAGTCAGTGAAACTGTAATGTAATTTAGAAGAAAACGTCTACAACACGGTTCTTATATGGTCGTTTCCACCTCATATTAACATCTCTTGTAGTTCATCTGATCATGTGTGTCTCTCTTCACACCTGGTATTAACATGTGTCTATCAGCTTGTGATATTATCTTAAATCCAAAAAACAAACAAACAAACAAACCCCCCCCAGAGATGAGTCTATGGTATATCCATGTGGCTGTATGTTGTAGTTGCTTCTTATGGCTGACGCTTGTTGTTTTGCACTTTAACACAATGGCATTGCTGCATGAATGAGTATTTCCTTCTGCCTACACAAAAACAAACAAACCATCATTTATGCTGGCGATCCAAAAAGCCTTGTGTTTACACGACAAAACAATGTGGCCCCATGTGTCCCCAGACCACCTCTGAATGTGGTTTGAGTGATCGGATCTCCTGGGTTCTAAGGTGAAGGCCCACCTGCACTTTTATAAGGCTGTCCACTTGTAATCAGATCACCCTGGACAGATTCTAATACCAGGTGTAAAAAGGCCAATAGTTTATCTTCCGTGCATGAAGACAGCAAGAATCTTTATACTTATCAATACAGATATACATCTACTCTTAGGGCTACAACTCCAGTCAAAGTAAAAACTAACCATCTTGGAATGTGAAAAAATGTGAAGGAGGAAGGATGTCACAGGTACAGTACCTACTCTCTGTGTGTTTCCATGAGAGTTCCTCTGTCTGAGAGCAAGTTAGTGTAAGGGGACATAGTGGTTCCCCCTGCTGTTGTCAAATATTCTTACAGCCCACAGAGCACATGCCCTTCTCGTCCAGGCAGGACACTGGACTGTCTATTAAATTGTGCTGCACATCCTGTTATGCCAAGACAGCCAGTCTGCCATATGTTAGCCTCTGAGCGAGAAACAGTAAAAATAGGCCTGGCCTCAATGTTAATAATGACCATGTGTGCTGTGAACACACCACATAATTATCCCCTGAAGTTTCATCCAAAGCTCAGGTTTATTGTAATCGCATGAGGTATATGGGACACAAATACAAACTCAGAAATACAGGAACGAATGCTTGAATCATAGTGAAGCTTAGTTCAAAAGCAAACATAGCAGTAGCTACTGGGCGTTGTCGATAGTTTGTGTCTTTAAATGAAATTACTCTCTTCAGTAAAGAGAAAGATGTAGCTGAAAAACTGATTATATTTATTGGTTGTTAAACTCGGGCAATAGTAACATCAGCACTGTGCAAGCTAGTTGTTTGGAATCTGGGCAGGAGTAGTTTCAAATGCTATGACTGTAGCTGTTTCAGTGCTACCTTTATGAGTGGAAAGACACAGACAGTCTCTTGTGATTGCAGTGCGTGAGAGATCCCAGTGGTGGAGATGCCACATTATCCCTGGCACACATTCATAAACAGACACTGCACACACTCAGCGGTGAACTCCCTGACAGAGCAAAGAGTTGCATGCAAACTGCATATCAAATCTAAAAGGACATAAAGCTCACATTCATCATCTTATTGTTGAAAAATAAATTCACACAGTGAGCGATGCATCACAAGCAATTACAGCTCGACTGTCCCCGTTGATTTATATCATGTTGCTAGCTGCAACTGCTGCAGACACGGGGGACATTTATGTATCAGCTGTTATAATGACTTGTTACTGAGCCTGCCACCGGCTGCTGTGGTACAACCTTCTGCAATTACTGTCAGTAATTACTGTCACACACAAGCAACACAAAGTGTCACACACTGTGGATTTGCACTTTTGCACTTCGGAGGCAAATAAATGTAAGAATTCATGCTGATGTGCAAAGACATTCCTCTGTCTCACGGCAGTGAATCAATATCAAAACAGCACAGATGGATTTTCAACACAAACATGTGTCTCAATATTCAGGGAAATCATACTGTTAAAGATATCGCTAAGTGCTGGATCAGGACCAGAGATGAATAGTTGAATAGTTTCCCACTATCATTATATTTTCAGGGAGCAAAAAGTGAAATAAGCCTGTTGTTTTATTGTTGCTTTTTGCCTGCTTTCAAAACCTCATTCTGTCCAGATGAAGATAGTTCAAATCCTTTTATCAGTTTTTAGGCTGATTGATTGATTCCAACTAGAAACACCCCCCTAACACATTTATTTCACTGTTACAGCCTGAAATGGCACTGAACCAAAAGAAATACAGATAAATAAATCCCTCTTTTTAAAGAATAAATTGGTTGGAATATTTCTTTTAGGTCAGCTATGATTTTTAAAAAAGCACTTTTGTCAGTGCAAAATAATGTAGCGCTAATGGTTTGTTCACTGAATGTTACAGAAGCGTTACGTGTTTGAATCCCCTGAGTGACCAACCAATACCCGTGCTAATACTCTACAACACATCTGTTTTGTTTTTTTTTTAAAAAAAAAACCTTTTGATATGTATTTAAGAAATTCCCACAAACTCCTGTGGGACTTTGTGGCCTGTGGCCTTTCATGGCCCCATTTTGACCTGGTATTAACAGCCTACTTGGCCTAGTGTGCAGTAGGAAACTTCAGACTTTTCTATAAATTGGATATCTTGTCAGAAGACCCGTCCAGACACAGAACTCCCATTTCTCCAGGTGGAATATGTTCTTCGTATACGCCACAGTAAATTGTTGCTCGGTTCTGCGTAGCTCACTCCGCTCTCCAGACTCACTTGTAGCTTGACAGCACGTACTGTATGTGGACTGCACATCATGACATCATTAGTTAGGCTCGGAGTACTTGACCATAATCACAGCACATTCAGCTCCTTCCACATTTCCTTCCTGCTAATTTAGCGTTCCAACTTGGCATTCCTCTCAGCCTTCTCTGTTTATGTTGCAATCAGACCTCACAGTGCTAAATTTTCTTTTAGCTCATACATTTATGTCTTTTTAGGTGATTTGTATCTCATAAGACAGTATCGGTTAACATTGTGGGTTGGAGTTCCTCTTTTCTTTTTTTTTTTTGTACTGTTTTATAATTTCAGTTTCCAATTTCAAGTTCATGTCAGTGTGACATTCAAAATTTGACAGCAATCTTACATGTATTTGAGAACCTGTGCTGATAAAGTTTTCCTTTTTCTTTTCGTGATAATCTTCAGTGACTGAGAGGATGGGCACTTATTCGCTGCTCTGCCAGAGTTTCCACCAAACAACAACAACAACAAAACCTTTGGTCTGTGTGTGTGTGTGTGTGTGTGTGTATGTGTGTACAGCTTCAGTTTGTCTGTCTTTGTCTTGTTGGCTGTCTTACACGAAACTCAACCACACGACACACAAACATAATGCAAGCTCAGCTCCACCACTGCAGTGCTCCACTTTGCAGGAATTTCCCCCCACTTTGGCCCAGAGGATCCTGCTTACACTGACAAAATATGAACCCTATGGCATCGTAATACCACAAAAACACAAAACAAAACAAAACTCTCTATATTTTCCTAGTTACTTGAAAAGTATGACATGGTGATCTACGGAGCGCTGGTCAAAGTTGTGGCCTGTGCTGTCAAACAAATGAAGCTGATTCATACGGAGAGAAAATCTGCGTGAGAAAAATCTTCATTTATTCATAGTCTGAAAACAACAGAGCAACACTTGTGTTTGATCAAGTATAAGTGCTCCCTCTTAAATAAACTTAAAGAGCCTATTAATAGTTTCCAAACCTGAATCCAACCTTCTACCTCTGGTCATCAGTCTGAAACACTGAAACCACATCATGGCTGACTCTGCTTCTGTAACTGCCTTACTCAAAATCTGTGAAGCAATAAAAAGACTCTTAGGTTACCATGACAACAGCCCAATGCCTGGCATAAGCTTGGAGATGGCTGTTTCACCCTGTCGAGCCCTTATTACGAGCTGGTGGGGAGTCTGGTCAGAACTCCGTGGTCCAGACGGTCACGCCGACCTCATTAACACACCTCTCTGACTCTCACCAATTTAATATTTAGTAACTTTGTCGCTCGCTGCTATCAAAGTCTCCACAGATTGTATCACATGCAAAACACCCCATGTTCAAAACAAAGGGAGCGGTTGGTGGTCATTAGCTTAGTGGGTTTAATGAACGCCCTACCAGTTTAGGCGACAGGCCAGTCAACGTGATGGTCCTGAGCCCGGTCCCCTGACCCGTCACCGTTATGAAAGAGTGGAGCATCCCTGGAGCCGAAACCACGAAGCCAGGCCAGAGGCACTGCTAAGGTTAATAGGTTCACTGAGATTAAACAAATGTTTGGTAAAATAGCTTTTGGGCTCCGTCTCAGGTCAGGACACATTTTTGAATAGAAGAGGCTGCATGTGAGTCTCTGTTGGGATGTTAGTGATCAGTGGGAGTGAAGGATGCAGTTAGAAGAAACAGAAGAAGCAGAATTTTCATTTTTTTTAAATATGAATTTACGTTTTTGTACATTTAATGATCTTGTTAAAAACATGTCTGCAAATAAAAGAATATTTGTTTCCTGTTTCCTTTTTTTTTTGCAGAAATTAGATAGAAATTCAACGGGCAGGTCAACAGAGCGACTGGGTCCCTGGAGGAAACCCAAACACACATACTGTACACTTTCACAGGAGGTCTGTGCTGGCAGAGACAGTCTGTGCTGCAGGGCTTGGTGCCGAGCCCACGCTGGTTAAAAGAAGAAGAAGAAAAAAAGAGATCCATATCCTGCAGTGCATCGCTGGTTCTTAAAGAGACCAGTGTTGTACTTACTGTCCTTCTGTCCGATTATCATTACTGCCTTTATTTTATTTTTTTTGTTTTGCTCTATCAGACTGGTCTCATCACATATTTCAGAACTATAAAGGCATTATTAGTGAAGCTGTAAACATTAAATCCTCTGTCTCTGGGAGTGAAAGAAGAAAACTGGTATGACTTCACATTTAATGCTAAAACCCACTGAAGTGCGGATTTCGTCTGAGTTACAGTAAATGTAGAGGCTGATGGAAGGATGAAAATTAAAACACAGTTTGGGAATGAAATGTGGACTGTGCAAAGGAGATCAGCTCTGTGTCCTTCCACACTTTTCTCAGCACCATTTTTGTTCCCCTGTGAGTCAGAGTCTGGATTACATTGAGGGAAATCTGTAAGTAGGGCTGATCCAGATGATCTCAGAGCAGAAAAAAATATCAACACTGAAGCCTGACCTGAGTTTTGAGCCCCAAAACTGTACATACTGTGACTGAAGGGAAGCTAAAAACCAAATGAGAGGTTGTGTGTGAGACTCGGATCTAATGATAAAATGTGCAGGATTTTTTTAATCGCTGTAATATGTCCACTGAATGTGTTTATGTTGATGTCTTTCAAAGAGAAATAACTATAAGGCAACCTTTATGTATAATGGTCTTGATGTAGAAACCGAGGTGGAGATATAAGTTAAGTTTGGATTGTGTCTGACATTTCATTAAGACATAACATCACGACATCTGATCCCATGTGTTCACGCACACAAATGCTCGGCAGTGGAAAGCCACATACACATGTGATGGAAATGTGTTTACAACTGTGGCCTGAACTTGAGCTATGATGTAATGGCACACAAAAAGGTGGGGAAATATGTGGGTGGCATGATGACAGAAAGTGGGACCGACCAGAAAGTGAACAAAAGAAGCTGACTGAGAAAAACTGAAAAAAGAAAAAAAATGATTAAAAAAGGTTAAAAGGAGGAATTTCGAGGCTCCCAGGGGGCAGGAAAGGGCAGGACTGGACAGGACGAGGCTTTTACAACCTACAGCTGGAGTAACAGCTCCCCCTGGGGCAAAGCACTGATAATACATTAGAGGTATTTAGGTAAAGTGAAGTGGAGGCAGTTTTATTTCGACAGCCCAAAGTCACAAATCACAACAGTCTGAGACACAGACTTCAAGTACCGATATAAAGCTATTTTTAGGAATAGCAGACTGAGGAGTGAAATTAATTTCTGTTTTGCCCATTGATCTTCACAGGAAAAACAATAACTTTCCAAAAACAAAAAAAGGAAAAATGTTGGTTTTCTAAAAAGAAAAAAAAGCACATGCCAAGCTTCTGAGCTGGCAAGAAACCAGAGACCTTCACAAAAATCCTTCTACTTCATTTCATTTATATGTTTACCAACCTTTACTTTCACTGCAACTGACATGTGCAAAAAAAAAAAACTAATTCATTTCTGCTTCTCCATCCCCTCGCATCTGATAATACCTCACAAATTTACAAAACATACAACAGTTTCATGCACACATATACTTGAGAATGAGCACAAGCACTTTGCAGTGTTCTTAGAACCTGCAGCAGATGCATGAGTTGTACCCAAGCATGTGGTCAGTGCACATGCATGGATTATTTTTCCATTCATGTCTGGCAGCGCAGCTGTCCAACAGAGAAACACCCATTCATTTATGGGCCGACAACCTTGACAAAACAGACGTTCTGTGGAGGGAGACGATGACTTGTGTCACCGTGTTACATGATGTTACCACAGCGCTGCAGCTGGCGAGTCAAATAAAAGTCTGGATTGGTGCTAATATTAGACATATTCCAGGTTAGTTGCCAAAATGTTGAACTTTAAAAGCATGATGCCAACATTATGGGAATTTTCTTATTTGCTGCCAGCTCCAGAGAGAGAGAGTTTGATAAGAGGGTAAAATCTGTTGTAGCCAGTGGAAATGGACTGCTACACGTAGCTTAAGAGACAAATTGAAATGCCAAACACCAGAGTTATCTAGACTCTAGATGTCATGCAAGAAATTAGTGTTGCAGTCCAAGACTTGAAATGTAACTGATAGAACAACCTGCTTCAGTTATGAAAGATTTAGCTCCCAGGGGGACGGGGGTGAGGGATGGAGGGACTTCAATTTATGACTTCCACTGCGCTAAATACTCCCAGAACCACATGTGAGGTGAAAGTGTCTTTCTTGTGTGCATGTCAGACGGGTTCGTCATGATTTGTAGCGCTTGTGAAGGATGAAATGTGGGGGGTTTCGGGGTGGGGGTGGGGGCTGTCGGTGCAGCTTTACTTTTGAGATGCAGGGTGTGAGAAAGTCCTGCAGGCGAATGCCGGCTGCAGCTGATATGGGCCCTATGGGACTTCCCCTCTGCTGAGGTCACCCCATGTGCGCCAACACTCGTACATCACTGCTGACATCACTACTGATTTTGGCTAAGCCGTTGCCAGGAGCAACGCAAACAGGAAAAAGCATCAGTATGTGTATGACTGGTGCTAAGCAAGATCAACATTTATTTATGCTTCACTGAGTGCGGATTGATGTGTTAAACACCATTATTCAAAATGAATTATCTAAAAATACTTGGAGTAAATCGTAAAATTGTGTATTAAGTACGCATGCTTCAGTTCTACGAAAATAGACAAAAAAAAAAAAAAAAAAATTAGTCTGAGCCTGCACTAAACCAGATTAACCTATGAAGTCTTAGTTACTGTGTCAGACGTGTCCCTCCATGTGTGGGTTTTTGTGGGTATGTAAGTGCTTAAAGCTTTTACTGCCTCCCCACTGAGCCAGTAAATGCATGGAATCATGGGAAGTGAGGCAGCAGTGCCAGCAGTCATCAGAGCTCTTTGTGTCCACACACAAAGTCAGGCTATCATCAGGTAATGTTCTTTTCTCACCAATACCGGCTGTAATCCTCTCATCTCAATGTGATGAGTAACCTGCGACACGCTCTAAATTTTGCTGGAGATTTATACCTGGCCTCTGACTTGTTTCAAAATAGATTTAATGAGGTTTAAAATTCAGCTTTTGTACAAACAGCAGAAGTGAGCAGAATTACAGCATGCAGGCAGAGCTGGCAGAAAAAAAAAGACAGAAAAAAAAGAGCAGAGGGAAGATAAGACACCCCTCAGGATGTATGTGCATGTGTAAGTGCAGCCTCATGAGGACCAACTCCAAAGAAGACGAAGAAACTGCATCTGTATGTGTATTTACTCGTAATTATGAAACATAAAAAGCAATTCAAATGCATTAAGTTTGAAATATATTACAATTATTAAATGTATTCAAAATCACATAAATAGTAGATTGTGATAGGTGAGTTATATTATAATGCACTAATTATATAAGAAGTGCATGCACACTATGACTTTTAGAGACAATTACTGCTGATGAGAATTAGAAAATGCACCAATTAAGATATGGGTGGCTGATACTGGATATAGACATCACAACCAATACATTTTATTATTTTTCAATTAATACATTATATGCATTCAAATTTCAGATTTATTTTCTATTCAATCATTTTAAATTTAGCATTATGATGATTTAATCTCTTGGGAGCATGTCTCTGATGTGGAAGTTTTTCCACCAGCAGGACAGAATACCCATATTTAGCAAGCAGTTGCAGATTGATGGATGGCAGGATCTTATTATAGCTCTGAGGAAGAAGGAAGAAAGAAAGAAAACTAACAGAAATCAAGATTCTCCAAGTGTGACCTTCAGAATCAACCCTGACAAGTGCAATCAATGCACCTCCAGAAAATGTCATGAACGAAAAAGTGCAGAAAAGGAAGGATCAAATGCTGAAAACATTGAAAAAAAAAATCCAACAAATTCTTTTACTCTGCTCGACTCCACAGAGAGAGAGAGAGAGAGAGAGAGCTATTTTGGCAAAGCTGAAAACCCATCAACAGCAGTTAGCCTTTGAGCAGACAGAAGATCATTTGCAAATGCAAAGATATTTTGGGTACATCTCATCAATCCACAGTTAGCCCTCTTAAAAAAGCAGATTTCTTTTTGTTTTATCCCTTTTGTGCTGACAGCAGCAGTCGAAAAGCAATTAACACTGACTTTTTTTGTTGTTTTTGCCAGTCAGAGAGCAGATCACTTCCAGCCCATGGAGATATGTGTGTGTCAGAGAAAATAAGCAAACAAAACACACTTCAAGATATGCAGTGCCGTTGCAGTGTCTCACGCCAGAGCAAATTTGTACACTGCAGGTATACAGATCAGTGAATACATAGTGTATTTCTTTGAGTGCACATTTGCATCGCAGTGACAAGGGCCTATTCTCAGATGCCATGATCGTTTAGGCAGAGTGGGAAGTGACTTTGACGAAGTCAAGGCAATGGAAACGTGCACGCGAGGCATCGCACATGTGCTGAGATCAGAGCCAAAGAGCAGGTCGGGGATCAAAAATGAGAGACAGGCAGGCTTATGGTGCTGCTCTGCAAACTCATCTGTTCTAGAATAAAAGAGAGTGGATGAACAAGCAAAAGAGAGGGGGATCAGACAAAAAAAAAAAAAGAAAAAAAAACTATTTGGAGTCCCCGCATGTGTGTTCAATCCAGCTCACAAAGCTTTCGGAATTCTCTGGAGACGTATAAAGAGCTCATAAAATAAATAGACTCAGTGCATACAATGTGACGTGCTCTGAGCTTTCCAAAAGAACAAATCTTTGTCATGGTTTTTATTGTTATTTAATAAAAATGGAAATGCCCCAAATGCAGCTGAGATTTAGGATTGTAAAGAAATAAGGTCTTGCAAGATCAGCAGCCTGGACGCGAGGAGCATCTCCAGCTATGCCTCCCAGTTGGCATCTCTTACACTTGCATCCCATCTATTACAGTCACAACAGAAGAGACTCGAAGCCAGAAAAAGGAAGATGAAACTGCAATTCCATTCCAGTGTGCGTTTTTACCTCTTTTGCTTTGTTTTGTATATTTGTAGTTTTTATTTTTTTCAAAAAAAAAAGACTTACAAACTTGAATAAAGAGTTTATTGTGGTATACTGAGGTTTCCCCTGACATTAATTTCAGTTTGCTTAAGCATCCATTTGTCCCACTGTGTCGCGTCTTCATTGCCAGACATTGTGTCTAATTGTTGCTAAACCTCAGAGAGACTCTGTACATAATGTACTGACATCGCTGTTCAGTGAATGTTATCACTGTGAACAAAACAATTGTGAGCTCTCTGACCCAACTGGGCACAACTCACTGCTCTCCACTCTGATTCATCAGCTGACACACAAACAGTACGGTATTGTTGTGCCAAATGACATCTTCATTGACAGTAGCTTTCAGTCTGCTGAGTGACACAATGACGTGACGTGAGGCGTGCTAATTTGGCTGACATCAAAACACAACACACACACAACTACCACAACGCAGAGCTACTTTCTGTTTTATTGATTTTTTTTTTTTTATTATTAGACATAATCAATCTCAACCCATGAACTTATTTTATATACAAAGACAAAGAAGCTATAAGGTGATTATGTCCAAGACTTTCAGAAAAACAGCAGTATTTATAGTGATGTCATGTCACATAGCGAAGCAGTTTAGACTGTAAAAGGCTACTTGGCAGTGGCCTCAGTCACACTCATTTCATCTGCAGTGTAACATCATCCCTTCTTCCATATACTTCACGCAAAAGTGGCGCAGGCTAAGTTAGCAGACAGACATAAACTGTAAAGGAAGCATTACTAGCAGACAGAGACAGACACACAGATGGAGGGAGATGGTTGAATCACACATGCACATATGGCAGAAACTGCACAGTCAAACAAATCCTGGGAGGCTGTGGAAGAACTGAGCACTTGTGCTTTATCACCGTCAATCACAAATCATTACCCCCCCCCCCAAAAAAACAACAAAAAAACAAAAAAACAAAACAAAAATTGCATGTGAGCTGCAAAAGAACCTTTTAAAGCACATCTAAGGAAGACTTTAATCCTTTTTGGTGACTTGGATACGCATTCATACAGCCTTGTTTGTTCCCTAACAATGTTAAAGTACACCTGTTGCCATGGCAATTTGGTCCTGCCCATGTATGAATAAACAAGTGCATGAGTGCTTGCCCCATACCGGCAGAGCACTGTTGTGGCAGTCGGCACGCACAACCAAATGCATCAGAAAACAGAAATATAAATAAATAAATAAACAAAACAGATTTATGAATCCAATAAAGGCCAAATGAGGTTTTCTTCTTGAAGCGGAGCTTTTCATTACTGTTTGAGGGAGGCTCAGTGATGGACTGATGAGCTGGACGGCAGCAGTGAAGAGGCTGACAGAGACCGACGCTTGGATTGACAGCTCAGGTCTTGCTCAAAAATTCCTATTGAAAGCTTGACACGTTTTTGAGGCCAAAGAGTTTTTTCTTTTTTGTTTCCTTTTTTTTGATGAGGTAACAGATGTCAGCTCAACGGGTTTAATAACGTCTTTCCACTCTCTTGCATGTGTGTTTTTGGGTGCAACTGCACATTGCTGAGCATTCATCCATAGTCACACCATGCATGTGCTTTATACATGCACACAGTTGAACTTCACAACGGCTTGCAAACATCTGAAGGGTGGGGGGGGGTGGGGGGGGGGGCTGCTTCCCATATGTGCAGTGCTTGTGTTTCCTCTCCTAAGTGTGCAATCTCAATGACATTGTGAGTTTACCCTTCCTGCACGGTGGGGAAGTCCACCACAGGAACTTTGGACTAAGGCAGCTCCCTTTCCTCCAATTCCTACCCTTCCCTCTCCACCCCCAGCTCCACATCCACACCTCCCTCCATCCGCTGCCTTGTTCCTTGTCAGCTGGTGGAGAGATCCAGATGTGGAGGGGAGGAACTGGACAGAAAAGGAGGGAGATAGAAATCCCCCCCCCTTTGGTGACAGACTTCATTGTCCAAGACCTTCAGGACAAATACACACAAACAATTATGTGCACCACACAATGGAGTCCCTCTGGGTGACAAGGCCCTATTGTACACGCACATGTATGTCTGTACACGCATGCGACGGCAAAGCAAATCAATAAAACATCACCTTTAGAGAGATTTGCAGCTGATATTTAACTGGCTTTTCAATATGAGGAGTCTTGGCCAGGCATGCGGCTATTGTTCTTGTTTAGTGAGCAGAGGAGGGAAAAAAAAAAAATCAATGAGGACCTGAAAGTTTGCAGAGTAATGGTGAGTAAAACTGTATTCCAACATCCATGTTTGTCTTGGCTCACTTTTACATAAAATAATGAATTCAACTGACACATGCACGAAGATGGACGAGCACAAAGACATAAGCACTGACGCCAGCGATCGTACACAATGACAAACACATGTACTGTAGACTGCGCACACCCACACAACATAGAGCCATATGAATTAAGTTAATAGAGTGAGTCAGCAACTATTCAGTCTGAGACAAGAGGAGTGAGAAAGGCTCTCACAAGCGACACACATCTTTCACCAGCTTACATTGCTCAACACAGAAGTTTATCTGTGTCCTTTTCACTGGATGCAAACTTCAACGTCTCTTTTAAACATCTGCTGCTGCACAGATCGCCGCAGCATCTACCCAAACTCAGAGGCATTGCTCTCTGGCAGAGCAAGCAAATGAATGAGACGATTCTCCTGTGACAAAAGCCCTGAAATGAAAATGTCAGTACTCACCGCGTGGCTCTGCCAAAGTCTTTCCCAGTCAGTCTTCCTGCTGAGCTGACGCAGACCGACTGCTGGAGGAATGGGAGCAACAAGTAGTGTACAGTGAGAACAATGCTTGTGTGCCGGAGTGCAGCAAAGCGCGAGCAGAGTGGAGACACAGAGTGGGCCAGTCATCGGGCTGCTGCTCACATGGGACGTAGAGAGGAGGAGGAGGTGAAGGAGGAGGGTGGAGTGGAGGGCTATAGGATGGTCCAACTCTCTTTAGAGCTAGGGAGGGATCTTGCCCTTTGCTCTCCATGTCTTTCTCTTTTGCCTCCTTCTACAACCCCCCCCCCCCCAAAAAAAAATCTCAAAAAGTCTCAGATTTCTTGTCCTATATGGCATTCTTCTGTTTGTGCAGTCCCCAGATCACTTCTTTTGTTCTTTCTGTCTTTTCAACACGCTCCCACACACATAAAGCATCTCTTTGTTGTCACTGCTACTCAGTTATGAAAAGCCTGGCACGCTCCTTTAAAGGTGTCTCCTGTAATTGTCAACAATATTGAGCTACACCAAGGCACACCTAAGTAGGTCAGAAATGCTATAAAAAAAGAAAGAAAGAAAAAAAGTCACCAAGAAGAGATATGTTTATTCATATTTGCACACAAATAAAGTGACCAAGTTAGCTTCAAGAAGCAGGACATTATGTCTGTAATGGTCATACAAGCAATCATAGCAACAGCAGAAAATTACAGGGCTGCTCAGGTTTTAGATCCCTCTCTGATGTCACTGTTTTTTTTTTTCCCTGTGCCTTTTCACTCAAAAGGCCCGATTCAGAAGTGGCCCAGATACCACACTGTACTGGGAGAATGGGAGAAAAGCGAAAGGAGAGACAGAGGAAAGTAACCCAATACAGCTAAAAGCAACAATTATTTGAATGAGTCACTCAGCAGTGAGGTTTGGGGTTTTTTCGATGTTAATTCAAAAGAAGGCGAAAACAAGTGGACGGAAAGAAGAAGAAGAAAAGAAAAAAAAAATCATCCCAATTTGGAACACTGCTCCTCTTGAGAACTCCCTGAGGTCATGGGAGAGGAGGACGGAGAAATGGAAGACAGAAAGAGGAATGGAAGGGCAGGGGAGGACAGACATGGGCTTGGAGAGGCACCAGAGCAACTTCTTTTCCTCATCCCAGATCCAACCTCCAGGACAGGGCTCACCAGGACCGCTTTTCTGACAACCAAATAATATACACCACTCTTCCAAGGATTAGGGTGACGGGGAGCAGACACTGACACGGTGGCAAAAATGAATCAGATCTTACCGGCACACAAAGCAGTGGAAACGGCTTCAGATTCTAAAAACAAGCAATCAGACATTGGGAACGCAAGATGGTCAGCTTGTGTTTGCTTCCACATATTCTTCTGTAACACTGAGAATGGATGCTTGCAGCGGAGCTTTGTCCAGTCAGTTCTGCAACACTTCAGCCAACCTCTGCTCCTCTTGAGAAAACAAAAATTACAACGGGGCTGCACCCTGTTTGGACCTGCCGTCGCAAGGTTTAGGGGGAGGAAGTATATTGAAACACTTTGTGTAAACACACGCAGACGTGGAATTACAATAAATGCTGAAAGAGAATCTCAAGGATGTGCAGTGAGACCAACATATGTAAACAGGCAGTTTTAGGAGTGTATACACAAAGATCAAGAAAGGCTCAGGAACTGTGCTCAACATTCTTTGTTCAAGTGCACAGAGAGCACATTTCCTGTGTATATATATTAATATATACAAAGGAATGACTTAATATGAGGAACTGAAGGAGTTTGATGCCGTTTTTAATCACGGCGAGTGAAAACCTTCAGACCCTCCACAAAAAATATATGAAGCCGAGGCAAATATTTGTAGTTTTGATACGGAAAAACAAAGAAGCACAAGGATG
Source organism: Arrhamphus sclerolepis (assembly GCA_037176975.1). Lineage (NCBI taxonomy): Eukaryota > Metazoa > Chordata > Actinopteri > Beloniformes > Hemiramphidae > Arrhamphus > Arrhamphus sclerolepis. Next base: position 5,419,286 of record JBAMYA010000017.1, read on the forward strand.
CTGCACGTGTGCAAGTGAAAAAAAACAGACTGGTCATAGAGAAAGCACTGGAAAATATTCTTTACAGCCAACTGTAACAAGGAGGTTGGATAGCAAAGCTCACCTGCAATACACTGTTGCTGACATGCCTTAGAGTGTAAATTGGAATACAAAGTTATCCTTTTTTTTTTCTTTTTTTTTAAAGTAATTTAAATGAAAGTAATTTTTTCATAATGTTCACTATAGATAAACACTATTGGTTTACATGTAGAAAGTTCACGTAGGCTTTTTCTTTGGTACTCTGGTTTACTCCCGCAGCCCAAAATTGATGCATGTTAGGTTAATTGGTTATTCTTAATTGGCCATAGGAGTGAGTGTGAGCATGTGTGGATGTTTGTTTATACGTCCATCCACCTGGAGACAGCTGGGGTATGCATCCGTGACTTGATGACAGATGGATGAATGCATAGATTAAGCAATGGAATTGGCACCAATAACTTCAGCGATACTAACCTCCTTACTTTTGACTCATTTTGTATCTGTTTGATGTTTTATTTATGCAACTATGGGATGTAGACTCCATCTGCCTCTCTCTCTCACACACACGGTCTTGTTACATCAATTTCCTGGATATTTTTGCCAGCATTAACCATAACTACTATTTGCTTAACTCTAACCTTAAACTAACCACAAATCATCCCTTCAAATCAAAATTGAGGGATGTCTACTTTGTGGACATGTTTTTGTCCCTTTAGGAAAAACAGCTTCCTGAGTCAATATGTCCCCACAACCTGAGCAAAACCCAAGCCACACACACACACACAATCACAAAAAAGGAGAGAGAAAAAAGGGACTAATCAAAACCCTCAAAATCAATTAGTAGAATGTAAATAGGCCATTCAATTACTTTTAGCACCATCCTTGTTCCTCCTGAGGCAAACAATCAACCAGCAGACACAAATTAACTCAGAACAAGAGCACTTGGCTCAGCTCTGATCACCTATGAGGAAAAAGACTGCAATATCAGAGCGCTAGTGAACGCACAGCTAAATCTATAGTGTCCATTATTATGTGGGACTTAATGACGCTGAGGAAAAGGTTTAGAAATATTCCTGCTTATTCTTATATGAGGAAAAAAAAGAAAGTAAAATGGAATATTCCCACCTTTTTTGGCTCACCGTTTTGCAGAACACGTCTCACTGGTAACAGCAATCCTAGACACATACATGCCGGAGGATTTTTCACAGACTTACAGGAGAGGAAATCACAAAATCTCAGGCCAAAAAAAAAATCTATGCACACCTGCAGGGATTTTTTTAATGCATCAAAGGATTTTGTGACAGCTCAACCACATCTCATGAATTAAAAACAAAAACACATTTATACTGGTGGCAGACATCCCATTTATAGCAATTTATATGCAAATGTAAGACAAATGGAGGTGCACAGACCTGGAGAGGAATTAGTGCTTGTTTATTGACTTAAAAAAAATAAAAAGTCTTGCTGCATTAATACGGATAAGTATTAATGAGCTGCCAAACACACACAAACTATATGCAGTTTTTTTTTTCTCCCTTATATTTCAATGTTTATGCTTGATCTTAGCTGTGATCCTACTGACCTCTGTGAAAAGGTTGCATCATCCTGCCACAAGATGGCATTAAAGTTCTGGTGTGTCATACGCAAGCGCACATAAGCATACACACACACAGACGCACACAAGCATACACACATACACACGCACACTGTACAAGCAGTCATGCCAAAGCAGGGAGTGAACGTGATGAAAGACCACAGCAGCAAGCAGACAACCAGACTCAGCCGCAGAGCACACAGAACTGACGGGTTGGAGGGACCGGCAATCCAAAATATTTCTCTCTCACACACTACCCCGCCACGCCACAATGTTCAAGATCACAGCTCCATCGGCAAAGCTGACATGCATGTAGCCATAAAAGCGAGGTTTATCTCATTCTGCCTATCAAGCCACTAAATCAGACTCCTGGTTTTTCGGGATGTGCTCGTGTTCTCTTTGAGTGGCACCAGCAAGCTTGGCTATAAAAATAAATGAGCAACCATTCTGTGTTCCATATTAGTGTCAGTGCTGCGGGCTATGTGGGGGTCGCTGCGTGTTGATGAAGAGAGACAGGCGAGCTGGAAAAAGCAGAACTTCCATTAGATTTAGCCCGCAGGGTCAAAAAGTCACAGCGCCAGGGTCCACCGTGTCAAGCTGCAGGGAAGTTTTTTTTTCCTTTCACACAGAGCGGAGTGTGGCAGACCCACAGAAGGTCACGCTGCTTGTGGGATTGAGCATAAAGTCAGGTTTTCAGACAGATATTTACACCAGTGTCTGCTAGATCACATCTTACATTCTGATATATAATACTGAAAACAGTATATACTATGTATATTCTCTCTATCTATCTATATCAACTTTATGTCTCCTTTAATGCTGACCTACACTGAGAACTATTCATGGATGTCTTTTATATCTGCTTAGAAGGTACATAGTTGGCTTATATGTGTGACAATGGGTTTCTAATGTAATAGCAGCTCAAGTCAAGTATTGATATTTAACACTTATATCTGACAGCCAGTTGGTCGATCAACCACTTTGCTCCAGTTTGTGATGTTTAAACTCTTGAAATAACTGTTAAATCTTGTGTACTGGAGAAAGTTTCCACACCAAAAGCACTTGTGGCTGATTCTTCATTCTTCAAAACAACCTAAATGAGTGGCTTGACCTGCCACAATCTAATTACAATATAACTGTTGTCTCAATGCGAGTTAAAAGCCAAAGAGAATAAACACATTTTAAGAGAGATTTTAAAAATAGGAGGTGAGTCAGCCTGTCTGATGTACAGTTTCAGAGCCCGATCACCTGTCCTTCCTCTTTGTCTTAGTGTGGCACTACGCTGCACTTCACTAGAATCTCACTGTTGTGTACCTCTGTTGTAAATCAATGTAATTTCCATCCCCAGCCCCCTTTTTCCCACAGTCACACGCCACCTTTTAGCCCAAATCACAGGTCTGGGATCATGCCGTTCAGTCCACAGTAGCAGAAATCCAGCGAGAGAGCTGATGATTGCCTGTGATTACAGTCTGGCCATCTCCTCTGGGCTCATCTGGCCAGGCTCGGCTCAGGTAACCTCTCCAAGCTCCAGTCATTAACAGGAGAGAGATCCAGAGCTATGAAAAACTCACCAGGGAGGCAGTGACACGTTTCCTTCACCTTGACACTGCCTGGAGGTTACACCACTCATTTTTGAAGGTAAAAGTATAATTCTGGGAGGTGAGAATCATGTGAGTAAAGGGTCTTTCATATATATAAGAATGTGAGAGAGTCTTATTCCCTTGTCTTTAGATGTTCTGTGTGTTCTGAACTGTTGGAATGTGTGTAGATGGATCTGATAAGAGTAAAATGTGTGAGAAGAACAGTGAAAGGATTAGACGGCAAAGACTCCTGAGGCCAATTTGTTGTATTGGCTCACATAAATAAAGTTATGACTTAACCATGAATCTATGTGCATTTGCGTATGTTATTATGCGTGCATGAATGGGTATGTTCAGTCTAGTGTGTAGTGCAACAGGCCTGTTGGCAGCAAGCACACGCTAGCCTGAGCCTAATCCCATGTTTTGCCTCAGCTAATTGTTGTCTTTCAGACCACTCTGTCATAGCTGAGCACCATGTCTGTCCTCTCCCAGTCCCAACAGGACTGGCTGCCTGTTTGACAACTGATGTCAAGGAAAAGACGCATTGGTGGATTGAGGTACGAGGGAAAGAATTAAATATTAGTCATCAAGTTCCTCTGTCTGTGCAAAACTTGCACAAACTAACTCTTAATGGAACACATAGGATATACGAGTCTGTTGACAGCGATTATACCCCTGGCTTTAACTGACTATACTCAGATTATTATTTTTTCTATAATAAGTCACTCTTAAGATACTGAGGAATGATCAACAGCCATCTATGGCTCTTGTAAATGTGTCAGCTGAATCACCTGCGGAGGTGCCTGTGATCCTCCTGCCTCTGTCTCTCCTCATACCTCTCCTGTCCTGACGAGTCCTTCATACTTCACCTCAGCTCTCTGGGGAATCAGAGTCCAGCCAGCCGCATGTAATTAAAAGCACATAAAAGGAGATCAAGCTCTCTGCCGCCGTTTCAAGTCTGCCGAATTCTGCTGAATCCGCCCAGCGTCCATCTCAGGGAGCTCATTCACTGCCGCGCTCAATGCGTTTTAATTTAATGAAAATGACAGAATGTCTTTTCAATGGGATTCATGCAAAAAAAAAGGGGAGAAATGACTGTAAAGGTTGAGAAAAATGAGGCATTTGTTTAGAAACTGTGCATCATGTAATGGATGATGATTCAACTGTTTTTACCAAGAAGAAAAGACAAACAAAAAGAAAAAATTCAAATGTGATCTTCCTCACCCACTAGCACCCACAGGCCCAACAAGCAAGAGGAGGAAAGGAGGAGGTGGTGGCAGGGGGAGCAGAGGAAAAAAGACAATAAAACCTTAATTGCCAATTTCATCTCATCAGTGACATTTTGGAGGGCAAATAAGGTCTAACAGTTCTTAAGTACCTGACCCAAGGCCTCGGTCCTGTAGAGGGTTCTGAAAATTCCTCGTTGCAAGGATGTTCATGGTGATGGAGACCCTCGGTAGCAGAAACCTGCCACATGGTATCAGAACCAGTCCAACAAAACTAGTCTTTTCACTTCAGTTGTATGACAAGTGCTAATCAAACAGGCTGAGCTTTGATAAAGGATGTGGTCAGGGCGAAATGTTTTATACTGAGAGATTATGGTTGTTGTCTCCAACAGACAATTCCAGCCTACATCTACGTTGGCATTTCATGTTTTTGAGCTCAAAATTGTAGAACTATTATATTATGAACAAGTAGAAAAAACAAAACACTTATTCACATTTTACTTGCTTGGCCAACCTTCCTATTTCTTTTTCATTATCAATACCAGCAAAGAATTTATCTGGTTCCTCTGGAGTCATTTGCTATGCTCTGCACTGGTGGAAATGGCTGTGAATGGGAGGAGTACCAGACCAGTTTTACAAGAGAGATATATATATTTTTTTTTTAAAGCGAATAGGTATGACTGGCCAGACTAAATTAAAAATGAACAACACAGAAAGACTACGGGATGTCTCTCTTTTCCCTTTCCCCCCCTCATTTCCTTGGCTTCCCATTATCTTAACCATAATCTTAGGCAGCACAAAATTCAGCTCATCAAGGCACAAATCACTGCTCAGTTTCTCACTTATCCATAGCTCCATAAAACACATAAGTGCTTATTTCAAACTCAGTGTTAACAAAGCCTTTGGGTTACATTTTGTTAAATGTTTTACTTGATACAATCTAATGTAGCCAATTAGTATTCTTTATCATTATTACCTTGGAACTGCATCTTAAGAGGTGCTTTTTTTTCCCCTTTTGTACTGTAAAAGAAATGATTTTGCTTATTCTGTGTGAGCGCCAAATCTCACAAAGATGGATATGCGCAAATCTTGGCATGCTGCATAAGCCTCTTTTCCGATCAGTGAATCTCTTTTAATCTTTGCTAGTATCCATTTCAAATTAGTAATTCTGGTTTTCTTTTTATTTTCACGTGTTTCTTTTTCCTCCAGACGACAGCGGAGTCATGTTGTTTCATCTGCTGAACAGGATTTGCATTAGACAAACAAAATGAGTGCTCAAAGCCCCTTTTCTCACCTCTAACGGGGTTTCTTGTCATAAAAATTTGATTATTTTACACCCACGGTGAGCAAGGCCTGCTAACGTCAAAGCGATCAACCCTTCTCAGCAGCTGCTGGAGGAAAGCAAGGGAGAAAAGACTCGGGCTGAAGTTCTTAGGAGTGAAAACACACGAAGAAGGAGGTGAAAGGTAAAATTCAGTTCGTCTTCAAAAAGTGCTGACTTCTGTTACAAAATTCTGTTGGCAGCCGTATATATATGAACCATCTAAACCCTCAAGGCTTTTCAAAAGTGGGAGTTAACAGACTAAGAGAAGAAACACAGTATTAAATCACGAGAGGTAGACCACAGTTAATTATGTGTTGTATATTTTGCAGACGCTGTGATTGTGCGTTGGTAAAATCTTGGATCTGGAAGGTACGGTGGTTTACACTGTAGTGAGACATGGACATTCTGGGCTGACTTATGTTTTGTTTTCTTTCAATGGACTGTAACACAAATGGATCATAAAACTACCAGGAACAGGTTCTGAAGGTTCAGAGAAAACCGGAGGCTCTCTGTTTCGTGTGGTTTGCGATTATATGATAAATTATATTGTATTTATAAATGCAATAGGTTATTTGAATGGGAGTAAAGCGGCCAAGCCGAAGCCGCTGAGACTCGACTGCAAGATAAGCGTGTCGTGTTGTGTGTACGCATCCACTCTCACACATCCATACACAAACATACTGTGATGGCCCTGCTGGGTCGTAGACCCCCATTACCGCGGCAGGCTCCAATCTTGTCCGAGGCGAGCCGCCGAGGCCCACAGACAGAGCCCTGGCACGGGGTTACACTCACAACACAACAAAGAAGATGTCATGGAAAAAAAAAAAAAATGGGGAGAGATTTGAGATTTATGAGTGTGAAGGTGTGCTCACTGTGTGTGATATTACAGTTTTAGCACGCGCCGGCAGCATGGAATTGTGGAGCATCATCTTTATTTACACACACACACACACACACACACACACACACACACACACACACACACACACACACACACACACACACACACA